>JAQISU010000012.1:1985000-2475000 GCA_029339505.1 Unio delphinus | reverse complement strand
CTAAATACATCGTAATCCATCGATTTCCTAACAATAATCTGTTAGACAAATGGTTACCAATGATACAGAAAATGTTTTTCATTGGTTAGTTTACTGGCGCATGAGCAGAAGGGCAAAAATCGGAGTTCTTTTTTTTTTTTTTTTTTTTTTTTTGCTTAACGGACCCATGATTTTCGTATGTAGAAGACTCTTTATTCAAAATGTCCATCTTATCCTACTTTTTGCACAGGTTCGCCTGTCTGTGTGCGTCTCAGACCGGTCTGCCGTAGATCTGAGGTCATAAAGTCTAAAATCTGGACACAAATTCGGAACCCGACCATGGGCGATTTTTGGGTGAAAAAAAAACGGGTCCAAAAACTTCGGTTTTTTCCTCTGTATTTTGTAACACAATTAAAATATCCATATTACTTGCTATCATTGTAGAGCTACATCTGTCTACTTTTCAATGATACCACCCACTTTAGTGTATCATATATGACCTTGACGCTACAGACCATGGAAGTAGGCTAGTACCTCATACCTCGTAAAGTCGTCGCTAGGGGTTAATGTGTTAACAAGAATTTTTTTAAAAAAATAGAAAATTGTCCCGGAATGGCAAAATTTGTATTTCATGTTCAGTGTTGACGTACAAGTGATTGAATACGCGAAGAACATTCAAATTTTGTGGTATCATGAAAAGTGACTGTTTAACACATTAACCCCTGGAGGTTTTTGCTGTTTTCGCATAAAATGCGAGTAGGAAACATATTTTGGGGACTATTTCTAAATACATCGTAATCCATCGATTTCCTAACAATAATCTGTTAGACAAATGGTTACCAATGATACAGAAAATGTTTTTCATTGGTTAGTTTACTGGCGCATGAGCAAAAGGGCAAAAATCGGAGTTCTTTTTTTTTTTTTTTTTTTTTTTTTTTTTGCTTAACGGACCCATGATTTTCGTATGTAGAAGACTCTTTATTCAAAATGTCCATCTTATCCTACTTTTTGCACAGGTTCGCCTGTCTGTGTGCGTCTCAGACCGGTCTGCCGTAGATCTGAGGTCATAAAGTCTAAAATCTGGACACAAATTCGGAACCCGACCATGGGCGATTTTTGGGTGAAAAAAAAACGGGTCCAAAAACTTCGGTTTTTTCCTCTGTATTTTGTAACACAATTAAAATATCCATATTACTTGCTATCATTGTAGAGCTACATCTGTCTACTTTTCAATGATACCACCCACTTTAGTGTATCATATATGACCTTGACGCTACAGACCATGGAAGTAGGCTAGTACCTCATACCTCGTAAAGTCGTCGCTAGGGGTTAATGTGTTAATCCCACAGACTGTAATTTAGAAAAGACTGCTTCTGCGTAACTACAATATAAGAGTATGATTGTTCATGGCTTGCTTGCACTTTCCTAACAGTATAATATTCTAATTATAGCAACCATCCTATTACCAAGAAACGTGCTTGTTTGACTTTTTCAAATTTTCGACCTCATATTCTGTTTATAGCAGCTGTATGGCTTGGTGAGGAGAGAACACTGATTTTCTAATTTTAATCTCACTCACAGATTCTTTGTTCTAAATCATATATAGTGCAGAACCAGACTAAAGATAAAAAGTATAATTTATTTTAGTTGATGGTATATGAGAGCAAAAATATCTCTTTTCAAATAATTTTCCAGATGGATTAGAACTAGGCACAAAAAAAAAAATAAAAAAAAAAAATAACAATCCTCCAAATATGAAGACATGAGGGCAGCATCATGTGATGTTTATTACAAGCTGTATGGAAAGATTTTTAATATTTAGCACTCAGTCTTCAGATGAATTCTAGTCTATGTGTATAAAGCTAAAAGTGCTACATATGAAAACTGGAAGCAGTAAAACATGTTTAAAAAAACAACAAAAGGGGGCAAATAAATCATTGTTCATTAAAATATTAGCATGTAACCTATATGGGTTACGCTTTTTCTGCTTGAATTACGCTTTTTGACCATTTGGATTACACTTTTTTCTCGTCAAAAGGGTTGGTATGTATGAGCTTTGTACACAAGGACTTTACATAGGATCCCCTGTCAGAAACTTAAACATGACAGTCAGAAGTAAGAAACTCACTATAGGATTTCAATTATTCATAAATTTTCCCACTGACATCTTTAATGCAGGATGTTTTTTCTATTTGTAGTGGCAAAAGGCAGCACATGAGTTATAGTTGTACATGCTTCAGTAAAGAAAGTAACAAATGCCATTGCTTGAATTGATTGAAGAAATTACTTTGAAACTTTAGCTATATTGGTCATTGACCAGAAAAGATAATTCATTGGTCAGTTGTGACATTAGTTTACAGAGAATACAGCACTAATTAGAAATGGTTTCATTGTCGATGTCCATCTATCTATATCCACAAGTTTGTTATCGTGACTCCTAAGCTACTTGAAGGATTCTCTTGAAACTATACACACACATTCATCCCATGTTCTACTTGTTCCTAAATGACACAGTTTTGGGCATCAAATATTGTAACCATGGCAGCCATCACGAAAATTGTATCACTACTTCTGAATGGATAGTTACATCAACATGGGTTGTTTTTTTACTAAAAGACTTGTTTTGATGTCTAGTTGGCACTGAATACAGTTGTGTTGATCTAGTCTGTCAAGGAAATCTATCCAATACTACATCTTCTGACTAGATCATTTTGTTAACTTAGGGTTTTGACTAAAATAGTTCTCTTGATGTCTTGATGGTATTAACTGAAAATGGTGCCAATATGATGTTCAATGGTGCCATAGTGCTGAAACCTTTCTTATCTATACTTCTCCACTACTTACGATATCTTGCTAGTCATAAATAAAAAAATGATGCCAATCTGACATGCAGTATCGATGCTATGGCAACCATCTGGAAATCTGCAAATGGTGCCAATGTGACCTTCATTTTCAACATTTAACACAGCAACCATCTTGAAAATCTTGTTATTGGTACTCCTAACTGGCAAGTCAAATCTTTATAATAGTGTTGCCACTACTCCAGTTCAAAATAGATGGCCGTATCCACATGAGGTGACAATTAGACTCTTTTTGATTCTTAGTTGGTCCTAAATAAGAATGATTGTCACTACTGAATTGATTATTAATATGTCATTGTTTTTACTGAGAGACTTCTACTGATGTCCACATGTTGAAATCCAATTTTTCACAGCAGCTAATTTCAAAATCTTGTTATTGCTGAAGACAATTAGAAATCGTTTCAAGATTAGACAGATAAAGGAAAAAAGAGTCTTATTTTGAATTCTTGAAAATTCTTTTTGCCCAGTTGAGCATCAGTCCCTTTGAGTGACTCTTGTCTTAGGACTTATTTTGATTTCTTGAAAATTCTTTTTGCCCAGTTGATCATCAGTCTCTTTGAGTGACTCCTGTCTTTGGACTTATTTTGATTTCTTGAAAATTCTTTTTGCCCAGTTGATCATCAGTCTCTTTGAGTGACTCCTGTCTTAGGACTTGTTTTGATTTCTTGAAAATTCTTTTTGCCTAGTTGAGCATCAGTCCGTTTGAGTGACTCCTGTCTTAGGACTTATTTTGATTTCTTGAGAATTCCTTTTGCCTAGTTGAGCATCAGTCCCTTTGAGTGACTCCTGTCTTAGGACTTGTTTTGATGTTTAGTAGTAATTTTAAATGTTGTTAAATTTTAGGTTCAACTTCCTGTGGAAGAAAAGACACATGCCGTCAGCTTTGCAACGGTTACCTTTGAGCCAGAGGAGGGCACAGAAGTTTATGGAGAGGTATTATGCTTACATACTGTGTATTAAAAAATGGCGGAAGTCCATCGATTGTAGATTGTATATCTGTGTGGTCTGTAGTTTTAGTAAGCTGACAACAGTGATATCGAGACAACAACAAAGTTAATGCTGTAGTTGGACTAAGTTTATAATGTGTTTTGTCAAGTTTGTATGTTTTTTGTAGTGGTTTTTCATTGTATTTTTAAAAGAACCATATTAATGGAGCAGATTTGGATTTATATTTATTTTCTCTGTTTGCTACAATTCATCATTCTTTCAAATACCCACAGACACAAGTGTTTGTAACATTTTCACATTGCAGACAATAACCACCACATTGTTGCGGGATCAATATGGTCTAGGCTTCAGTGTAGCAGGAGGAAGGGGCTCTGTTCCATTTAAAGGCAGTGACAATGTAAGTAGCTGTTTTGATATTTTAATAATGTTACCATGGATACTAATTTTCTGTTTTCCACATAGACATGTTAAAATGAGAATTTTCACTATGCAGAATGAAAATAAAGTCTTGTATCATTAAGCTCATGAAATTAATCAGTCTGTTATCTTCATATTTTATCAGCAAAATCTTTAAGTATATTGTTTTATCAGCAAAACATTAATTACTTTTGTTAAGTAATAAAAAATTCTGTCAAACAATTTCTTTATTACCTTTCCAGCTGTTAAGATGTCAGAAACTTGTCTTCAGTATTCACAAAATCATGTTAAACTTTTCATACATAATGTGTTTTTTTTAAAAATTCTTATCTTTAAATTTCATGTTCTGGAAATCCTTGATTTTTTTTTTTATATGTCAAAGTCAGTATTGATTTTTATATTTTTATTTAAAAGTCTGGGTTTAGTTAACACATTGATAAGAGTCTTATTAGAGACATTGTGAACTATGATTGAATTTTGCGTACCTTTGCTTTTTTTTTATTATTGAATTTTGTTTACTTCTGCTGGAAAATATTATAATTGAGATTTTTTTTTTACTTGTTGACGAAAATAGTATGTTTTACAAGCTTACCTACTGATTGTTGGATATTGTAAAGTAAAAATCAGTACATGTGCTTTGCGTAGTAGTGTTCAATTGATGTTAAAGCAGCACCTATATTTGTTGCTTTCATTTGTCATTATGGTAGCTTTTATTGGTCTTGTGTTTATTAATGAGTTTGCTTGGCAGAGATCCGATGTCTTAGTGCAAATCAGATTTAGCAATGTTTATTTTCAATGTAGGCAGTGACATTGAAAGTAATTATTACGATAACTAATTTAGAAAAACATTGAGATCTAAATAATGATAGCTAAACATGTCTTCGTGTGATATGGTCTTTAGAAATTCTTTTTTGTTTAAATTACTTTCGCCATTTAAGTCCCAGTTTTGGTGAGAAAATAAACTACATATTTCTTTGATCATAATCCATGGGTTAAGACAATACTTTCTCTGAATTTATGTAAATTTTAGCAGCGTTTTAACAAGATTCTCTTTCAAATATTAAAACAACCCCCAGTTTTTTCGTAACATTCTCTTGAAGGCCCAGAGCTTATGATAGACGGAATATGGTAATTTGTTGGTTGATTGGAGAATTTGTTGATGAGACTGTATTCCTTTGATTTGCTATTACAGTTAATACGTTCTTTCTAAAAATGATGTCTTTTTACCTAGTCAGAATTTTTAGCTCTTTAACAGATTATTAAATAAAGATAAACAAAACCAGGATGCCAGAAAGGGAGAAATTTCGACAGTTGCAAATGAAGATCCGTTACTATATTAGACTAGGAACCATTCTATTATTCTGTTATAAATGGATTTAATAAGGTGTCTATTAGGGAAGAAGCACTCGGGTTGTAGAAGAAAATGAATCTATTCTGCTACAGTAAATAAAGAAAATGCAAGATTTCATACCAAAACTTCCATTTCCAGAAATTTTACACTTTTCTGGAGGTCAGTATCACTGCATTCATTGTTTGTTGATTTGTTGCCTTGAGAGCATGACATTTGCTACTGTTCCTCTGTTACTGTATTGTTTTAGTGGCATATTTTGTATATTTTTAGAAGAGATTAAATAGTTTGTCATGTGGGAGTTGAGAGAAACACTTCGAGTTACCATTTTTATTTTACTTTAGTTTGTTATAAAGGCCAGTGATATATAATAAATGTGAATGTCACAAAGAGCTGTTTCAAAATTTAATGTGTATCCAATTCAAACAATATGTCTGGTATATTTTCAAATTAGCTATTCTTTGATAGAAATGAATGGAAATTTTGTATTTTTATAAAATAAACTTAAATGTTTTCAGAGCTATTTCAACTCAAATGCTCTTTCTGCTTTAAAAAAGAGTGGATGTGTGCGTGGGACCAAAGAACCAATGGTCATACAGTTTGTTTGTTTTGGCCAGTAGAGTGCCCATCCATAGGAAGAACACAAACTTGTTTCATGATACAAGGGGAAAGCAAAAGAATTATTCATGTCTTGGTCAGTTGGTAGGAAAGGCGGTCACTTTTAACCTAAAGTACATCAAAACATTAACTGGACATTTAGTAATTAACCTAACTTGTTCTGACCGATGGATTTGTGGAGATAATGGTTCACTTTGTCAAAAGTAAATTATATGGAAAACAACTGGTTTGTCCAACAGCTAGTCTGTCAGTTTGTACTAGTAAAATGTACAATAGCATGGTAATGTGACCCTACCAGATTCGGAAAAATTACCCTTTGTAAAATTTAGGGAAAAGCATCTGACCCAGGAAGTATATAATTTTTTCAATAGAATTTGTCACTTTGAATTTGAGCTTGCTCACACTAAGTGCAAGAGAGCTTATGCAGTGTCGTCAGTGTTATTGTTTTCATTGTTGTCGTCAGCATTGGCATGTTCAAGCCAATATATGCCCAGGCGAGCTTTATTGTCTTCCGACAACTTCATGTGTTTGTTTGAGAATGCATCTTTGTGATATCTTGTTAGCTTTAGCAGTCATTGCACCGAAGAGTATGGAGCTTATGGGGTGCTCTGTTTTCAGCTAAGCACCAATCCATTAGCACAGTTTTGTTATCCATGCTCCTCCTTGATTCTTTGGAGGACTGCCATGAAACTTGACACACAGACACGCATTCTTCCCAAGGCAGAGTTCATCCTGAATGAAAATGGTTTGGTTCGGGTATCCACTATGACTGCCACAGTGGCCATCTTGAAAAACTTGTCTTTGCTGCTTCTTCAGGATAGTTCATATCATTTGGGTTTTTCACTGAAAGACTTCTTTTGATCACTAGTTCATGTTAGATGAAATCAGTGCAGATCCTAAATATAACATGGATGCAGCCTTCTTGAAATGCTAAATCGCTATTGTCTTGCTGACTGGTGATATCAACATGGGGGTTTCACCAAAAGACTTTTTATGGCTAGTTGGTATAAATAAAATTAGTGCTTATCTGACATCCATTATGTCAACCATCTTTGAGTATTGGTGTTGCTTCTTTTTTTTTTCAGAGAAAGTTATTTTGGCATGTAGTTTTCACCAGAATTCTTATGGTGTATAGTTGGACCTAAATGAAAACGATTCTGATCTTACAGATAAGAATTTCCAGGATACCTAGAAAAGACCATTTCTTACAGACAAGAATTTCCAGGATTCCTAGAAAAGACCATTTCTTCATTTTGACTGCTAAAAATTGAAACTATCTGTGATATTCTTGCGCTATAACAAGATTTAAGAAAATTGTTCTCCTATTGGGTGTACGATTGACACCGTCATTTTTAACCTACTAGTCATGTGACCATCATTAAAATCTTGTTATTGCTACGCCTTCCTCAATGGATGGTCATGTTGACATTGGGTTTTCACAAAATGACTTTGTAAAGTTGGTCCTAATTGAAATTCTGCCAATCTTGTAACATCCAATATGGCTACCAAAATGTCTGTCATGAAGAACTTTTTTTGTGCACAAGAATATCAGAGATGGTTTCACATTCAGCAGTTAAAAAATAAAATGGTTTTGACTTGGATTCTTGCAAATTCTATAATAAAAATCATTTTGGTGATCATGAACCCTGTAATATATAATAATAATGAGAACTTCGTATAGCACCTAATCTTTAGAAGCTTTAAGTGCTTTATAATATATATAATGATATGACAACACTACAGAAAAAACAAAGCACAAAAACCATGAAATTGGAAAACATAAAAAACATGCTGAAAATATATAAGGTACAAAACATTATTAAGTCTCCAAGTTTGTTCCTGCATATAATATATGTAAAGGTTGTTCTGAATTTTGATGTTGGACACTGAAATTAACGACAACGACAATTAACGACAACTATCTTCTTGGTTGATAGCGAGATTACAATTAAGATTGGGACCATAAAGTCACAATCCCCGGACCAATGAATGGCATTAAGTTTTGGTATGTTGTCAAGTTTTGACAAAATGTTTTAGGTCAGGCATGTGATGTACATTGCCAAGTTTGACCCAAATACATTAACATCATACGGGTAAATTTTAAGAAGCTATACAGACCACGCCCTGGAGGAAGTTGCACATGCCGGTTTTAGGGGCTCTGGGCATGTGTGTATGAGAGGGTGTGCATGGTCATGTGAATTTATTCACAATGGTTTGATGAGTCTAGCATATTCACGATCACCATTAAACCAAATTTTATGGCATTTTGAGTAGTTTTTGTATATTCAAATTTTTTTGAAAAGGCAAATATTATGTGATATTGCCTGTCCAAATGTACGTGTCACATCATGCAGTGTCTCATGTACTGTTGTTATTAACGACGTAAAGTCTCAGGTTATGGTTGGAGATAGTACGTGATCGACCGTTTTGGAATTGAGGTAGAGCTGGGGCTGGGTGTCTGACATTTTTGTCCTGTCTAGTTGGTGTAGTTTTCGGAGTTTTGATCTACATGCTTGAGATAGGGACTGTAAACCTTGGAATAATTCAGGGTGCTCTGTAAATATGTACATTAGTTCCAAGGTTTTTTATTCACTTCCAGGAGCAGAGATGTGGACTCGTAGGTCCTAACTCGGAAAATGTTCAGGTCCCCACTCCTTTACTGTACATGTCCTATACTCACTGGTTATGAAAAGATGAATTGAGATTAGCATGGGCTACGGTCTGTCATTACAACAAATGGGGCACATATTGAAGTAGTGAAACAAAAATGGCAGCATGAGTTTCAGTTTTCAAAAACACTCACTAATGTTTTTTTAATAATTAGTCTCTTTCTTTGCCTGCTATTCTCTCGTCTTCTTGTGCTGGTCATGATGACCTTAGCTTCAAGTTACATTGTGAAAATTTGCATTAGCCATATCTTTGACTTTTTTAATGAATAAAATGTTCTGACATTTTTGTATTAGAGGTCCCATACTAACCAATAAGCATGTTGATCAACATCACTATACATGTTCAGTTAATAATAAAATATATTACCATATACACTCGCGTATAAGCCGAGAAATTTAGGAAAAAAATAAGGCCTGGAAGAAGGGGGGTCGGCTTATCTGCGGGTTAAGTTCCAAATCTGAAATTTATATTGCTTTTTCCCCTCTATTTCTTTTATTGTTTCAATCGATCGCTGAATATGAGATCACATGCCTAATGATGCCACATGGCTGATAAGATTTGTCCTGTCGTGAAGTAAAACAAATATTTTTTTTCTAACATAAGTTGTAGGATAATGAATGAAAAACATGTTTTAACGTACTTGATGTATTTGACAGATGTCCATCCACCAGAAAATACAGCCATACATGTTATTTGAACCACGCAAATACAAGTATTTTCCAAAAGAACCGCCATATTAGTAATCTCTATTCAAGTATTTAACCCTCAGCTAATCAGTAATCATTAAACTCTACGGTTTCGTAGAAATGCACGCTTGTTTATTTCAGTGTAAATATGAAAAGAATCTACGTAAAAAAATAAAAGAATTATGATACTGAAGGTATACAGCCCTACGTGTTATTTGAACTACGGAAATACATGTATTTTCCAAAAGAACCGCCATATTAATAATCTCTAGTCAAGTATTTAACCCACAGCTAATCACTAATAATTAAAAGAATTACGATACTGAAGGTATATACGACAAACATTTTGATCGAGAGTAGAAATACATGTACGATAGTCTTAAAGAAACTATATCGAAAGGCTCCATAAGGGTTTGTTGCGTGCACGCTTAGGAAGGGTAAATAACATTGCAATATACGAGTCAGCGTGAATAATTGTAAAACAATATAATTTGCTGGATTTCTTTGATAGGTGTTTTAGACGTAATAGGCAGCCAGTTTATATACTACTGTTGATTGGTTGTTTGTAAAGCAAAGTGGTTTCTCAACGGTAGAGTGTTGCACAATAGCTACCATATACTTAATCTGTGGTAAATGCCTCGGGGATAATAGGTTTTTTTTTGTTGTTGCACAATGCCAATGACTTTACTAAAATATGCCAACTCTCAGATGTATCGTTTACTGAGATATGGTAGTGGACATGGTTTCTGCTAAAAGTTATCAAGTGTCAAAATACTTGAATCATGTCCATGCTGAAACCAGTCATATTTTGATCAATTGAATCACACTACCATTAGTTTAAAAAACACACAAATAAACAACAGTGATAAATAATTATCAAATACAAATTGATAATCAACTGTGGAAATAATTACAGGATAAGGTATATAAATATTTCACTACCACTATAAGAAATTATTTCAGTTTAATCTCTTTAGAAGTTTATATTCATTTCAATCAGATACCATGAGTAGTATAGAAAGTAAAAGAAAGTGTTTTGCATATGATGAAGCATTCAAACTTAATATTATTGAATATGCAGAAGCAAATAAATGCTACAGCACGCAAATTTTTGTGAACGAGAAGCAAGTACAGGAATGGCGGCAATTCATCTATATGCTATGCAGATGGCGAAAAATAATAAATATAAGTTGGTAGATTCAAAATTTTGTTGCAATACTGGCTGGTGCTCTCATTTTAAGAACCGGACTATCAGATGACCATGTTGACAATAACGACGTATATGATGAAAGTTTCGTGAACTGTGTGGCGAGTCTGATACAGAGCCTGATTTTAAAGGATTCTGAAAGTGATTGAACTTTTAAAATTCATGATTTTAGAATGAGGATTAATTAAATTTCCATTAAGACTTAACACTTTAGAATTGTTTTTATTTCAACATATTAATTAGCTTTCTTACTTTCATTTTATTTAATAATGTGATTTGCCTAAATTAACTTGTTCAGAACTTACTTTGTGCATCTTGTGATGTACAGGTAGTCTAGAAATTATGGGTCGACTTCTACGCGGGTCATGCACTTTATAACAGTTTTACCGATTCAGTTTGGGGGGTCGGCTTATATGCAAACGGGCTTATACGCGAGTATATACGGTAAATTGTATTATCAACCATTCCTGCAGTTGTTTGTAAAGGTAGTTGGACACTTGTATGTGCATATTGTATATTTCTTTTATTTTGAAATTTATATATAACATATAATTCACTTACTTTAGTGAATCTGGTCTTCATTTAGAAACTTTTAACGAAAATATGATAGATGGTTCTTATCTTGCAGTGTCATATAATAATGTGAGACACATTAAGCTTGGTGTCATACACTTGGAATGGCAGTACCAGCTTGGACCCATTTAAAGATGAGACCTGCATAAGTCTTGTTTAACTTTGAAATGTAGATATTATACAGATAATCTTCATTTGAAAGGAATGAAAGGCATCAAGTTTGAAATGATAATGGATTGTTTGACAAAATATAAATTTTCATCAAAATTAAATCCTTAATAATGTATTTATAGATATTAATTTTGTGACTGTGCTTCAGAAGATCACACATTCCAAGTACTAGTCCCAAACATCTTCATTCCTGTGTGTGTTATCCTCACACATCACATTCTTTCCATGTACTAGTCCCAAACATCTTCATTCCTATGTGTGTTATCCTCACACATCACACTCTTTCCATGTACTAGTCCCAAACATCATGATTCATTAGTGTTATCCTCACACATCACTCTTTCCAACTAGTCCCAAACATCTTGATCCCTCTGTGTTATCTTCACACATCACATTCTTTCCAAGTAATAGTCCCAAATATCTTGATTTCATGTGTGTGTTATCCTCACAAATCATACTCTGTCCAAGTACTAGTCCTAAAAATCTTTATTTCATTCTCACATTACTTCTTCAAAGTACTAGTCCCATACATCTTCATTCCTTGTTTTTATCCTCACACATTACACTTTTTCCAAGTACCGGTACTAGTCCCAAACATGATTCCTTGGTGTTATCCTCACACATCACAGTCACATTGTTTTAGCCATCATTCTGAATCATGTTGGGATAAAAGTAAGCAACAATGATATTTTTCTCATATCAAGAACAAACATGATTAGTTTCATCATCCATGTTTTATACCACAATGCCTTTCTCCATCATTTTCAAGTCAGTCATATTCGCATTAAAAAGAATCAGGTCACACGAAAATTTGACTTCGAGAAAAGAAATAAGGTGATAACAGATTTTCTTGTATTTTCAAACTTATTTCTTTTTTTTTTTTTAAAATTACTGTTATTGCATGTGCTCTTTAAGCTAGCATAAGTTTGTTGGATTTTTGTTTTCATAGTCAAGATTCCAAGTTTGTATATTTTGCATTTGGCATTTAATATGTATTCCCATATCAGTCTCTCATATTTGAGAATGTTTGCCTGTCTCACTTGCCCACAGTCTCACTTTATTTTTGACTATGTTAACCTCTTTCATGTGCTTGTCCTCATTCTTACTCTTGAGTATGTCTGCCCGTCTTACATGCTTGCAGAGGAGACTTTTTCTCATCTGACAGATGAAGATATCTTTCACTCTAGACTGCAACTTCATTATAGTTTGCAAAAATTTATCCTTTACATCTTTTCCTTGTTTGAATGGATTAACATGTATATAGTAAAAGCTAACTTTAAAAGTCGCTCAATGACTTATTTTGTTCTATGAAGAAATGTGTCCTTTAATAAAAAGTTAAACAAAAGTAAATTTAAAATGAGTTAATAAATTGTATTGTATTTGTCAGGAGTCTTTTATATAAAGGTTCTTCTAAAACATATTTCATTGTAGATGTTTTCCTTTATCAGATAATCATATTGTCATAATGTCTTTTATCTCATTAATCTGTAAATGTTTGCCGCAAATGTGTAAAGTATAACCTCACCTGAATACTCATTATGGCAAGGAACAGTTTTGGTTATTTAAGGAAGAGGCTGTTTAGTATACAAGGAAACTTGTATCAAAAGAAAACAAAATATGTGGGATGGAATGCAATGCTTTTTAAATTGAGATAACCATTTGTAGTTTTCATTACAATTAGATTTTAGCATTGACATTGTCATTGATTGAATTAACGACATATTTATTCGAAGATTGGTACTGCAGCAAATTTTTTTTTCTTTTTCTTCTCATTTGACAATTTGTAAGTCATTTCACTGGAAATTATATATTTTACAGTCAATCTACATATCAAGGATTGTTGAGGCAGGGACTGCACACAGGGATGGCAAGCTGGCAGTTGGTGACAAAATTATATCAGTAAGAAATTTTACTTTTGTCCACACAAGGACAAGCAGATATACAAGGTTTTGTTGTTGCATTGTGTTTCATCAAGTATTTAAGTTAAAGCTATTTAGGCAACATTTTCTACCAGTTGTAAAGTGCACATTCATTCTGTATTTGATATTTAGGTCCCTACCATTCAGCATTTACTCTTGTCAGTGAGTATTTGTTGGAACTAATATTTTTCTGAATGGCTGTAGATTTGTTAACTGATTTCCAAGTGTTTGTAAAAAAGGAATTTACTTAAGGATAGATGCACAAACATGTACATGTCAGATGAGGGAGTGTATATTGGAGTCACATAGTCCATCTCCATCTGTCACTTTAATGTTAACGTCTCCATAAACTTTTAAGATATCTTTATGACACTTGGTATTCATAACTAGACATTGTGTCCTTGTCAAAGCTGAATACTGGTCATCAGAGGTGTCCCAATTATTATAGGGTCTGCTGTCCAGAAGATCTTGTCATCAATCTATCTGTTTGCACATGTATGTTGTCATTACTCCCCTTAACTACTTAAAACATTGCCATGAAAGTTTGCATGCACACGCACGTGTGCACACACACACTCACACACACACACACACACACACACACACACACACACACACACACACACACACCATGGTCTACTTGTAGGATACTATTTATTATATGAAGATTTATTATATGAAGTATAACTATCAACTGAGTACAGATATAGGATACTATTTATTATATGAAGTATAACTATCAACTGAGTACAGATATAGGATACTATTTATTATATGAAGTATAACTATCAACTGAGTACAGATATAGGATACTATTTATTATATGAAGTATAACTATCAACTGAGTACAGATATAGGATACTATTTATTATATGAAGTATAACTATCAAGTGAGTACAGATATAGGATACTATTTATTATATGAAGTATAACTATCAAGTGAGTACAGATATAGGATACTATTTATTATATGAAGTATAACTATCAACTGAGTACAGATATAGGATACTATTTATTATATGAAGTATAATCTAATAATTATCAGCTGAGTATAGATGTAGGATCCGGTACAAAGTCTCATGTTGAAATATATGTAGGATACTATTTATTATATGAGGTATAACTATCAACTGAGTACATATATAGGATTCTATTTACTATATGAAGTATAACTATCAACTGAGTACAGGTATAGGATACTATTAATTATTTGAAGTATAACTATCATCTGAGTACAGATATAGAATACTATTTATTATATGAAGTATAACTATCATCTGAGTACATATATAGGATACTATTTACTATATGAAGTATAACTATCAACTGAGTACAGATTTAGGATACTATTTATTATATGAAGTATAACTATCATCTGAGTACATATATAGGATACTATTTACTATATGAAGTATAACTATCAACTGAGTACAGATTTAGGATACTATTTATTATATGAAGTATAACTATCATCTGAGTACATATATAGGATACTATTTACTATATGAAGTATAACTATCAACTGAGTACAGATTTAGGATACTATTTATTATATGAAGTATAACTATCAACTGAGTACAGATTTAGGATACTATTTATTATATGAAGTATAACTATCATCTGAGTACACATTTAGGATACTATTTCTCCTTTGAATACGTTCCCCAATCACATTACTTTAGGGATATTAGCCTGCTACCTCGCGAATCCAGCCCTACCAAAAGACGAAAATTCGTCTTTCCTGTCTATGTCATATAGACAAAGGGCAATAACTCTTGCCCATTACCTCCCCTTGCCGCCCGTTAGGTGTCGCTTCTTTAGTTTTTTAGCTTCGCTTACGCGAAAACACGTACAATTAGACCTCCAATGAATCCAAGCCATCTTAGTGTAAATTCTGACCATCCGAAGTTAAATTTGGAATTACTGTGTTGGATAATCATTCCTCTACAGGTCGTATACATTATTTTACAATATTTTCCAATTTGAGTGACTTTGTCACCTTTTCTAGACTTCGGACCAGGTTGCAACGTGGTCAAAGCATGTAATACATGTAGCACTCAATAATTTCGCTTATTCCGTATGTAACGTTTACGATATTAGCGACTAATAACGTGCTGCATTGATAATGTGTGCTGTATTTATCTTCTTTGACGTTTCAGTAGACTTCAAAAAAGTCTTTGAACGACCAATTGCGACTATTTAATGGCGGACTTCGTGTTGTAGTCACGAATTCACGCGACACTTAATCATTTCGCTTCCTCCGTTAGTTACGGTTATGGAATAGCGACTTAATAGCGTACTGAATTGTTAATTTGTGCTTTGTTTATCTTCTTTCCGTTTCAGTAGACTTCGTCTCTGAACGACCAGTTGCGACTATTTAATGGCGGAATTTCGTGTTGTAGTCACGAATTCACACGACACTTAATCATTTCGCTTCCTCCGTTAGTTACGGTTATGGAATAGCGACTTAATAGCGTACTGATTGTTAATTTGTGCTTTGTTTATCTTCTTTCCGTTTCAGTAGACTTCGTCTCTGAACGACCAGTTGCGACTATTTAATGGCGGAATTTCGTGTTGTAGTCACGAATTCACGCGACACTTAATCATTTCGCTTCCTTCGTTAGTTACGGTTATGGAATAGCGACTTAATAGCGTACTGAATTGTTAATTTGTGCTTTGTTTATCATCTTTTCGTTTCAGTAGACTTCGTCTTGAATGACCTATTGCAACATGCTCACGGTGATAACTAGTGTGGTCATTAAGAGTTAACATGGCACGGAATAATTTGACTACTCCGTTAATAACGGTTATAGTATTATCGAATTAATAATATGCTGAATTTTTTTAATCTGTGCTTTGTTCTCTTCTTTTGTCGTTTCAGTAGCAAAGTCGACAACGAAGGCATGAATGGCAAAATGGGTGTTGGCAATGTGGAAATGGAGGAAATTATGTTGACATGGTTTAGGCTGCCCAGTGGATGTAAATTTCACCGCAGGTCCGTGCATGGCTTTCGGGCCTGTAAGTCCGGACGCATGGAGTCTAGGCTGGATCAATTGGATCCATTTTATTATGCACTTTCGCCGGCCGTCCAGCCGGCCGTCCAGCCGACACCGTCAGTTCAGCCGGCACTTCAGCAGGCACCAACCAGCACTAGCCATACATCCGGCACCGTCCGTTCAGCCCAAATGGCACCGGACGGCCAGCCGACCTTCCAGCTGGCATCAACAGGCACCGGCCGTTCAGCCCAAATGGCACCGGCCGGCCAGCCGACCTTCCAGCCTGCATCAACAGGCACCGGCCGTCCACCCGGCAACGACCGTTCAGCCCAAATGGCACCGGTCGTCCAGCCGACCTTCCAGCCGGCATCAACCGGCACCGGCTGTCCATCCGACAACGACCGTTCAGCCCAAATGGCACCGGTCGTCCAGCCGACCTTCCAGCCTGCATCAACAGGCACCGGCCGTCCACCCGGCAACGACCGTTCAGACCAAATGGTACCGGTCGTCCAGTCGACCTTCCAGCCGGCATCAACCGGCACCGGCCGTCCATCCGGCAACGACTGTTCAGCCCAAATGGCACCGGTCGTCCAGCCGACCTTCCAGCCGGCATCAACCTATGCAGGCCGTCCATCCGGCAACGACCGTTCAGCCCAAATGGTACCGGTCGTCCAGCCGACCTTCCAGCCGGCATCAACCTGCACCGGCCGTCCATCCGGCAACGACCGTTCAGCCCAAATGGTACCGGTCGTGCAACCGACCTTCCAGCCGGCATCAACCTGCACCGGCCGTCCATCCGACAACGACCGTTCAGCCCAAATGGCACCGGTCTTCCAGCCGACATCAACCTGCACCGGCTGTACATTTCATTTACGGAGATTATAGTGATGTACCCGTCAGTCAATCTGTACTACTGGTTACATATCACTACCATGAGAGAGATGTTATAGATGTATCTCCGTCCAATCAGACCATTCGAGAGGCAGGTGCCGGTCATAGCCGGACCTTCGCCGACATTCCGGCCGACCATATACCAGACAAATCAGTCGGTATCGCCGGTGTACACCTCCCGTCACGTCAAATACGTGTCGGTGTGATTTTAAAACAAGGGAGAATTAGTGACATTATCAGAGATGACGGAATTGAGTTATCTATGCCACTTGGTATGCGCTACCCAGATATGGCAGCTTTACCAGAACAGGACTTTTAGGCCGACCATTCGTCAGTTCAATCAGCCGTTAGTGCCGGCCGTCCATATGTTCACGGCTTCTCCACAAGGGAGATTTAGTGAAAGTGTCAATTATGACAGAATTGCGTCATCTAGGTCACCTGGTATGCTGTAGAGATATGCAAGCTATACCAGAACCAACATTCCCTCTGAGCGAATGGTAGATGGGTGCACAGTGCTGGCCACACTACATAAGCATTATGTAATTATTATTACCTTCTAGCCGGCACCAACCGGCACCGGGCGACCATCCGGCAATGACCGTTCAGCCATATGGCACCGGTCATCCAGCCGGCACTAACCGGCACCGGGCGTCGATCCGGCAATGACCGTTCAACCCAAATGGCACCGGTTGTCCAGCCAAGCTTCCAGCCGACACTTGCCGGCACTGACAGTCCATCCGGCTCCGGCCGTCCAGCCCAACAGGCACCGGTTGTCCAACCGTATGGAGATTTTAGTCATATACCAGTCTGTCCGACTGTACCGCTGTACCAGCACGGGGACTTTTATCATACCGCAATCCGCACAAATCGGATTGACGAAGATTCTAGTGATGTTTCCGTCTGTCAATCCGTACTACCGGTTACATATCACTACCATGACTCTGATGTTGGCGATGAATCTCTCGATCCAACCCGACCATTCGAGCGGTCGGTGCCGGTCATAGCCGGCCCGTCGCAGGCGTTCAGGCCAAACATATACCAATCAATTCATTCGGCATTGCCGGCCGTCCATAGGCTATCAACTCATCCACAAGGGAGAGTGAATGCCTTTTTTAGAGATGACGGAATCGAGTCATCTATGCCACCTGGTATGCATTACCCCGATATGGATGCTTTACCAGAGCAAGATTATGCACATAGTGAGTGCGATGAATCACAGGCAAATCAGCTGTATGCAGATCCAACTATGGAACGGACTGAGTTCAGCTTCAAAGCCGCAGTGGAGGAAATTTTTAGGGTGTTAAGGCCCCTTCAGAATGCCCTCCACCTCCTGCTGCAATTACCGACTATAGGGTTAGTGCATCGGTCGATCTGGATGAAGGGGAAGAGATTCTATCCTTCCGCCTCCTTCCCCAGTCGACAAAATTAAGGAAATTAATGACCGTCTGTCGACACGTATAGGGGATCCAGGAAATGCTAAGGCGTTCTTTTCTGAAAGCCAAGTACCAGCGTTGTTTTCAGGTCGATGGTACAAAACTCACTCCGATGCGTTCAATACTGAGGTCCTGGCTCGGGATAAAATAGGGCAGCAGTCCATATGTCTGCGGCATTGTCTTATAAAGTGGACAAAACTGTGTTCAATGCCACGTCCAAGCTGGTTCGAATGTAGTCGCTACGTCTTCACTGTTAGACCTAGCCTCCCTAGCCATTTTCAGGATCGCTGAAAAATCTGGCAATGAACATGCTTGGGATTCGACGGCCCGGTTAGCTAGGGTTCTTAACAGGGCAGCTCACCATTCCATGGCCAATGCGCTGACTGCTTCAGCCAACCTAGACCTGATACGTCGTGACGCATGTCTGAAGGGCACGTCGCTTAAACCCCATCATAAGCTGGCTAGATATGACCGACACACATTTCACGTCCCTATCCCACGAGTAGCGGACATTCTCCGTTGTGCTTGTCGGGACTAGGCTTATCAGTTCCATGTCATACCTTTTGGTCTAAATTTAAGCACTTGGGCTAGTACCAAGGTTATGGGTTACGTCGTCACCCTGTTCCGCTCGACTTCATCTATTGCGTCGGCAGTATATTTGGATGACATCCTCCAGAAACATCTGTCAAGTTCTATTCTGCTCAAAGGCAGAAACGATCTTATATCACTTTACGTCATATAGGCTTTCTCGTGAACTGGATAAAGTTTGATCTCTGTCCAATCCGGATTTTGGTCCATCTGGGTGTGGAGTTTCTCCCGATCTGAATCTGGTAAGGCTTCCTCGAGTTTGCGATTATCCAGATAATTGCACTCATAGAGTCCGTTTCCGACAGGATGCGCATTTTAGCGAGAGAGTTGCAGATCCTCGGATTATTCAATGCGGCAGCAGACTTGATCCCGATCAGCCGTCCTTTTATGCGCCCTTTACAAAGGATGTTGCTAGCGTAATTGCGCTCTTTTCAAGTCCCTTCGATCCCAGAAAACAGTCATGCTCACGCCAGAGATACAATCATTCTTGAGTCAATGGCACAACCCCTGTAGGCTGTCCACAGGGATTACTCTGGAGATACCCCAAGGGGATAACGGTATGTTCCGCCACTAATACCTACGGTTGGGGTGCCCACCTGTTGCCGAACTTCGATACTGTCAGCGGCACGTGGGTGCCAGGGGCGAGCCCTTTCCACATCAACCTTTCAGAAATAACGGCTGTCATCAATGCCTTTCATTTCGGGCAGGATCAACTCTTATTACAAACTGCCCTCATTATGTCAGACAACATTATGGTGGTGCCTTGCCTCAAAACAAGGGGACACCAATCACCAGACCTGTGCAATCTGAACTGGCAATTTCTACATTGGTTCGACAATCTCCACCTCAATGTACAATTCAGACACATTCTTGGCAGACTCAATGTCTTGGCTGACACTCTATCTAGTCATTCACACAGAATGGTCACTCCATCAATCGGACTTTCTTCCAATTGACACACTTTGGAGACGTCCGATGATTGATCTTTTGCAACAAGATGGAATCGCAAGTTCTCCACCTTTCATCTCACAGGTTCCAGACCCAGAAGCTTGGGTCGTGGATGCTCGATCAATCACCTGGGAAGGGTTGTGGGCATTCTCCTACCCTCCCACGGTCTTGGTACTGGAATTAATCCAGAAGTTAAGGGGTCAGAATTGTCAGATGGTTCTGATTACCCCTCTCAGATGGAACAACTCCTGGGTCTCCGATCTACTCAATCTAGGCGATAGATCTACCCAGGAAGATTACAGTCAGCACAAGTATTCACAAGCAACCGCGGCCAGGGGTGTTCCACTCCTGTCCGGACCGTCTTTATGTTCAAGCTTGGCTCTTGTCCAGACAGCCTTGCAAGACAAACAATTTAAATCTTTGATTGCGGAGAGAATCTCGAGAGCAAGAAGGCCCTCTACTCTGAAGGTTTACGAGGGCAAGTGGCATGTTTTCAGAGACTGGTACCATATCATTCACATTGTTCCTCTGAGTGTCACAATCCCTCAACTGGCCAACTTTTCTCTGGCTTTTCGAGGAGAAACATCTGGCTCCAGTTATTCTCAAATGTTACCGCTCCATGATATCAGACACATTCCGCCATTCTGGTACATGTGCTATCAGCCATGACAAAGATTTGTCAGATCTTTAGACATTTAAAAAAAAAAAAAAAAAAAAAAAAAATTTAATCGACTTATATCCCTCACCCTGTTTTCAAATGGAATCTGTCCTGGGTTTTAACATGACTCAATTCAGACAGTATTGAGTCTTTAACCCACGATTAGTTAAAGCTACTATCATACAAATTGGGTTTCTTGATAGCCTTAGCTTCAGCATGCAGGGTGAGCGAGTTACATGTCCTTTCTAGTGACCCGAACTCTCTTTCGTTTCGATCAGAGGGTTTGATGGTCCTCTTGACGCAGCCAGGCTTCGTAGTCCAAAATAGATTACCATACATTGCGATCAACGAGTCGTCATTAGCTCGCTTTCTTTATAGATAAGTCAGGATCAACAGCCATGTAAGATCCTGTTTGGGCACTCTAGCACCATTTCAATGCATAGAGGTGAGTCAGGTCACATACTAGCACCTCTTTCTTCTGGTGATAGCTGGGATATGAGATATCACCATTCAAGCCCTTGCTTCATGGCTGTAGTGGGTTATACGCTCGGCGTACTCTGAGAATTCGCAAATCAGTCACCTTATAGAAGCTGTTGCAGAGTCAACCTTCTACAGTTTTATCTTCAAGTTTGTACTCGCAGAGGCAAACATTGATTCTAGTAGGTCCGGTGTTGGGCAGCCCAGACGCCCACCAGACCCATGTGCAACAATCAGCACAGCCTATTAGCTTCGCTGGATTCGCCAGATAAATTTGCGTAGGTAAGAAGACTTCAATAACTATCTTCTTAACCGCATAAAAGGGTCACATATCACGTGACCCTGGGCTGTGTTGCTGATTGAAAATTAGGAGACCGGGTTATCATTCACATGGGGAATCCAACCATCATTCCCTAGAGGATACCCGGGGTGGAGGTCGGATGCTCCGCATTCCCTCCTCCTATTACTTATTCTCCTAAAGTAATGTGATTGGGGAACGTATTCAAAGGAGAAAGCAAATTTTTTAGTAAATTATGTTTCTCCGAGAATACTTACCCAATCACATTACTAAGAAACCCTCCCAACCACCCCGCCATGCGAGCATCCTCGTGTTTTATATATCGCTCAGCTTAAAAACTAAAGAAGCGACACCTAACGGGCGGCAAGGGGAGGTAATGGGCAAGAGTTATTGCCCTTTGTCTATATGACATAGACAGGAAAGACGAATTTTCGTCTTTTGGTAGGGCTGGATTCGCGAGGTAGCAGGCTAATATCCCTAAAGTAATGTGATTGGGTAAGTATTCTCGGAGAAACATAATTTACTAAAAAATTTGCTTTATTGTATGAAGTATAACTATCAACTGAGTACAGATTTAGGATACTATTTATTGTATGAAGTATAACTATCAACTGAGTACAGATTTAGGATACTATTTATTGTATGAAGTATAAAGATGGACTGATTACAGATATATACAATACTACTGCTTAAGGCATAGAACATCTCTAGATAAGATTGATAATATTGGGGGTGGGGGTGGAAATCACAGCATTATTTAAGAGCTAGTTCTTTTTTTTATTAATTGTTTAGATATAGTTTTGCCCGTTTAATTTGAATTTTTGATTCCAGTATGTTTTATGATGTTATGACACAGTATATCACTATTGTAACATGAACAGTTTGAAATCTATATTTATGATATTAATATATGCTTTCAATTAAAATTAATATATCATTTTCAGATTAATGGTGTCGACTTGACAGATGCTCGCCATGATCAAGCTGTCAGTTTATTAACAGGAGTTGACAAAGAAATAAAGCTAGTTGTATACAGAGAAAAAGTAGTAAATAATAATGATGAAGAAATGACACCACCTGTTGGGAAAAAACTTCAAAATTTCTCTCAACCAAGGATTGTATGGAATCAGACAGATTTAGTTACCTTGCCTGCTGCTGAGGAAAAAGTAACATTCAGTCAGTCTGTTAATATGTCAGCTAGTCCTAAGCTCCCACTCACATCAAGCCCCAGTCCATTCTCTGCTACTATTCCATCTTCATATGCATACCCCAGTCAGCCATCTCCACCTCCACCCCCACCACCACTTGTTGAACGCCATACAGAACCATTACCCAAACACTCACCCCTGCCCGTATCGTTCCCACAAGTGCCACCTCCCACCCAAATTCTTCAGCCTTTTCCTTCCCCATCTCTTAGTCCAAAAATTCTGACCACAGAATGGACATCGCCCCCACCTGTCATTCAGCCCCCCAAGTTTCTTTATCCAGGATTTTCTCGATCTACAAGAACTTCAGCAAGTGATACTGACAAGAAAACATCTCCTTTGCTACCACATAAGACTGTTAGCTCAGGACTGACTTCACAAAATTCCACAGATCTAGAGCCGCATTTGAACTTAATAAATCGTGTTCACTTAGACAATACTGATGATACAAATCATATTTTAGGAATAGATAACAGTGTTCAACAAGTGGATTCTTCTCATAGGACGATAACAGAAACACGTGCTACTATTTCTCTAATAAAACCGGATTCAAATCATGTGAACTCAGTTTCCAATGACTCTGAGGGGAAATATCCCATTGAGGATGTAATAATAATGAAAGCTGGTGGCCCTTTGGGCCTTAGTATTGTAGGTGGAAGTGATCATTCAAGTTTACCATTCGGAGCAGATGAGCCAGGAATATTTGTTTCAAAAGTAAGTAATTCATTTTCATTTGTAATTATTTAAAAATGATTCTTTAGAGTTTGCAAATAATTTGAAGGTGCGGGTGTCTTTGGATTTCAGCAGGGAGCGTTCCTTTAAAAGTTACCAATTGTGGTAATCTATCAGGTTTTTGAGTCGCAAGTGCATTTTTATACATTTATTTGAGTCATAGGGAAACCCAGGATATATTTTAAAACAGGATTTCTTCAAAGGGACTTTGCAGACTAAAATGAATGCCCAGAAATCCATGATGAGTATGTTTTCTTCTCTTATATTCTTGTAACTGCTACATGTAGACTTCTTAAATAATGAGTACTGATTATAAATAATTTTTCAGCAATTTTTGTGTTTGCATTCTGGTTCTAGTCCTATGGATTTTGCCTTTTTTGACTAGTAGCAGAATCAGGTTATAATGTGTTTTAATTTTGGGTGTAACACAGATTTACACATTTTGCACCCAAATTAATTCTTTGCCACTTATAATAGTAATAATTATGCATATACCTCATGGGGAGTTGTCATGTATGATGATAGCATTTGCTTAGAAGACCTAAGTAGATAATGTACATTCACCGCTTCGTTGGCCTAGTGGTTAGAGCAATCGCCACATATGCTGGAGGTCGTGGGTTCGATCCCTGGCCAAGTCATACCAAAGACTTACAGAAATGGTACTAATAGCTGCCTCAACTTGGCGCTCAGCATTAAGAGGTTAGTGTTAGGACTGGTCGGCCTAGTGTCAGAATAATGTGACTGGGGGGGGGGGGGGGCATCATGCTACATGTCTGCAGGATGATGTTCCAGTGCTAGACGTCACTATAAACTGCCTCACTGCGGACATGGTAGCGATACGACTGAATTTTTATTTAAGGCTATGTTAAAAATCCTTATCAAACAAACAAACTACATTCAAATACAGAATTTATATTTTTCTGACTTGTTTAATTATATATGCGACATTGAACAGTTTAAGGAAAAAGCTAACAAAAAAGGATCAGAGCCATGTTTTTAGTTAAAATTACCAACAATGCCTCATTCAGAATAAATTGTTTCATTGTGACATGGTACATGGAGGATACTGCTCTTTTTTAAATGTAACCTTTTTTTGCCTAACATAATGTTTGACCATGTTGAATGACATTTTCCATCCTAATCGTTTAAAGTGGCTTTCACTTTTATAAAGCTGTCTATGCTGTTCAAATTCCTGTACCTAACTCTTCAGTAATCTTAATGGTAAATTTCAGTACTTTTGTTAGAGTAAAGTCAGAACACTTTTTTGTCTTCTTTTTGTAATTTAATAGAAATCAAAAAGTCTGAAATCAGCATGTGATTTATTTATGCATGTAGATTGTTCCTGATGGTGCCGCATCTAGGACTAACCTTCAAGTAGGAGACAGAATTTTAAGTGTTAATGGTAAAGATCTGACAAATGCAACGCATCAGACGGCTGTCATGAGCTTAATTGCTCCAACATATGAAATCCGTGTCAGAGTCCGGCATGATCCACCTCCAAAAGGCCTTAAGGTGAGTAGGCTACCTGTGAGTCTTTCTCTGATGTAAGATTTTTGCACCTAAAATTTAAATAATGGAACAAATGTAGCTTAGATTTGTTTTACCATATTTTTCTGATATGCCCATGCAGGGAAGTGCCTTTGTTGAGGTTGAGTGGGATGTGCTTATCTCTCAAAATAACCCTACACCCCACATCTGACCTTGTTTTTTTCTCCATATTTGTACACCCAATCTGAAATTTTACAAAAATCAAAAGTCCTATACCATACTGAGCAAAAAAATTACAATAATCAGTGTAGCTAGACTCGATGGAGTCACAGCAGCATAGGCTAAACTTAAGCTATATTTTATTCATTTTCCATGTAGAACTCAAATATTTGGGTAAAATGACTTCTCTATCCAGAATGAAGCACAAGTTGACAAAAAAAGGTAGTAGTGACTGCAGAAAGATAAACTTTTATGATATACACCAGTCTCTCAATCTTCTGTGTTTACAAATTTACATGTCAGATGATTAAAAGTACTGATGAAATACTATTAAAACATGGTATAGAAGTATTACAACTTGGTATAGAAGTATTACAACTTGGTGTAGAAGTATTACAACTTGGTATAGAAGTATTACAACTTGGTATATAAATATTACAACTTGGTATAGAAATATTAAAATTTGTTATAGAAATATTACAACTTGGTATAGAAATATTACAACATGGTATAGAAATATTACAACTTGGTATAGAAGTATTACAACTTGGTATAGAAATATTACAACTTGGTATAGAAATATTACAACTTGGTATAGAAATTTTAAAATTTGTTATAAAAATATTACAACTTGTTTTACAACTTGGTATAAAAGTATTAAAACTTTTTAAATTTTGCTTCACTAGAGTTGCTGCCTGAAATAAAACAACTTTGAAAATAGGTTAAAATCAAGGATTGGCAACATTTGTTATGGTAGAAGACTTTACTCATATTTATAGGATTAAATATTAGAAAGAAATAATTCATTTGATTGGTACAGGACCAGGATACATCCACTTGGTAGTGTTGCACCTTGAACACCCTATCGCCTGCAATTTTCAGTCCTCTGTCCCCCAAACCTGGACACCTGTGTACTTTTTGGTCAAGTAAACATTTTAATAATTTCTTTAGTTTTTTTTTTTTTTCATTGCAAGTCATCCCGTATTTGAGTTGGTACTGGCAATGGCCAAGGTAATTAAGCACAGTAAAACCAGTCAATATCACTTTATTTCCATTTTAAAACATGTTTTGCATTTGAAACCTGTCAAGTTCCCAAATTTCACTGATCCAAGCTACATTTTAAAAATGGAGGAAAAAAAATCCACAAAAGATGGCAACGATTGATCGATGTATACCACAACTTTTAGAATACTACATTATGATCTTATCAGGCCATTCATCTTTGTCCAGTTTTATTTGCGAACAATAATTCAAGTTGTCCTGCACGTGAGATAAAGAAGAAATGAAACAGTTATGATGTTGATGAGAAAACAGCTGTTTATCTGGTAAAAGTAGGTAACACGAGTGTCACATTATTGTTGTCTCCAGTGCTGATTTTGAGAGTGCTGTTTAGCTGGCCTTATCAATTAACACCAGAGTATAACATTAATTGATATCTCTAATCCATTGATAAGACAGCAGCATGGCTAGCTAAAATTGTTAACACATGGGGATAACGTTATTGATATCTCTTATGCTGATGAGAAGATAACTGTTTTATTGGCCGTAATTGTAGTTAGCTACATTGGCATCACTTGCAGTGATGATTATCTCCATTGTCAGAGTGGATAACTGTTTAGAAATTCATAAAACTGTATTCAGACTTTGGCTGTAACTCTTAATTCCTTAATTCTCTTTATACAAGTTGTTATTTTCATTCAAGTTAACAAGTAAAAAGTATAAAGTAATGAGAAATGAGCAAGATTTGACTTCATTAAAAAAAAGTTTTGTTTTGTTTTGTTTGGGGTTGGGGAGGGGGGTTGTGACTTTAAAAAAATGTTTTATTTGAAATATCTGTTTATAAACTTCCCATTCTGTGACTCTGAACCAAGTTAATTTATTTCCTGTCTTATACTTTAATTTACAGGAGATTACAATCATAAAAAGCCCAGGAGAAAAACTAGGTATGAGTATTCGAGGTGGAACAAAGACATATCCTGCCAATACAAAAGTGGATGAGGGAATATTTATATCTAAGGTAAGGCAGATTAATCACTTTGTAAATAAGTAATTGAATGTGGTGATCTTCACTCATGCTAACTATTCCATCAATACCATCACCATTTCCTCCTTATCACTGCCATTAGCAGCACAAAACACAGCTATCACTATCAATGTCAGCTGCACTACCACCACCACTGTCATCATCATCACCACCATCACTACCACCACCATCACCATCATCTTGAGCATCAAGTGTATACACCATGGAGACATGAATCAGGACAATGAAGGTATTTTGGCTGTTGAT
The DNA here is from genome assembly GCA_029339505.1 of Unio delphinus. Taxonomy (NCBI): domain Eukaryota; kingdom Metazoa; phylum Mollusca; class Bivalvia; order Unionida; family Unionidae; genus Unio; species Unio delphinus. The sequence continues at coordinate 2,447,380 of JAQISU010000012.1, read as the reverse complement.
CTTCATTCTTAGTTCCCAATATGGGCAATAGGTAGTGAAAAGAAGTAACTCTTGATTTCCTGTTCAGTAATTAAAACCAACTAAAAGAAATTTGTGTGAAGAAATGTATTCACAATGGAAATTGCATAGACATGTACCCAGTTTAATTTAATTAGGATAATTAGATTGGTAAAGGCTGTCTTAATTTCTGTGTAAAATGTTCATCATCAGCTTGCGTTGCTACTTGTTATACTTCAAACAACACCACAATGACAATACAAATGGCTAGGTTGTGAACAATGCAACTGTTCTAAATATTGAAATTAGTATTACTGTATTTACTGATATGTTGAGGCCAACTTCAAACTGCATAGACCCAGATCTCTCATCACATAATGTGCCAGCAGATCTAGGTTCATAAAGTTTGATTGGAGTGGACTGTAGAGCAGAAAACTCTACTCTTATCTGCCAGTTCTTTATGCAGTGGTTGATCAGGTTTATTTGCACACGGACTTGACCATCAAGTGACTATACCTTGTACCTTGTAAGATGGAGTTTGAATTTTTAGTAAGTTTAAAGTTGTTTCTTTGTAATTTGTTTGTTTGTTTGATTAGGATTTTTAACGTAGCTTTAACAATTCAGTCATATCGCTACGATGTCTACAGTGAGGCAGTTTATAGTGATGTCTAGCACTTGGGCATCATGCCACAGACATGTAGCATGATGTCCCACCCAGTCACATTAGTCTGACACCAAGCTGACCAGTCCTAACACTAACCTCTTAATGCTGAACATCAAGCGAGGCAGCTGTTAGTACCATTTTTGTAAGTCTTTGGTATGACTTGGCTGGGGATCGAACCCACGACCTCCCGCTTTCACGCTGGACGCTCTAACCACTAGGCCACCAGAGCAGTTATATTTAATTTGTCCTTGCATTGTTACATTTGGCCTTATTTGCAAAAATGGTGTCATACTTGCTAGGTAAGCAAATGTTTCAATATTGATTTTCTGTTAGAATATTCATGGAAAGAAATTCTTATTCAGGTATATGGTTATTTGATTTCCACTCATTGATTATGCCCCTGGTGTAGGAATGAACCCTAGGGTCAGTGTTTGATGCATATATAATATTTTGTTCTTTTTTGGCTCTGTAAGTGCATATATGTTTATGGAGGGGAATGTTTCATGTTATGATGTAGTGGCTTAGTTCCTGGGATAAGAAATGATTTGAAGGAATCTCCCAGGGGTTCCATTCTAATTTATGTTTTCACTTGGGTCACTAAATTAAATACATTTATTCTAAAACATTTGAGAATTGGGAGTCATTTGAAGTTTATATAAAAGCACCATTGCCAGCCCCCACACTCGGGGCACAATCAAGTTTTCGAAAGTGTTGGCAAAATCTACACTTGTACAGACCCAAGTTTAATCTGGATTCATGTTTTCACGATATAGTTGTTGGGGTTGGTTAAGGACATACTAGGTATACACAAAAAAATGTGAACTGCAGTGTTTCTGAACGTACCAAGACATGTACCAGAATATACTGCAATTAAATTTAGGATGAACAATCTAATATTCTAGGGCAAGGGCCTGACAATGTTGTTTTTTTTAAGTTAGTGAATAGGTGGGGGGGGGGGGAAAGTAACTTTCTTTTACTTGTAGAAAAAGAACACCATATTCATTTTATTTTGTATTAAAAAAAAGAATTAACTCGAGATAAAAGAAAACAAAATATCAAAAGAAATTGCAGCCATCCCACACCCAAAAAGTTAGTGGTCAGTAGTTTATACTAAATGAATTTGTTTTGCGTTAATTGTTAAGTTGTAATCTAAAAACTTGAGAAGATACATAAAAGTAAAACAGGAAGCAACTTGCTTCAGAAAATCTTGGCTTAATTTGCAATCATACAAACAAACTACATTTTGTTTGCTGAAAAAAAGTTTTTCTTTTAATCTGAATTTTTTTAAAAAGTTGGATTTGTTAAGATTATTTTTTGCAACATCCCATTTGGCCACCATGTTGCTATAGTTGACACAAATTAAATATGTGATTTGTAATATTCAAAATTAACATTTGACAAATACAACTGCTTTATAAAAAAATAAAATTTATTTTGAACTTTTTTGGCATGAAAGGTGAAAACATTTTGTTAACATCATTAAAGTTGTAAAAAGATGACTCGTAAATTTCGGTACACTCTCTACTGACAGAAATGACTATAGTACCAATACAGTGAAAACATACTGTGTTACGTACCACTGGTATTTAGTAATAGCATGCACCTTTTGGGGTTAACTCAACACTTTAATCAACCCTTGTTTTTTATGCAAAATGCCTACATGATCAGACTTTTATTTTACACCTGTTATGAAATGTCATCAAGCAAAGGTAAACATGGTGGCATTGATAATTCATCTTTTAAAATGTCCACACAGTTGGCATCAAACTGTGAGAAAATTATTCACTTGGCCATACATGGAAGAAAGCATCAAAAGCACTAGTTACATTTGGTGGCATCATGATTTGTTGATTTGATTATTAAATCAGGAGAGGTGATTACTGTTGCCACAAGCATATATCCACTAAAAATAGATAAAAGATTATATCAAGTTGAGAAGTCCAGAAGAAGTAATTGACCCATATTGTTTTCAGTCAGAACTGCACTGGAAGTCATCAAGGCCAGCATGTAATTAATACATTTTTTAATCAAACATGATGTTGCCTTCAACAGTATCAGACAGCACAGCTAAACTAAAATAGCATGTTTTCTCATTGTCAATGGTAGTACATGATAATTTCATTGCACCTTACTGAAAATTGGTCTAACTTAAATGCTGCATTACTGAGAAGGTCTCTGCATGGTTGGCAGGTCTGTGAATATTCAAGCTTGCCCGATTAAACTTTAATCATGCCCACAAGATCCAACAGTACAGCCCATGTAAAAAATAATAAATGAGAAAATGAATTGTAACTCAGTCGTTAAACTTCTTGTCCTTTTTGCACACAGATTATAGATGGTGGTGCTGTTGCTAAAGACGGGAGGTTAAAGACAGATCAGCGAATTTTAGAAGTAAATGGACAAAGCCTTCTAGGCGCCACACATCAGGAGGCAGTCCGAGCATTAAGAAGTGTGGGTGATAAGTTGGTAATTGTAATTTGTGAAGGAGAAGAACCTGAATCACCTGAAAGTCCGTCGCCCGATACACCTAGTAGCCCACTTGGGTATATCCCTTCCATGAGAAGGTCCTCAGTTTCTAGCATCGACAAAGAAGATGAAGAGCACTTTATTATTAAGAAGGTACGTAAATGTATTACTACTGGTGTTTTGTGAATAGTATCTTCTCTTGTCTCATACTTTCTAAGACTCGCATGTCCTATTTGAAATGGTGTCTTAGTAATATGAATTAATCTGGAGAAATCATTTATTTATTAGGTTTTTTTTCTTTGTTTTAATAAGAAATTATGCATGATAACATGATATGTATATGCCTGCATGGTATTACTCTACTTGAATGCTTTGTTTCCTTTTCCTAATATCGTGCTTTACTAAATTTACTTTCTTTTAAAACCAAAGAATAAAACAAAACAGACATACATCCCTCATTGAAATTATTAGTTCATTTGACTGGGATGTCATCCAGGTTTAAGATGTCCACTTTTGGTTGTACATTGTAATTGTCTTCCATCATTCAGTGATATAAGCTATCTCTGATTTCTTCTCCATACCAGTTAAACTTCTACCAGTCGAATTTCTCCACACCCCACTCCCAAACCTGGCTAGCATTAAAGCTTTTAAATTGGGTACAAATAATAATTTATCCATCTACTTGACAGATGCTGGTTGTGACAATTGTAGTAAAAGCTTATAAATAAATTATTCCTGAAAGTTGTACACCTTTAAGTCATATTGGACAGAACATTCTCTCCGTTTTGTTCTGATTTGTAGCTGCAGCATTTGTAATATTTACACTGTAATTTACGCTGGCTATATTTTCATTTTGTATTTTTTATTCTTGATTTATTTAAATTTAATTAGCTGCTCTCCCCCCAACCCATCCCACCACCTTATATACATGTTTTTGTTCCTTTTCACACAAATGTAATTGTAACTTATTTGTCATATATTACAAGACTAAATGATTGTTATGTGTTTCAGAAAATCGTATTCAATCCAAATTCTGAATTTGTCAGTAAGATACTCAATTCCATAATGCTGAGTGGATTTGCCTGAATTGATTGGATATCCACTCATTTATATATACCCATCATAAGGCAGAGCACTTTCTGTTAACAACGCTGTCCAATCATCTTCTGTCTTAACAATTTTGTTCACACAATAATAAGTTTTCCACTATTACCAAACTTTGAGGATGGCTTGCTTTTGGGAAAAATCTCATTGATTTTGAGGTTATAAATGTCGAAGTTTAAAGTAGCTGACCAAAAGAAGAAAAATGGTTTCTGCACACAAATGTTTTAGCTATCACCCACATGTCTTCATCAAAAGTTTGTGGATGACTTAAACATTGTGGTTCAGAAGGTCAAGGTCACTATTAATTGAAAAAAAAAAAAAAAAAAAAAAACCAAAAAAAAACAAAAACTTGTGTGATATATTTCATGGAAGAGGTCTGCTGATTTAGGAGTCAAAGGTCAGAGTCAATAAGCAAATTAAAAAAGATTTAAGAATAACTTGTGTTTTTAGTAATTTAATTAACCAAACTCAGTGGATGGTTGAATATTTTGTTCAGTGTACATTAAAAGAAAGGACTTTTTAATTAATTAGTTACTGATTCAAGTATTTGATAATACATTTTTTTAAATTTGGTTTTGACATTTGTAATCATTACATTTAAATATATCTATTACAGTACTTTTTTCTCCAGTTTAATTTTTCAACATCCAGTTTAAATATTGAGTCATCTCTGCAATGTGTGAATTGTTTAGAATTGACAAAATTTTCATGGAAATTATTCTGTCTTAGACCTTTATAACTCCACACTCTAAAATATTTAAAATTAAAATCTTTGAAAAATGGCATAAACTGACTTGGACCTTCATGTTTTTTATGATGATCCCTGAATGGGGTCTTCTACGAAACTATAAATTACACCTACATAACTGCACGATCCCTAATATTCTTGATCTGTAGAAATATGATGTTTTAACACTAATTGTCTCTTTCTACTGTATGGCAATACTAATATATACTGATCATTAACCCACAGGAACAGGAGTTAGTTCGAGAAACGTTACAGTGGGAGAAAGAAGAGCTAGCCAAATTGGTAGGTCCTCTTAAAATCCAGCTTTTTATGAGATATTAAAAATGGGAAAGTTTACAATAATTATAAGTAATAAATCTAGCAGGAATTTTGAAAACTACACCTAGACAGTAGATATTAAAAGGAAATCCAGAAAATTTCAAGTAGAAAGCTTTGTCCATTTCACAAGACTCAGCTCGTTTGTTGGATTTCTTTGCACAGTAAAGATCATCCATGTGTTTGCCTGGTCAGTTCTCTAAACGAAACGAGTGAGACTTGACAAAACAGACAAAAGAAACATGGATATATTGTCAGTGTTGTTTGTTGCTAGAGAGTTGCAACTTGTCTTGCACAGAAGAATCTTGATGGTTGAAACAGCCAGGATTGCATGATTTGGTTTTGATTTGGAATTTCACTTCAACCAGAACCCTATGGCATGGTGTCCTACTATACTGATACTAAGAATAATGTGTTCCTAATAATACACCTGTCTATTAGTTTTGTTGGTCTTAATAAAAGCTATGTAAAGGGATGTAATTCATTCTGATATTGTGGGAATAGAAGCTGACTCTGTAATTACCTCCCTTTACTAGTCTGTCTGCTTCTTTATGGTAGTCCAGGTCGTATGTCTTTTTAATGAACATGCTCATGAGAGGTAATTGCTTAGCATTTTCTCAGAAATTTCTTCTTAGTTGGCAATTTATGCAATCCTTCCATGGCATCACTATTCTTACAACTTTAAATAATTTACTGCAGAATGGTTTTGTTTCTTTGTTCACCAGTTTGCATTGGTTAAATTGATGCCAAGATTTTCTGAAAATTCACCGATTCCCAAGTAGTTATATTGAATCTCATTGACTTATCCAACAGATACCAAGTAATTATATTGAACCTCTTTGACTTGAACTATGTTGACCAGTTAACCTGCCTTGAGTGTTGTGCACATTTTGTTCACTAATTGCATGATTTCGTTTACCATATCAGTTTTTTCTCTGTGAATTCATTGATATACTTATTTTACTTGAAATTCCGGGGCCATGGGTGGCAGAGTGGTTGAAAGAACTCACCTTTACCAATAACTGCCATCTCTTCTCTATCCATGTGGGTTTGAGTCTCGGGTTCAGCCAGTGTAGGTATGTGAGTAGCCAGTGTAGGTATGTGAGTAACTTCACGTGTATTGGTGTTTCTTGCTAGGGTTTTACTAGTTCTTCCACTACTAATTATATACTGTCTGGTATATGTAGCCTGTCTTGGGCAATGGCATAAAACCCCAAAACAACAATAACTTGGTATTCTAATTGAAATTAACAGCAATGTCACTTGAGATCAGATGTATTTATATGGACAAGGTCTTCTAACTTGAATTTACTGCTGTGTCACTTGAAATAAGACACACTTATAAGGGGCCCTGAGTGGTCTAAATAGCTTTCCAATATGGATCACTGCCATCTCACCTCTGTCCGTGTGGGTTTGAGTCTAAGATTCGGCTAATGTAGTTATGTGAAAAAGCATGCCAGTAGCTTCTCGTGGGTCGGTGGTTCTTTCCGGTTTTTTTTCCAGGTTCTTCCTCCACCAATTAATACTGGCTGCCATGTATAGCCTATCGTGTGCTGAAAAATGGCGTTAAACTCTACAACAACAACAACAACAATAACAACAACACACTGTTATGCTTTGTTTTGTTTCAACTACAATTAAACAAGATCGGATGTTACATAATGTTATTCATATTTTGAACCCATCTCAATTGCTGATTTGTATCACATCCTGGACAGAATTTTAGATGGCTATAGCAGTTCTTTGATTGAATTGGATGACTGAAAAAATCCTTTTATTCAGCTTGTTGCTTAGAATACTTTAATGAAAAAAAACTGCTCTTTGTGTGATTAGAAACAATGAACAATATGTTCAAAGGAAAAACATTAATATATTTTAAAACGGTTTGTTATTAAATATTTGAATATTCAATACCATTCGTGTAAAAGAAAACAATTGTGTTTAAATACATTTTCTTGTCCAGGAAAAATTGCAACGTGAAAGAGAAGAGCAGGAGGAAAGGTTGAGAAAAGAAGAGGAAGAAAAACGATTGAAGGCTCACGAAACATTTTTGAAGAATGAACAAGGTCTTATCATTCAACAAACAAATCCAAAACAGGTCATTACTTAGAAAGTTACTAGTTGAGTTGGTTTTAGTCTTTTTTTTCTTCAAAGCTTATCTTTTGAAAGTAGAAAGTTGAGGTCTTTCATCATTTATTTAATTTAGCCATATAAAAAGAGCATGAAATTTAATCTAATTTTCTATCATTAGTTTGCAAATGAGGTTTACAAATGGAACTGAAATGCATGTATTCATCAGGCATAAATGACTTAAAATATGCATGTAATTGACAAAAAGGAACTAATATGCATGTATTCATCAGGCATAAATGACTTAAAATATGCATGTAATTGACAAAAAGGAACTAATATGCATGTATTCATCAGGCATAAATGACTTAAAATATGCATGTAATTGACAAAAAGGAACTAATATGCATGTATTCATCAGGCATAAATGACTTAAAATATGCATGTAATTGACAAAAAGGAACTAATATGCATGTATTCATCAGGCATAAATGACTTAAAATATGCATGTAATTGACAAAAAGGAACTAATATGCATGTATTCATCAGGCATAAATGACTTAAAATATGCATGTAATTGACAAAAAGGAACTAATATGCATGTATTCATCAGGCATAAATGACTTAAAATATGCATGTAATTGACAAAAAGGAACTAATATGCATGTATTCATCAGGCATAAAGGGACTTAAAATATGCATGTAATTGACAACTAAGAACTAATATGCATGTGTAGATGTTTATTAAGTTGATTAGGAGTGACAGTATAAATGTGAGGTTAAATTTGGAGTAGTCGAAATTCTTGGTTTGTTGTCATTTCTTGTATGGCATTGTTTACTTTTCATTCTCTGTATCAAATCACTATTGTTAAAGCTTTCTTATAACTTCTTTTGTTTTAATTTTTCTTGATTCTTCCAAAAGGATTCTCAAACATGACTAATTTAATAGCATTTCATTTCATAATTTTAAGTCGAATTGTGCAACTCTCTTATTCTGATGTTATTGTTCATCATTATTTGTGGGGTAATAATTTTGGTGAACAAATCATGAAATATATATGGTCAGTGAAATGCAAAGCCTGCCAAAAAATATCGGAATTTAATTTCCAATGAAAATATTTTTGGTAAATGATAAAAATAAACATACCTACAAAAGTACATGTTTTTCACAGTATTTTTTAAAAATATTTATGTTATTGCTTTCCTCAAGCTCTTACTATACTAAGTCAGTACAAAACCAGTTTTTGGAGGTTCAAGTAAAATCGGATATTTCATTGAATTTCTGATTTTTTTTCTTTTACCAAGTATGCAAAACTAAGATAATTTTTACATATCATGGTATACTCCAAAGCATAGGAAATTTAAGGATATTTATATATATATATATATATATATATATATATATATATATATATATATATATATATACAGTCCTACCCGTTTATATCGACATCGCTTATCTCGACAAGCCGCCTATGTCGACAAAAAAGCAAAGTCCCGGTCCCATGGTCTACTATTACTATCAAATTGTCATGCCTATGTCGACGTCGAGATAAAAGAAAAACGTATATGTCGACAGAAGCCCTTGGTCCCAGCTTGAACAAATCCTTTGCTTTCAAAACGTTTATGTCGACAAGCTGCCAATTAAGACCAATACTTTGTTCAACAATTAGTTGATCTTGCCGCCAGACTTTAATGTCGCGGTCGGATGAAAAAAAACAAACAAACCCATAGCAGCACGTTTTCTCACCACTCTGCAGCTAGTTAAGTCTTTGATCTTGCCGCCTAGCTTGTGAATCATGTTATTCAAATGTACTCTTACAATAACAGCATGTACATCTGTGGGTCTTTCAGCCACTGAATTTTCTGATTGTAAATATATCAGCACAGCGAAAAGGATCAATTGATGAACACAATTTCCCAATCAACAGGTGATCGAAGCAGGACTAGCAAGCCCTTAAATTTGCCGTCCAGGAAATTGATGCGTACAGAGGACTCCTGTATACGTGATTTTCTGAATCCCATATATAAAAATTGCGTGAAAATACGGATTACACGTTTCTGAGACCTTTGAAAGTGATCGGTGATTTTCGCTGTGAAAGTTTCGTTTTTAATTTTATTTACATTTACGACAGAAGGGTAAAACGCAAATTAAATTTACAGTCTTTGGAAACTAAATATCTGGCTGTTAATGAAGTTAAAGGATGAACATCTCGCAAAGAGGTCTGTGAAATTTTTTCATTTAAAATTAACACGTCCAGGAAGGATGAGAGTTGCAGAGTCTATAAAGAAAGACTAAGTTGAAGGTAACTGCGCTCCCCTAAGGAAGAAGCAAGACTGGTACATTTGAAGACGTGGGGGAAGCATCTAAACGGTTCACAGTTCAATTAAGCATTATCGAAAAAGTTTGATGTGGAGAACTTCGCTGCAACGAGTGGTTGGTGCAGTCGCTTTAATGTTCGTCATAACATCGGATACAAAAGTATTTGTGGAGAATACATGTACTGTTGACAGTTTTTCATTATCCCCTTGGTACCCTCAATAATATGGGAACAGACTGACCGATATCTAGGCTGATTTAAGTACATGTACTTGAAGCATGCAACTAACAACTAGACAAACACGTGATAATGCTGACATTGAATCTCTCATGTTTTTCATATCAGGATTTGACCGATGCAATATTTTATTGTGGACTTTATTACACAAAGGTAACCAAAATGTTATTTGTCAATATACAAGTGTATTTCACTCTAGTTTTGTCCCCACATACTAAAAATTTACATTGTTTTTTTCAAAGTGTAAATACCGATGACCGGTTACCCCTTACTGAAGAATTTAACTTGCATTTTTTTTTTTGCAGACACCCCCCCCCCCCCCCAACACTTATCTCGACATCCGCTTATATCGACAATATTTCCTCGGTCCCGAGGATGTCGAGATAAACGGGTAGGACTGTATATATATATATATATATATATATATATATATATATATATATATCTGATTGTATGAGCCTTCTGTGGCTGAAAGGGTTGCAATAGTATCATGTTTTGCTTGTAGAATTCTCTGTTTGTGATGTCTCAAGTGCCTCAAGAACCAGAAGCTCCATTGCAGACCTCGAGTCCACAGGTAATCCACTTAATCAAGACCATTTTCCATCTTCCTTAATCTGTGTATATACCACAATTAGACAAGCTTTGCCCTCATACGAGAAAGGTGTTTGTGTGAGCAAAGCAAACTGTCTACACTTTATGGCTTCTTGATGTTGGCAATTATTTATGGTCTGATGTACTTTATATATTTCGATGCATGGAGTTGAAATTTTTACATAAACTACACAGTTATGTGAAAACTGTATAGAGAGTGATTTTGTTTAACATGTCTGCAAAGTGATTTATTTTACCAGTCTGGATAATAGACAGGACATACAAATCACTTTTCCAATGGTGTTATTTTCAGTGTAGATGTCAAAGTTGAGTTTCTGATACAATTGTATGTACATTTATGAAATTTGATGGTGTTATTTTCAGTGTAGATGTCAAAGTTGAGTTTCTGATACAACTGTATGTACATTTATGAAACTTGATGGTGTTATTTTCAGTGTAGATGTCAAAGTTGAATTTCTGTTACAACTGTATGTACATTTATGAAACTTGATGGTGTTGTTTTCTGTGTAGATGTCAAAGTTGAGTTTCTGATACAACTGTATGTACATTTATGAATCTTGATGGTGTTATTTTCTGTGTAGATGTCAAAGTTGAGTTTCTGATACAACTGTATGTACATTTATGAATCTTGATGGGTTTATTCATCATGAATGCAACTACTCATCATAGACAAAAGTTTTACTAGTGACCTAGTTTTCATGTTCCATTTTTGCATTTATTTAGATCAATTTCTTTGACTTCTTTATATTCATGAAGGTTGATGAGTATTTTCATTTTGAAGGAAACTACTTGTCACTAGCTTAAGTTGTCACAGTGACCTATTTTCCTTGCTCTAGAGCTTTTGTAAGATTTGTGTTGTTGTTGTTGTATCAAAGTTGAGTTTCTGATACAACTGTATATACATTTATGAAACTTGATGGTGTTATTTTCTGTGTAGATGTCAAAGTTGAGATTCTGATACAACTATGTACATTTATGAAACTTGAAGGTGTTATTTTCAGTGTAGATGTCAAAGTTGAGTTTTTGATACAACTGTATGTACATTTATGAAACTTGATGGTGTTATTTTCAGTGTAGATGTCAAAGTTGAGTTTCTGGTACAACTGTATATACATTTATGAAACTTGATGGTGTTATTTTCAGTGTAGATGTCAAAGTTGAGTTTCTGATACAACTGTATATACATTTATGAAACTTGATGGTGTTATTTTCTGTGTAGATGTCAAAGTTGAGTTTCTGATACAACTGTATATACATTTATGAAACTTGAAGGTGTTATTTTCAGTGTAGATGTCAAAGTTGAGTTTCTGATACAACTGTATGTACATTTATGAAACTTGATGCTGTTATTTTCTGTGTAGATGTCAAAGTTGAGTTTCTGATACAACTGTATGTACATTTATGAAACTTGAAGGTGTTATTTTCTGTGTAGATGTCAAAGTTGAGTTTCTGATACAGCTGTATGTACATTTATGAAACTTGATGCTGTTTTTTTCAGTGTAGGTGTCAAAGTTGAGTTTCTGATACAACTGTATGTACATTTATGAAATTTGAAGGTGTTATTTTCAGTGTAGATGTCAAAGTTGAGTTTCTGATACATCTGTATGTACATTTATGAAACTTGATGGGTTTATTCATCATGAATGCGACTACTCATCATAGACAAAAGTTTTACTAGTGACCTAGTTTTCATGTTCTGTTTTTGCATTTATTTAGATCAATTTCTTTGACTCCTTTATATTCATGAAGGTTGATGAGTATTTTCATTTTGAAGGAAACTACTTGTCACTAGCTTAAGTTGTCACAGTGACCTTTTTTCCTTGCTCTAGAGCTTTTGTAAGATTTGTGTTGTTGTTGTTGTTGTTGTTGTTGTTGTAGGGTTTAACGCCATTTTTCAGCACACGATAGACTATACTTTGCGGCCAGTATTATTGATGGAGGAAGAGCCCGCGAAAACTTACGGAAAGAATCACCGACCCACGAGAAGCTACTGGCAAGCTTTCTCACTTAGCTACATTAGCCGAATCTTTGACTCGAACCCACACAGACATAGGTGAGATGGCAGTGATCCATAACAGTCCAGTCAGAACTTGTCTATTTTGTTCCACTCGCTGGGTTTCCAATGTCATGGAAAATTCTGGGAAATATGTTTGTCATGGAAACATCATGGAAAACGGCCAGTCATGGAAAGTAAATTGAAAGTAGTGAAAAATGTCTAAAAAGTGTTAAAAAGGGTGGATCTGATAGCTGTAAGTGTAGGGCGAGGCCTTGATCACAATTGTACAATTAAAAAAAATGATCATGTGGTTACCATTACTATAATAATAATAATAATAATAATAATAATAATAATAATAATAATGAGGACTTTGCTTTAAAAGCTCTAAGTGCTTTACATCATTAGAAAACACTATAACATATATAAAAAAACTAAAAAGAAACATAATGATACGATTACAACAAAAAAAACCCCCACAAAACTAGAAAATATAAAAACATGCTTAAAACGTTTAAGGTTGGAAACATTATGTCTTTAAGTTTATTTTTGTTGATCATGTTGGTCAGTATTATTATTTTTTTCTGTGTTCAAATCCATCTTTTGGGCATTTCTTTGTGAGTATGGAAGAATTTGGTCACAGAAGATTGGAAATTTGTCATTGAGAAGTCATGGGAAAAAACATTTATGTAACAACCCTGCGAAGGAAAATTTGGTATTGGACTTTATGTTAAGTAGATCTAGGTCAGGTTTGATTTTCAACATTTTCTGGCCAAGTTGATGTTGACTAATTTATAAATCCTGTTTGGCTTCAAACTTTGTCTTGGGATATTGAACTAAGCTTTCTTAAGTTACATCATGTCGTTGGGATGGTGGGGAGTATCCATATTGTGTGATGTATTTCAGATTTTATACACAGTTCAACACATTGTACTGTGTTTGAATTTTGCTGTCCTGTTTACAAGTACTCTCATGAGCATGATTTGATCTTAAATGACAGAACAGGCTGTATATATAGTTTTGTATATATAGTTTTGAAGTTATATTTAATATTCACTAAAGCATAAAGAATTGTGATTTTGTAAAATATTTTTTTCGTATCTTATTGTCTGATGATGGAAAATTTTAAAATACACATGATATACACTAAATCAGAGCTAGACCTGTACATAAGATAACCTTGTTTTTCAACAAATTTGAAAAAATGGCATGTTTTCGGTATATGCTGTTGCTCACAAAGCATGTTAATTGTATGTATCATTTGGTCTTTGCTGCTGTTTCTTTTCCTGATAGGTTTGAATGTTCTACACATCAGTACATTGTTTTTTTGTGTGTGTTGTACATGTGTTGCTTATCTGCATTTTCAGAGTGGCTGAAATTAATCTTGATTGCAAATAACATTATGTGTAATAAAAGTTATATCAGTAAATAAACTTGACATTAAGATTTTCTATTATATTTAGTCTCTTGATTTAGGAATTGAACTGCCCTGCTTGATTCATTTATTTAGATTGGTTCCAGGCATGTGAATAGTTTTTTCTGTATCAAAGGTCAATAAGACCATGTCAGAGTTGATAACTGCTAAAATCTATAGAATATATGTAATCATTTATCCTGACCTTTTCTTCAGATGGTACATTTGCATGCTGTCTGACATATATTATCCAGTGTCATATGCAGTTTCAGTATGTCTACATTTTTGGTTTAAAAAATTGTTCGGATTGAGTAATTAAATATTTATTTTAAAAAAAAATAAATAATTGTTTTATTTATATGATTATGAAATTAGAACAGACCTCTATCACCATAATGCCATTAAGTGAGCCATAAGAGTTGACAGTATTAAATATGGTGTCTGTTTATACTGGGTTACAGCATTTAGAAATTTAAGAAGTGTAATGAGATTGATGCCTGTGTTGTACTGGTGTTATGCTGAGGTTTTGCTTAGTGAGGTGACATCCTATGTAAGGAGTTCATTACTTTTCAATTAGATATCAAGTTTGGAGGTGGGATTGTTTACTGCAATAAAATACTCGATGATCAGCCTTGCTGACAATAGAACAAGCTTCCCAGTCTACCAATTTATGGATGGTTTCTTATCTTGTGTTGGAATATGTAACTTTTCAAAAAGATGTTTACTTTTTTTATTGGTAGGGGTCCAAGCAGTGCAGTGCCACTTAAAAATGTATAGATTGTTTTGCTTTTTCTTAATTGCATGTATATTAGAGTCATTACATTGAAATGTATTTGAGAAAGTACACTGTCGCTAATTGTCTGTAAAATAATAGAAGAATAAGAATACAAAAAGTTTGGATTTGCAGTCTGAAAATCATGTACACCACATATTGATTACACAAATAAATGTGTAGGATTGTTGTGAATTTTTTAATATGACAAAGTTTTTGAGATTATCTAATTTTCTGTAGCTGAGAACCTGTGCTGCCTAATATGGTAGGACATAAATGTCTTGATTTTACAAGGTTTTGTGTGCGTTTTATGAATTTTATCATTTTGTTTCACAGGACTGTTGTTGCTGTTAATATGAATGTATAAATAAGCAAATAAGCTTTTAGTCAGTATATACTTTTGCAAACCCACTAATTTTCTTACCAATCAAAATAAATAAATTCACAGGATTTTTTTATTTCTTCTTTATTCTGCTAAACTGAAGCCTTCTTCTATGACAGTTTTAATAGAATGGATACCTTTACCATTCTAAGATGAGGTTTTTAATAGAATGGATACCTTTACCATTCTAAGATGAGGTTTTTAATAGAACGGATACCTTTACCATTCTAAGATGAGGTTTTTAATAGAATGGATACCTTTACCATTCTAAGATGAGGTTTTTAATAGAACGGATACCTTTACCATTCTAAGATGAGGTTTTTAATAGAATGGATACCTTGACCATTCTAAGATGAGGTTTTTAATAGAATGGGTACCTTTACCATTCTAAGATCAGGTTTTTAATAGAATGGGTACCTTTACCATTCTAAGATCAGGTTTTTAATAGAATGGATGCCTTTACCATTCTAAGATGAAGTTATTATTTGCAATGTGGACAAGTATTTATCATTGTTGATAAGCATATATGTTTTTCTGGATTAACAAATCTCATTTCAGTTTTCACAGTGCATCTAGTTTTTGTTTCTTTAGCCGCATGCTCCTGTTCTGTCACCTCGTTAGTGTATATGCTTTATTTTGAGCTTAAATCATGGACCATCAGAACTAAATATAAAGCATTCAGCAATCAAAGGCTTTTGAACATTAGAAATCAATTTCTTTTATACATTATCAACAATTCAGTCAGGTATGTTTGTTGGGCAAATTGAGAAATAAAACAAACTATCAATTCTATGTAGTTAAGTTTTAATATAATGAACAATCTAACCTAGTTTTTAATTTTTGTGAAAGACATGGTTCTTACCAGACCTAGTCATTCAGATCTAAAAGAAGTTTCTGCCACAGTGCTCAAGTATATTTAGCAAACTTGATGAAAGAAGGCTGACTGTTTTGCAGGCATGTGCATGGTTGCATGTTACAGTATGTTTTCACTTCTTTTTGATTGTAGCCTGATCGCAAGAATAAACCAGGTACTAAGCCACCCCCTCTTCCTCCGAAACCAGCTAATTTAGCACAGAAAAGCGTACTTGACGACATTCGTAAACAATCTAGAATTCCATCAGCAAAAGTTGTCGCTGAGGTAAAAACTTTGTGCTTATTTTCTGTTTCTTGAATGCTTGCACTAGTCTGTTGTCTTTTATTTTATATATTTTCTTTACTGTAATCATGCTTGTTACTTTTTCTGTTTGTTTATTCCTGGGTTTAAAATATTATGCAAACTGCAGTATTGATTAGAGTTTTCTATAGCTAGTTTAGTTTTATAAGTGTTCATAATAATGAAATGGAATGTACTATTTTCTGTTGTTGTTGTTGTTGTTGGTTGATGGTGAGATACCATCTTATGACATGCTATTAATACTTGCATATAACACAAAAAGAATGTGTGTATCCAGTTGGCCAACCATCCCAATTTCTTTTTGCCAACTCTAACACATTGCCCCTATGGTAAAAAAAATATAATGTTCAGAAGATAATTTAAAAAAAAAAAACACCTGCCTACCTTATTTTTCAAACCAGAGCAATATGAAACATATTTTTTTTCTTTGTTTTGGGCCTAATGCATTTCAGACGGTGAGCAAAATAAACTGAGCTTCTGTCATTTACACAGACATGTCAGGTTCTCTACTGGAATACAATATACTTTAAATTCACTATTGTTTTGTTCACTGCTAAATTTTGTTAAGTCCACCGTTAAAGATCATGCGGGCAACTGTCCATCCACATGTATGCATCTTTAGTTAAGGTTTATTATTTTTAGGTTTAATTGAAGGCCAGCTTGGCAAAAATGGAGGCTTCTGATGGATTTTGTGTTGGCTACAAACATTTAATATAATAACTCAATAAATAAATGATTACCAGATTGATATGTGTATTATGATTAACAGATACATCTTTATTGATTACCAGATTGATATGTGTATTATGATTACCAGATACATATATATTGATTGCCAGATTGATGTGTATTATGATTACCAGGTAGGTATTTATTGATTACCAGATTGATATGTGTATTATGATTACCAGATACATATATTTTGATTACCAGATGCGTATATATATTGATTGCCAGATTGATGTGTGTATTATGATTACCAAATACATATATATTGATTGCCAGATTGATGTGTATTATGATTACCAGATACATATATATATTGATTACCAGATTGATGTGTGTGTTATGCTTACCACATGCATATATATTGAGTACCAGATTGATGTGTGTATTATGATTACCAGATACATATATATTGATTACCAGATTGATATGTGTGTTATGTTTACCAGATACATATATATTGATTACCAGATTGATATGTGTGTTATGATTACCAGATACATATATATTGATTACCAGATTGATATGTGTGTTATGATTACCAGATACATATATATTGATTACCAGATTGATATGTGTTATGATTACCAGATACATATATATTGATAACCAGATTGATATGTGTGTTATGTTTACCAGATACATATATATTGATTACCAGATTGATATGTGTGTTATGATTACCAGATACATATATATTGATTACCAGATTGCTATGTGTGTTATGATTACCAGATACATATATATTGATTACCAGATTGATATGTGTATTATGATTAAAAGATACATATATATTGATTACCAGATTGATATGTGTATTATGATTAACAGATACATATATATTGATTACCAGATTGATATGTGTATTATGATTACCAGATACATATATATTGATTACCAGATTGATATGTGTGTTATGATTACCAGATACATATATATTGATTACCAGATTGATATGTGTTATGATTACCAGATACATATATATTGAGTACCAGATTGATATGTGTTATGATTTCCAGAAACGTATATATTGATTACCAGATTGATATGTGTATTATGATTACCAGATACATATATATTGATTACCAGATTGATATGTGTGTTATGATTACCAGATACATATATATTGATTACCAGATTGATATGTGTATTATGATTACCAGATACATATATATTGATTACCAGATTGATATGTGTATTATGATTACCAGATACATATATATTGATTACCAGATCTGTGTATAATGACTACAGTATTGAGATGTGTATATTAATTTATATGTGTATATTGAGCACACCACCACAAAATAATGTACACCCAGATATGCCATTGCATAACATGCCAGCTGATCAGGTGTGTAAGCCAGTAAATTCCTTAAAATGAGGGAGTAGTTTGATGTCACATATGTTTGCACCTCAGTTGAGTGTATATGATAATAAGCAAACATATTCCTTATAATGAGACACCTTATACTGAGGGTTTTGTATGTTGACATGCATCTATGCTAATTTTGGTGTGCATTGTGTACAAGCAAGCATGGCCCTTAAACTAAAACACTTGACAATCCAGTAGTAATTTGATGGCAGATTCATCAGTGCTGTTTAGTTGAATATGCATTGTATGTAAACAAGTATGGCTTATGTGGAGACATCTTATATCGAGGGAGTAGATTGATAGATCAATATATGCTGTTCAATAATAATGTACTAATAATGAGGGAGAAGTTTGTAAGCATATATGCTAGTCATTTGGGCGTGCATTGTATACAGCAAGTATATCCCTTATAGTGAGGGAGAAGTTTGATGCAGACCCCAATATGCTGATCATTGGAGAGTGCATCATATACAGCTAGTCCATCCCTTATAGTGAGGGAGAAGTTTGATGCAAGCCCATATATGCTAATCATTTGGGTGTGCATCATATACAACTAGTCCATCCCTTATAGTGAGGGAGAAGTTTGATGCAAGCCCATATATGCTAATCATTTTGGTGTGTGTCATATACAACTAGTCCATCCCTTATAGTGAGGGAGAAGTTTGATGCAAGCCCATATATGCTAATCATTTGGATGTGCATCATATACAACTAGTCCATCCCTTATAGTGAGGGAGAAGTTTGATGCAAGCCCATATATGCTAATCATTTGGGTGTGCAATGTATACAACTAGTCCATCCCTTATAGTGAGGGAGAAGTTTGATGCAAGCCCATATATGTTAATCATTTGGGTGTGCATCATATACAACTAGTCCATCCCTTATAGTGAGGGAGAAGTTTGATGCAAGCCCATATATGCTAATCATTTGGGTGTGCATCATATACAACTAGTCCATCCCTTATAGTGAGGGAGAAGTTTGCAAGCCCATATATGCTAATCATTTGGGTGTGCATCATATACAACTAGCCCATCCCTTATAGTGAGGGAGAAGTTTGATGCAAGCCCATATATGCTAATCATTTGGGTGTGCATCATATACAACTAGTCCATCCCTTATAGTGAGGGAGAAGTTTG
Organism: Unio delphinus; assembly: GCA_029339505.1. NCBI lineage: Eukaryota > Metazoa > Mollusca > Bivalvia > Unionida > Unionidae > Unio > Unio delphinus. Next base: position 2,427,871 of record JAQISU010000012.1, on the reverse strand, counting down.
ATGCAAGCTCATATATGCTAATCATTTGAGAGTGCAATGTATACCACTAGTCCATCCCTTATAGTGAGGGAGAAGTTTGATGCAAGCTCATATATGCTAAACATTTGAGAGTGCATCGTATACAGCAAGTAAATTACTTGTAGTGAGTAAGAAGTTTGATGCAGACCCCTATATGCTAAAATTTTGGTGTGAAATGTAAACAGCAATTATATCACTTATAGTGAGTGAGAAATTTGATGCAGACCCCAAATGTGGATCATTCGGGTGTGCATTGTATACAGCAAGTATATCACTTATAAAGGCAGACGTTTGATGCAGACCCATATATGCTGATCATTTTTGGGTGCATTTTATACAGCAATTATATCACTTAAGAGTGAGAGAGAAGTTTGATGCAGACCCGTATATTACTGATCATTTGGGTGTTCATTGTATACAGCAAGTATTTTGCAAATAATGAGAATAATTTGATGGGCAGATCTATCTGTCTATCTGTGCTGCTTAGCTTGATATGTGTTGTATTCAAGTATGGCCTATATCGAGTCGCCTTAAACAATGGAATAATTTGATGGCAGATCAATCTGTGCTGTTCAGTTGTGTTTGCATTGTATACACCAAATATGTTCCTTACAGAAAGGAATGACAGATTCATCTATGTTGTTGATTTTGGTGTGCATTGAATAGTGTTGTTCCGATTATCGATTATAATCGATCATCAGTTGGTTGAGCAAACCAATAAGATAATCGATTGTGAAACTCCATAATTGATTGTGTGTAAAGGGAGACTACTTTTTAGGTGTATGCAAAGCACAAAGGTTAGTAAAACTCTCGGCCACTAAAGTTGACCTGAAATTTATTGATCTCTTCACAACTACAAATAAAAAACCTTTTGATTCATAATTAGGAACATATAGTCATTATTACATGGTCAAGTTGTTAAATTATTGAGTTAATAAATTTAAACACATTTTGTTGATTTGTTGCAATTAAATTGCAACATCTTTTGTAGTATTTATAAACAATGACAAACAAGAAAATCATGTCCTTCAATACTTTAAATTATAAACACATCACATTTAAACAAAAGAATTTCAGGAGATTGTAGCAGTATTTCAGTTACATATAACTGATAAGCCATAAAAAAGTTGCGTTCATTTAACAAAGTTGTAGAACAAAAGTAATACACGATGTAATATTATTGTCAGGTTAAAGTATACATGTCATTAAAAGAGATTACTCCAGTACATTTATAAACATATTGAACTCTTGATCAAAGATACAACTGTATAACAAAAATTAAAATTTGCTCTTATTAACCGATTATAATCGATGATCAGTTGGTTAAGGGGAACCGATTATTGATTATGAATTTCTGACCGATTCCCATCACTAGCATTGAATGTTAGTAAATTTGGTGTAATATGCAATTTATTGCAGGTTTAAATATTTAAAAATTCTTCTAATTTCCTTATTATTTTTTTTGTGGTCCAAACTGTACTTTAAAAAAAAAATGGATTGAGTTACATTGGAATGATAATACTATATTCTATATTGTAATATGAACACAGTATTATAGTGTGATTGTCATAATACTATATAGAAAGACAGTTGGGAAACTTGTTGAATTGAATGAAGTTTGGAGTTGTGAAGCCTGTCATCAACCTTGTTTTGTTTTACTGCATATATAACTGCAAGTTTGGTTTACAGACTTCCATGATTTATATTTTGATGAACTTCTGGTCTGGTTTTAGGGTGATGCAGATATTAATATTTTTTTTATCTAGTGGCTTGTATAACTATAATAATCATTGAGATTTATGACTGACTTGTTTCTCTTCATCAGCCATGTTCACTACCTTATTACTCACATCAAACATGGATGTAGCCGTAACTTTGTAACTTGGTTTCATGGGAAATAAATTCAGCTTTTGTGTTTTTGATGCTTTGTTGGATGTCCTTGATGTCAGTTATATCATTGATTTTTTTTTTTTTTTTTTTTCTCTAATAATATTTGACATTGATAATTAAATATATAGGGAGGGAAATTGTATAATATGGATCAATACTCTGAGTGGATGTTTCGTGTTCTTTCTTTGACAGTGTCATATTCTGATATTCATGTAGGCTTGCTTTGTTTAGACTGTTGTTAAAAGTATTTATTAGATTTTGTATATTAATGGTAATTTATGTCTTTTAATTATTCTTTATTTTTACCAAACGATTTGTGCATAAGGCAAGGAAAATATAGTGCACAACTGTTTAGGATTTTTCATGTTTTGAATTCCATTCAGCACCTTCTGGTATTCATATTTCCAGAAATTGATCCAAGACTGTTTTCTAACAGGTCAATGTAATCCCTTTATACTCTTTTCATGCCCATAGTGGCATCAACCCTTTTCATGCCATTGGGGCTTAAGGTTTGCACCAGAATTCCTTTAATGGTGTCTAGTTTATCCTAAAAGAAAATGTTGCCAGTCTTGCATCCGATACAACCTCCACACTAAGTAATGCAAAAATCATATTGCTTCAAGAATGGCAGAGATAGTTCCAGCACTCCGTATTTGCAAAGAAATGGTCTTATTTTGAATTCCTTAAATCCATCTTGTTCAATAGAGCATCAGACTATTTAAGAGACTCTGGTACATATTTATAAACAACAATTGAACTTCATGGCCAGTTGTTAATGTAAGTCCCTGTGAATGACACTCTGAGGTAATAATAGTGATCCATTCCCTAATGCCATGTTATTTTAGCAGACAGTTATCCAGCGTGATGTGTAAAGAATATATCCTGATTTAAAATTAACCATTCAAGTTAACGTTCATTGATGTTTCAACCATGAAATAAATACATCGATCTGCAATTTTAATTTTGATGTCATTCCTGCCACATTTCAGAAAAAAAATATTAAGAAATCATTTAGTTTCAGATGCCTCAAACTATTGCTTACATTGTTATTAATGAAGACACGTCATCAAGTCATTGTGACATCGGTAAAATTACTTTGACGTAAAAATACTTGCAGGTCTCAAAGCTGTTCAGGATGGCCATTTGTTTCATTTCAGGATTTTTATATTGCAAGCAAACAAAAAGACCAAGGATATTGTGAGTGGGGAACAGTTACACATTGTTGCCAGTAAACTTTTCTTCTAAATAATTATAACTCAAGTCTCAAAATGCCATAATAAACATTATAAAAGAAAAACAAATATTGGAGGGTATGAACATCAATTACAAAACATAAGACAATATTTAGTCTTTGCCGATTCAAGTTGTATACAAAAGTTTAGTGACAAAGGATTCATGCTGATTCACTCTCTTAACTATGGCCTATACATGTACTGTAAAGTTAATTGATTACTTTTGGATTTAGGCAGGAAAAGGGCTTTATTGATTTTCATACAAAATGTCTCTTGCCTTGGTCTACTGTTTTCTCTCTGCTTGTGTTCTAATATTCTACAGAGTAATCTGGCTAGACAGTGTGGGTGCAACATAATTCACCAATACTTGTTTAAAGTAACTGATTCACATCAGCTCAGACTTGATTGTATAGGAAAAAAGGGATAGTTTGGATTATTTCAGAGCATTCAGGAATATGGCTGATTTTAAGTACGAAGTTTTTAATTACCAGGTAGGTAGTCCCATGGAAATAATGTTACAACTATTTGGCAATTTTAATTTTATACTGAGCTGTTAAGGAGGACATTCTAGGAATCAGAATTTTTTAGCTATTATTTTTTGTAGTCTCCAGATGTCAAATTTTTTTTTAGGGGTTTCATTCTTCAGATCTGTTGCTGATTATTTAGTTTCTTTAGACTGCTGCTGATTATTTAGTTTCTTAAGACTGCTGCTGATTATTTAGTTTCTTAAGACTTTTCCTGTTGATTTAATTTCTTAAGACTTTTGCTGTTGATTTAATTTCTTAAGACTTTTGCTGTTAATTTAGTTTCTTAAGACTTTTGCTATTGATTTAATTTCTTAAGACTTTTGCTGTTGATTTAGTTTCTTAAGACTTTTGCTATTGATTTAATTTCTTAAAGACTTGCTGTTATTTAGTTTCTTAAGACGATTGCTTTTGATTTAATTTCTTAAAGACTTGCTGTTATTTAGTTTCTTAAGACTTTTGGTGTTGATTTAGTTTCTTAAGAATGTTGCTGTTGATTTAATTTCTTAAAGACTTGCTGTTATTTAGTTTCTTAAGACTTTTGCTGTTATTTAGTTTCTTAAGACTTGCTGTTATTTAGTTTCTTAAGACTTTTGCTGTTGATTTAATTTCTTAAGACTTTTGCTGTTAATTTAGTTTCTTAAGACTTTTGCTATTGATTTAATTTCTTAAGACTTTTGCTGTTGATTTAGTTTCTTTAGACTTTTGCTATTGATTTAATTTCTTAAAGACTTGCTGTTATTTAGTTTCTTAAGACGATTGCTTTTGATTTAATTTCTTAATTTAGTTTCTTAAGACTTTTGCTATTGATTTAATTTCTTAAGACTTTTGGTGTTGATTTAGTTTCTTAAGAATGTTGCTGTTGATTTAATTTCTTAAAGACTTGCTGTTATTTAGTTTCTTAAGACTTTTGCTGTTATTTAGTTTCTTAAGACTTTTGCTGTTGATTTAATTTCTTAAGACTTTTGCTGTTAATTTAGTTTCTTAAGACTTTTTCTATTGATTTAATTTCTTAAGACTTTTGCTGTTGATTTAGTTTCTTAAGACTTTTGCTATTGATTTAATTTCTTAAAGACTTGCTGTTATTTAGTTTCTTAAGACGATTGCTTTTGATTTAATTTCTTAAAGACTTGCTGTTATTTAGTTTCTTAAGACTTTTGGTGTTGATTTAGTTTCTTAAGAATGTTGCTGTTGATTTAATTTCTTAAAGACTTGTTGTTATTTAGTTTCTTAAGACTTTTGCTGTTATTTAGTTTCTTAAAGACTTGCTGTTATTTAGTTTCTTAAGACTTTTGCTGTTGATTTAATTTCTTAAGACTTTTGCTGTTGATTTAGTTTCTTAAGACTTTTGCTATTGATTTAATTTCTTAAGACTTTTGGTGTTGATTTAGTTTCTTAAGACTTTTGCTATTGATTTAATTTCTTAAAGACTTGCTGTTATTTAGTTTCTTAAGATGATTGCTTTTGATTTAATTTCTTAAAGACTTGCTGTTTATTTAGTTTTTTAAGATGATTGCTGTTGATTTAGTTTCTTAAGATGATTGCTGTTGATTTAGTTTCTTAAGATGATTGCTGTTGATTTAGTTTCTTAAGATGATTGCTGTTGATTTAGTTTCTTAAGATGATTGCTGTTTATTTAGTTTCTTAAGATGATTGCTGTTGATTTAGTTTCTTAAGATGATTGCTGTTGATTTAGTTTCTTAAGATGATTGCTGTTTATTTAGTTTCTTAAGATGATTGCTGTTGATTTAGTTTCTTAAGATGATTGCTGTTGATTTAGTTTCTTAAGATGATTGCTGCTGTGTTGATTTAGTTTCTTAAGATGATTGCTGTTGATTTAGTTTCTTAAGATGATTGCTGTTGATTTAGTTTCTTAAGATGATTGCTGCTGATTTAGTTTCTTAAGATGATTGCTGCTGATTTAGTTTCTTAAGATGATTGCTGCTGATTTAGTTTCTTAAGATGATTGCTGCTGATTTAGTTTCTTAAGATGATTGCTGTTGATTTAGTTTCTTAAGATGATTGCTGCTGATTTAGTTTCTTAAGATGATTGCTGCTGATTTAGTTTCTTAAGATGATTGCTGCTGATTTAGTTTCTTAAGGTGATTGCTGCTGATTTAGTTTCTTAAGGTGATTGCTGTTGATTTAGTTTCTTAAGATGATTGCTTTTGATTTAGTTTCTTAAGATGATTGCTGTTTATTTAGTTTCTTAAGATGCTGCCTAATGCAACTAATTGTCATTCTCTCTTAAGGTCCATGAATGTGCCATAAATTTACTGTTTTTGATAGGGTATCAGCCGTAATGGATTTTTTATTTGCCATAAACCATAAATTTAAGTATGCAATGAACAATGATCCTTCTGTGAAAACAGTTAGGGTTGTTTCTCCAAATCATGTTTGTAAATAATGACGGAAATGTGATATTTTTACAAGACATTGAATTTTGATACCCATTACCGTATATAAAAAATTAACACTAGAAATTACCAGATTGATGAAGCACCTGGAGAAAAGTTAATTTGCTACGTTCTTTATGATTTTTGACATAGTGTATGTACATGGCTTAATAGGTTCACGGCCTGTTCAGGGGGCTAAAGCACCTAGCTGCAACCAATTTGAAGAATAGTGAGTGGCTGTTAAAATACATTTAGAAAATCATTTATTATAGAAGCTACCACCATATAGGCCTGCTGTATTATTCCATGTAACTTTTGAGTTTTGAATTACTTTAATAAATTCTTACATGTGTGGGTGTGGATGAGAGACAGAATAAACCTCAGGGCTGGAGAGTTCCCAACATAGACCAATGGAGCTCACTCGATCATTTTGTGCATACATATGATCGTGAGGAGCCTGTTTAAAACTGAGCAACTAGTTGTAATGAAGTTTGACCCCTGAAATTAGCTATATGACATGTGTGACTTTTTATCTGGCAGTTCACTAAAATTAGTGGATCCAAGTTATTTTTTTTAAAAAATGTATTGAAAACAAGAATCTATCAAGCCAACGGTAAGTTTCTTCTGTTTACCATTGGACACCTGGATAATTTATATTTTTGAGTAGGTGAAGTGAAAATATTGTATTGTCATCATTGGTGATATGATTTTTTTTCCAGACATATTTCAATATCTCATTATGAAATACATTCATAAGTATCCAGACCTTCCAATAGTGTTTAAACCCTGGGAAGAATTGACAAGTTTTCTTACATACCCACACAGACCAAGCTTGAGCCTTGACCCCAAGTGGACAGAAGTGAGACAGCAGTGATTTGTGAGGGTGAGCACTTTAGACCACTCAGCCATTCAGGACCCCCCTGTGTAAGAGGTCAGATATAACATCCTTGGACAGGATTCACAATGAGGTCTGAGGAATCAGTTGGTCATACATTTTTTTAAAATTGAGCATAATATTTTTGGCCTCTAAATTCAGTTTGAAACATTGGAAAATACCAAGAGGAGTCCGTGCTTGTCAAATCCTTAATATTCATACACTGTTCTGGTGGTTAATATCTTTGCAGGATGAGAAGAAAACAAACCTTAAGAGTGAAATTTTGACATTCAGCGCCAAGAAACACTTTTTCGAAAAGGAAATTCATGAACAGTCAACCAAGGCCAAAACAGGTGAGGCATCATAATAGTTTTCTTATTGAATTTTTTCCAAAAACATATTTATCAAGGTCTTGCTGTACTTCGTAAGATGCACATAGTATATATGCAAAGTCATGTTTTAAAAAAAAAAATGTGTCCCCTCCCACTTTTACCTACTAAACTAAGCTAGGATGGGACTTGCGCACAAAATTGTTGCTATGCAGTGTTTGTTGAAATCTGTGCAAAATGAGGAAATCAAGGTTGATCAGTACAAGCAATAAATACAAGGTTAAGCGTCATCTTTTTTTTTCTTCAGGCACCATCTTTATTCTTTACGAATTATCAGGGTTCTTTTGTACAAATCTGGATTTCTGGAAAGGGTCTAAAATTTAAAAATTGCTATTCTGAGTCTTGACATTATTTGGAAAAATTGAATAATGACTATAAATAGTTTTGAAAAAGACTTACATTTTTATTATTACAATTATTTTGGCAGCAATCCAGTATTGTGACTGCACTGTGTTTGGGAGAAATTTTAGTATATTGATTCTGAGCTCTTAAGGAGGGTTTGGGCGTTTTTAGTAATCCTGGAAAAGGTATGGAATGTTTGGGGTTTTCTTAAATATTATGGCAGGAACCCTGATTATTCTCACCCATGTTAAGTGAAAGGTGATATTGGCCTAATTTTCCAAGTCTGGGTACTGTATATACTTGCATATAAGTCTAACAGCCAAAGAAATCCAATGACTCGGATCAGTTGTTGCATAATTCACAGGCAGATTATGGTCTCTATTGTTTATTCTATTGAGTACTCCCAACAGACTGCATAGACTCGACATGCTGGCACATTATACAATAGTGAATCTGTGCAGGTTGCAGTTGGACTTTTAGGCAAGTATATATAGTACCTTTCTGCAATAGGGTGAACATTGGGATGTCATAATAGGGTGAACATAGGGATGACATAGGGTGAACATAGGGATGACATAATAGGGTGAACATAGGGATGACATAATAGGGTGAACATAGGGATGACATAATAGGGTGAACATAGGGATGACATAATAGGGTGAACATAGGGATGTCATAATAGGGTGAACATAGGGATGTCATAATAGGGTGAACATAGGGACGACATAATAGGGTTAACATAGGGATGACATAATAGGGTGAACATAGGGATGTCATAATAGGGTGAACATAGGGATGACATAATAGAGTGAACATAGGGGCTGCATATTAGGGTGAACATAGGGATGACATAATAGGGATGACATAATAGGGTGAACATAGGGACTGCATAATAGGGCAAACATAGGGATGACATAATAGGGTGAACATAGGGGCTGCATAGCATGAACATAGGTGCTTCATATTAGGATGAACATAGGGACTGCATAATATGTATAATAGGGTGAATATAGGAGCTGCACAGCAGTGAATATAGGGGTTACACAATAGTGTGAATATAGGGGCTTCACAGTTGGGTGAATATTTGTGCTTCACAATAGGGATTCTATAGTTGTGTGCTTGGGGGAGGGGGGTGGGTCCACAATAGACGAATATAGGAGCTACATATGGTGAATATAATGGTTTGACAATAGGGTGATTAATGAGGCTCCATAGTACAGTAATGATAGTGGCTGCACAGTATTGTGAGAATAGAGGCCTTTTTGTAAATAGAGGCCTTTTTGTAAATAGAGACCTTTTTGTGAATAGAGACCTTTTTGTGAATAGAGACCTTTTTGTAAATAGAGAACTTTTTGTGAAGAATCTGTATATATGATGTCCAAAATTGATACTATTTTTGTCAACTGTTTTTTATTTTAAAACTGATTTGAACACATCGCAAGCTTACTGAATAGATTGCATTAATTACTCATTTCATTGGTTGAAGATTTTGATTAATTTCATCACAAAGATGGGGCTGATGTTTGATAATTATTGATTTTAAAAAATGTGAAAAAAAGAAATGATTGCAATCTTCAGTAAAAGAAACCCTGATTTGCCCAATTTTGCATACAGGGAGGAAAACATGAACTCAGATGTCCAGAAGTTTTTTTTTAGAGGCGAACAGCTGCTTGAGCATGAGGAATTCAAGTCCCATCACTGAGGACTTTTGACAGATAATAATCACTAGTATATGCATTTATTAATTTCTTATGATCGCTGGTACTTAGATTATGAATTTATCAGTGTCTGCAATAAATATTCACTATTCTGGCACTTAGATTATGAATTTATCTATATGTACAATAAATGTTCACTGTTCTGGCACTTAGATTATGAATTTATCAGTGTCCGCAATAAATGTTCACTGTTCTGGCACTTAGATTATGAATTTATCAGTATCTACAATAAATGTTCACTGTTCTGGCACTTAGATTATGAATTTATCAGTGTGTGCAATAAATGTTCACTGTTCTGGCACTTTGAATCAGTCATAGTTGAGACTGACTATAGAGGGTTTCCTTGTTGCTTATAATATGCATGCTTTGAAGGGTGGGCAAAGCATCAGTAAAATGCTGTCTTTTTAGTCTGATGCTACAACAAAGCATATAATGCTGGAGAAAAAAAATTATTGCATATATTGATATATTCATGATATGAGTCAGAGGTGATGATCTTTCGTTAAATTCTTTAATAAAAAGGTACGGTTTTCTATGGCCTTTTACTTTTATTATTATTTTTATGACCCCACTGTTTGACTTGGTAGGGGCTATTGGGTCCACCATTTTCTGGAATGAAAACTGAAGTAGGTATCCTTTTGTCATCATATGTAATTTAAATCTTTTAAAACAATTTTTAATAGCATTTTTTTTCTTCACTTCTATTAGTCACATTATTTCACTACATGTATATTGTGTTTTATTGTATTATAAATACATTAAAATATTAATATCTTTGAAAGAATTTGAACAGAAACATAAGTGTATTATAGTTATCACTGTTTTAAAAAAATGTAGAATTACGATTGGCAAGACAAAATATATATTGTCTTGCATACTTTGAAAGTCAATTATTATTTTTTTTTAAAAAATGCATTGTTTTTTTTATTTCTCAAAAGCATTGTTATGAAGTAAGATTTTTTTTTCTCACTTTAGCCAAACAATTTTCATACTTCTCTGAACATGAACTTGCAAAGATGAGGCAGGAGGAAGGTATATTTAGTGTTGTGAACACAAAAGTTGGAACATGTGCACTGCTTGGTTTCTTTGTTTTGACAGTTTGTTTTTGCTTTTTGTTTAATGTCTCTATATAGAGATTTCTGTTTCTAAAATATGTTTCCTGTTAGCTCACCTTTCCATAAATTAAAAATGGAATTTCCAGTTCAGCCATCTTTTGCCTTTGTGAATCCATCATCAATTGCTGTTTTAAATGTCTCAGAAAACAGTGGACCTGTTTTGACAAATTTTAGAAAAAGCATCCTGGGACAAATGGGTTTTAGATGTGTACAAATGATGACAGTTTGCTGACAAAAATGACTACTGCTGCTGAAAATTAAGAAAGGTCTTTAAGTAATGTCCCTAAAGCTGCTGAACTGAATTTGAATGAAAGCTTTCTGGTGTGAAGAACTTTAAATTGAATATTGAATGATACCAGTCCACCATGAAATATGGCCACTGTTACTAAAAATAAAAAAAATACATCCATTGCCTGTAAGCAGTTTTTCTACACTTGTCAAAAGCAAGTTGAACAGTTTCAGTCAAACTTGACACAGAGCATTCTGTCATGAAAAAAATTTAAAATTTAATTAATGATCCACCATCAAGTATAGATAGATACTGTCTCACTGGAAGAAAAGACAAACACTTAAAAAACAAATTGAAGAGAATATGATTTCGTTTGACAGAATTCATCCTGTCATGAAGACCTTTCAAATTTATAGATCTTTCTGCTGATCCAGATATGGCCACCATTCCCCCACAAATATAAAATTTGAACTTGTTGAGTCTTTTTCCAATCTGGTTGGATATAAATGATCATGTAATACTGATTGGGAATATTCTACACATCAGTAAATTTTGTAGACTACTTTTGATTCCTAGTTGCCGGGTCATTTTGTGTGAAGCTTTCTGTGCCTTGCACCATATTAAAAGACAACAAGCCTCACCCACGCCATGATTTCCAATCAAAATTCCAACTCCTTATTAAAATCACCAGAAAGTTAAAGCACTGTACACTCACAGTCCTTCCTGCACTCCAACACCCTTTTACAATCCAACACCCTTTTACAATCCAATATACTGTCAGAAATTTGTGCATTTGCTTTAGCACTGTTCCACCAGCTGTTTTAGTACAAGGCATATGGGTTATGTTTGCACATTTACTCATTTTAAATTAAATTGTTTTTTTTTTAATTTAATTTAACAACAATTTTCAATAACTAAAGTCTATTCAATCCTGATTTTTGAATGGTCTGCACCTTTCCGGACGAAAACTATTTATCGTTAAGGACCTTTACAATGGTGGTCATGTTGCTAAACTTTGGTCAAAATAAGTGCACGTTGGGTGGAATCATCACAATATAGGGTAGTATGAATTTGTTATGTTATGTAGAATAAAGTTCTAAACAAATGACACCTATTACTGAAACAATCTGTGTTAAGTGCATACATTATCCATGTGACTTGTACTATATAATAAAGGTCAGCATCATATCATGAGCAGGGAATCTCACAAAACGTTTTTACTTTAAAAGATGAAAATGTTTTAAAAGCAAAAACAACAAATGCCAAAGCAACACTTCCCATACACATGCATTATGTTGACAAAAAAGAATAACATGGTTTAAATAAATACAACAACTGCATGAATATTGAAAACAAAGATAATACCAAGTTACTTAGATCACTGTCATGATCCACAATGACACCACCATATAAAACTATCTGAGTAGATGACGCTTGGTTATTGAAGACTGGGACCCCATTCTGGTGATGACTCTTGGTTAGTGAAGACTGTGACCCTATTCTGGTGATGACTCTTGGTTACTGAAGATTGTGACCCTATTCTGGTGATGACTCTTGGTTAGTGAAGACTGGGACCCCATTCTGGTGATGACTCTTGGTTAGTGAAGATTGTGACCCTATTCTGGTGATGACTCTTGGTTAGTGAAGATTGTGACCCTATTCTGGTGATGACTCTTGGTTAGTGAAGATTGTGACCCTATTCTGGTGATGACTCTTGGTTAGTGAAGACTGATCCTATTCTAGTGATGACTCTTGGTTAGTGAAGACTGGGAATCTATTCTGGTGCATTGTGAATGAAATAAAACTACAAGGTATCTACATTCGAATTCTTTGTTCATGAAATCCAATGGTCTCACGACAGACAGGAATAAAATTGGAATTATAAGGATTAAATGATCATGGGTGGGTGTAAATTGTTACCTAATCAATCACCGCTTTATTGGACTAAATGGTTAGAGCATCCGCCTTAGATATGGGAGGTCATGAGTTCGAACCCGGCCGAGTTAAACCAAAGATTTGTAAAAATGGTACTACTAGTTACCTCATTTAACACTAAGAATAAAGAGGTAAGTGTTAGGACTGGTCGGCCTGGTGTCAGGATAATGTGACTGGGTGTGACATGATGCTGCGTGTCTGCGCCATGATTCCCCAGTGCTACACATCACTATAAACTGTTACACTGCTGTGATATGATTTTTTTATATTTTTAAAACTATGTTACAAATCCAAATCTTACACAATTACATACACAACTATATCACAATAATCTGATAAACAAAATTTGACCAACTTTGGAATGAATGATTATGGCTTTGGTCTTTCAGTGTTGCATTACAAATGCTGATATGCCATCAAATATAGATGAAGACAGAAAAAATCCAAGAGAAACCAAGAAACAGTTGTTTATATAATTTACTTAGCAGATAACATCGGTATAAAGTCCAGCACCATCCTGATGACCCAATTACTGGGCCACTCTCCTCTTAAATTTGGATATTAGGCTGATTCAACCGGTGAGCAATTTCAGGCTCACTTAGGCTTCTTGTTTCTGCATTGTTTTTGGAACATTTGTATTTTGACAGGACAAATTGGATTATTATACAGGATAATGGTTTCCTGTAATCTAGATTCTATCAATTGATGATCTTAATAACGAAACCTGAATCCTTATTTTATAAAATCAGACAGCTTGCTTGTCCACAGCTTTGTTATTTAAAAAATGGAATGCCATTTCAAATAAATCATCCTGCTTGTTCACATTTTATTGATTTTTAAAAAAATATAATATCATTTCAAGAGGAATTTCTTTCAATACAATTTTGGTTTCCTGTAAAATGTTGAGCCGTAAGTGTTGTCTTGCATGTGTTGCATCATAAATGTTTTAGCAATCATAGTGCCAGCAATCTCATCCACATATCTTTTAAATTATTTCTTTTGACTGATTACGTGGCATTTCAATTTCCTTAAAATTAACCACAAAGAAAAAAATGTAATAAGTACATGTAATTCTTCATAACTTCTTTAATTTATGTTAAAGTTAGTACGATTAACAGTTCTAATTCTATTACTTATAGAACATTTGTTTCCTATTATTTTTAATGTTTTTCTTGGGTCTTAGTGAACTGTATAAACTGTTTTGATATTATGCATTGTGACTAGAGAGTAGCAGCACTTGACTTTTAGGTTTTATGTACCATTTTTGTTGTGTATGCTGCACATCAGACTGTGATTGTGGTAGACCTTGATCTGCCAATATATACTGTACAGGTAGTTTAGGGTCTACACTTGAATTTGTACTTGTGATTTCAAGTGAACAGCTTTCACCGATTATATTTTTCTTCGTGTTATTTCGGTTAATATTCTGAACCTGTCAATCTTTACTTTACACACTTTAGAAACAGCAGAAAAATATTAGAGAAAAGAATCATTGCATTAAGATATTGTGTAGGTTTGGTCTGGGTCCAGGTTATTCATTGACTTGAGATAGTAAGGTAACCAGTCAGATTTTATTGGGGTATATCAGATGCTTTAATCTACCTATATTTATATAAAGCATGATGAAGCTTTTGTAGAGTCTGGAAATGTCATCCAGCAAATTAAATCAGGTGGAAGGCTTAAAAGAGAACCAGTCCAAATGACACAGAAAATGATATTTAGATACCCAGCCATGATTGGGGAAAGAGACTGAAAGGTGACACATTTATTAGCCATAATGCTATGTTTGCAATAGAGAAGATTACTGCTGAGATGTGAATTAATAAAATGTACAGAAAGACTACGTCTGGTTGAAAGCTCAAGGAAGAGATCATTAGCCTTCATAAAGTTGGGAGTAACAATTTTAGAAACTGTATTGTTGATCATTATGGCCACTGTATACTTTAGAAACATTTGAGTTAAACATAATGATGCCTTTGCTGCATCCAAACCATACCTCTAAACATTTCAAATGTCTTCCATATCAATATTTTGGAACATGTATGTGTTATTTTGCTGCAGAATGATTTATCATCTGCAAAAATAATACCCACCTTACTGAGGTATTTTTACAGTTGGCAGGTTAGATATATCTCTTCATATTTTCCAAATTCTACACATCATTAATAACATCTCATGACTTTTTTAAGATCATGACATCATGTAAAGATCATGAATGGAGGAGATCATAAAGCTTATGTCATCAATTAAGTTTTTGCAAGGTAAGTTTAAACTGCTTGTAACTTGGAAAACTTGCATTAAGGTTGGATGTTTCTTTTCTTTTTCAGAAACAAAAGCAAATAGCATGACAAAGGAGGAACTGTTGTCACGGGCAACAGATAACATTAGCTCAGGGGAGGAGGAGTTTAATCAAGTTCTGGCCAGGTAGATTAGAGTGATCTCCCTTACTTTTTTGGGGCTTAACAGATGTGCATAGATATTTTTATCATACTCACTTAATCCAGAGCCATATATATGTTTTATGTGTGCATAGTAAATGTAATGTTTGTCACAAGTGTAATTTTTTTTTTGTTTTTTTTTTTTTGTATTTAAACAATGTTGGCCATTTAATTACCATTTAGTGATTGTTTAACTTCTTGTCACACTATATTTTAGAATACTCTCAAAATTAATACTATAATAGTTCATTGCACTTAAACTTGAAAAATGGCTAAAACAAAAAAGTTGTGATCTTTTTTTTACCCATTTTGTTGATGAACCTGTGAATGACGAGACAGTAGATATGGTTATATATTTGGGATATGTTGTTGTCTACATGTCATAAGATTTTCGTTTCATTTTTTGAAAGGCATTTAACTTTTAAATTAGTTGTTGATTCAAGTAAAATTTTGAGACAGTGTTATTGAATGCCAAAAGTTTGTAATTGATACACTAACCTGTCTTGCCTGCTTAACACTGCATTCCATGGAACTGATTTTGCTGTTTGTTTTTCCTTTAAAAGTTATTAAGCCATTTATGATGCTGAAATTCACGAGTTTTATTGTGTCTGCATTTCTCTATCAGTCCAAGTGATAATGATTGTTCATTGGTTCATGATCTCAGTCTGTTCTTTTTAATTTCAATATGGTGACCATGTTTTGATTACAAATGAAATATTTATACTTTGTCATGATCCCAGACTATTTTTTAAAATTTCAATACAGTGACCATTTCTTAAAAATTACAAATGAAATATTTATACTTTTTCATAATCCCAGCCTGGCTTTTTTTTAAATTTCAGTATACTGACCATTTTTTAAAAATTACAAATGAAATTTTATACTTTGTCATGGTCCCAGTCTTTTTTTAAATTTCAGTAGAGTGACCATTTTTAAAAATTACAAATGAAATTTTTATACTTTGTCATGGTCCCAGTCTCTTTTTTTAAATTTCAGTAGTGACCATTTTTAAAAATTACAAATGAAATTTTTATACTTTGTTATGGTCTCAGTCTGTTTTTTTAAAAATAGTGACCATTTTTAAAAATTATAAATGAAATTTTTATACTTTATTTATCCTGCAGTTTGGATAGTGACATTTAAAATACATTTTTCACTTTTTAATATGAATCCTGTGGCATGTAAATCTTTACCTCATTATAAAAATTGTGAAAGTGATAACATTAATGGTACTGTTTATATATTGTTGAGTTTTGAGATAGAGGAACTAGATTTAAAATGACATATTTTTCCATAAATCATATTAGCTTATATATTTTGTGGTAATGACACAGTCGTAAGTGCAGCATAGCAATGTTCTATTGCCTTTACTACATTTGTCTTGATTTGCACCAAATGTAATGGTTGTGCGTGTATCAATGCCTTTGGTGCAGTTGGAGGAAAATAACATACCAGTAATGGTATCTGAGAAAATAAATGATCTAACATTTATCTGTAATCAAAGTTTATGATAGAACATTAATAATATCACTAAACTACAGGTGTACAAAACATAAGACTCTTGTACATTTTTCCAACTGTATTGAATATGACACAAAACAAACCTGTTCATTTCCTTTTTATTGTCGCTTCCTTCCTCGTGAGCTAATATACACACATTAATTATTTTATTTTGCTGTTGGTTGAGACACATGTAGTGTTCTTTGGGTGGGTGGGGGTGGGTATGTACATATTCTCAAGTTTTCAACACAAAATATTTACCACAGTGCACTTTACACTTGTATATTTTTTTTTTATCAAACATTTTATAACTTCATCAGACCTATTTAAAGTTAATATTTTTCCAGTCAAATTTTGTAAAATATATTTTAAACAGATAATACATCTTATTAAAGACTTCTGACTGTAACATAGAACCTTTTACTTTGGTACATAAAATTATTATTTGTGGAATAGACTAAAAGGTTATTACTAATGATATATCTTTGAAGATATAGAGCAATTCCTCTTGTACAGTTTACCTCTTGCATTAAATCACTAAAGTTGGACCTCTGGAAATGTTTTATATGTAAAGTATGCTAAATATTGGATATAGGAATATTTGAATAAGGAAGTGGTTTATTTTACCCTTTTGTTTTTTATGTATGGGTGTGTTTTTTTTTTTATTTTTCTCACTTTGACTAACAATCATTACTGCTGTTGTATTTAAATGGATCTGGATTTTATGTTGCTTACAGTAATTTTAACAACAATACTTATGTTAATACCACTTAAGTTGCTAAATTGTTCGAACTTAAATTCCAGAAAGATATATATTAAACTGATTCATGAAATATGAAATTTTGAATTGTATATTTGTAGAGTTTACCAATGCCTTTTAAATAAGAGAAAATAGCTTAAAATCCTGACCATATTAACACAATTTGCCAGTTATTCAGACTTAAAAATCAGGTTTTGAAATGTTTGTAGATCGACATTTGTTGCAAACAATTTGCTTAATATCTGAGGTTAATGTGAAACCAGTTTGATGTTGATTTACACTCATTATAGAAATAAAAAATAATATTGCCACCGAGTCTAAGAAGATTGCTTACATAAATTGTATAGATCTTGTCCCATGTATATCACATACAGCTATTACTATTACTACAGAATAACATAGATAAGATGAATCATTAGTAAATTAGTACATTCCATCGATGTATATTGTCTAATCTTGAAATAATTTCTTACTACTTGAACAGTTTTGGAATCAGGTAACATAATGGATTAATAAATTTCCCATTGTTCATTGCATGTATTCTGCCATGATGCTTACATGTAGTATATTTTGCCAGCTTCTGTATGACATTTAGTGTGCATCATTGAAATAAATGCACATTTTATGCAAATCTTACCCTTTCCAGTAATAATGCAGGATTATTTTAATATTAGCAAGATGTCAATCAACTAAACTTAACCAACATGCATGAAAACATGAGCTTTGAACACACTGATTGCTAAGTTTTGAAATTCTGTGTCCAACTGTAATCAACATAGACCCAGATATGCAATGGCATAATGTGCCATTTGATCAGTCTATGTTATTTGTTCTACTGATTACATATGCTGTGGGTGGATTGGACTTGTATGCTAGTACTTATGGTCATATTTTGTTTATTATATCGTCTGAATACTTGCATCTTATCATTCTTGTGCATGTACACCGCTCCCTTGATTACTCGTGCACAACGGGGTCCAAAAACATCGACCGCACTATAAGCAAGGGCGCGAGTTACCGAGGGACCTATAAAAAAAAACTAATAAAGAGATGGGAGATCGACAGAGAAGCGAAAGGTGGGGGGAGGTGCATTATTAAATACTCGTTTTATATTCATGCTGAAAATAACTGTGAATAAATATTTCTTTATAAAGGTGTTGTTCGTTTTTCTTTATAAATTACCTTTAATTTCTGGATAAAATATCTTGAAAAGATCATAAAAACAAACATTATTCCACGAGGTATCAGTACTCTTAACATGTGTATCGCTAAACACATTGTGTATTACATCACTGCTTTTTGTGTTGATTTGGATACATTCTAGTTTTATTGTTTGTTCAAAATGAATCAAGATTTATTTTATCAAAAAAGATAACATTCATATCGAAAAATGACGTCGAAACTTGTGTTGATCTAAAACATAAAATTATGCTATCACTAAATAGATACATAGATAGATTGATTAGATAGATAGAGTAAAATGTAAAAAAAAAAAATTACAAAGATAAACCATTACCAACCATGAATTTAATGGGTCTAAACGTCAGACATGTAAGCAAAAAATATATATATAAATATTTAAATCATCCGATAGCATAGACCAGCCTCATCACAATTATAAACATGGTCGTCTGTATATCTACCACGGGTCAGTATCTCTCGGAGTTGGTTGGGATAACTAGATGTGGCCGCCTGATTTGCTGAGCGTATCTCTCCCGACAAAGAATTTTGTTTTATTCCATGTCGGCGCTGGAATCTCCAAAACCATCCATGGCTTGCCATGAAATCTGATTCAGTATCCATAGTTTTTGCCATTTTCTCTGCCTGGACCTTGAGAATTGTTCCCGAAATCTGAACACGTTGTTCACGTTGTTGTGTGAACCAAGTATACACAGCATCATCTAATTCTGTGTCGTTTGCAGTGCGTGCCCGTTTTCGTTTAAATCCATCATCAGAATCAACTTCATGCAAATAATCCCGAAATTTCTGCTCATCCTTGAGCCAACCTCTGAGTGTCGACTCGGCAAGTTTAAGTTCACTACAAACTTTTGATCTTGATTCACCATTACGAACCCTCTCTATGACAGTAAGCTTTTCATTCACCGAGTACGCCTTACGCTTGATTCCCTTGGTCTCCATGATCACATTTCCAAATGATTAGGATAAATTACTGATTAATATATACTTTAATGACAATAAGTACATACTATTTGAAACCATTTTCGATTGGTCCAACTAATTTGATTGATGTTGAGACACGATATTGACCACAACAGTTTATACATGTAGGATTTGCATTCCTTTGAACTTTTGTATTGTACGTCTTTTACCTGATTTGATGCAAAAGACCGCCTTATAAAACAAAGCAGGTCTATTTTAATTCAGTTTTACAATGCAACAAACACTTCCCCAAGTCGTCGATCAAAACGCAGCCGGCAGTTAATTGGGTTCTCACAGATGTGCTCGCGGGCATCGATGTGACGGTCAATTGACTCTTTTTCATGTTTGAATAGAAGAGGACATGCAAAGATTATACTGCTTACACTGCAACACAATGAAAAGATTAAAACACTAATTTCCCCTATACATTTACAGTATTATTATTTACAGTGAACTGAGAAAATATTTTTTCCGATAAAATCTAACAAGATATGTGATTCCTTATTAAAACCTGAAAATTTCACGTTAAACGGGCGATATATCAAGGTTTCATTCACCAATTCTGATCATGATTTTCTTTATTTTTAAAAAATATTTTCTTTTAAAAGAAACGGGATCCACGCAGGACACCGCGTTATAAGCGGGTTCGCGAGTTATCAGGGTGCGAGTTATCGAGGGAGCGGTGTATATTTGATGTCATGCTGTAAGAACCCTTGTGGAATTAACGCTTTACACATATACTCCCTTATTCTGCATTCCTTTATGATTCCTGTTGGACAATAAAGGTTTAAATATTGAAGGAACCATTGCCTATTACTAGGTATAAACCTAGTTTGGATTGGAGTTTATTTTGGGTGTAAAATCTAGGTAATTGCTGTTTGATGAATATATACAATTGTCATTAATGAAAAGCTGTCCTGCATCATGAGAATTTTTTTTGTTGAGGAAAAATGTCTCGAGAGTTTAAAATCAATCCTTTTATGAGTATCAATAAATTTTCTAAATATGTGAGTATATTTCAGAATTTTTTTACTACTAAAGTTGAGCATTAAAAGGTGCAAACACCCCACCCCCACATGAATTTGTATATTCTTGAAATGATTTAACAGTGCCAGCACACACACACTAAATTAAGCTGAGGTTCACAAACACGTTAATATGTATACATACATGTTAATGCACAACAACAGTTCCTTCAATAACTAGTGCCAGTACAATTTGAGAATCCAAGGATCAGGCATGGATTCAAATTTTAAAAGGTAGAAAATACCCCCAAAAATTGACCCCTGTTGAATGTAAGAAAAAAAAAATTAGGATCAAACTTGGCATACATTTCCCTATCAAATTCTTAACTTTTAAGTTAGAAGACATTTACTTTCTTTTTATCTAAGCAACCCTCTCAAGACACTGTCTACTACAGTATTCAACTAAATTTTGATTAATGACTAAGTGACTAATGCCTGCTGGTGGCAACATTTGAATAAGTAAATACCAGTTAAATAAGTTTTGTCAAATGAAATTTGTGTTTTAGTTCTATCTTTTAATTTGGTTTTAATATACTTGTAAATGCAGTATGTCCTCTTCTGTTCAAACATGATAAATTTGAGTCAGCATCACAGTGTTGTTCGCAATAAGTTCGTGAGAGTTAAATCCCTTACTTGTGGGCATATTCGCTGTATTGTTACACTCTGTTTAAAGCAGACATTAATTTTGTCTTTTGCTTCAGAACAAAGTGGGTGTAATTGAAGACCATGTAGATCTTACCTGCTAACATGTTAGCTTACAAGGGCCCCGAGTGGTGTAAAGTGCTCTCCGTTACAGATCACTGCCATCTCACCTCTGTCTGCATGGGTTAGAGTCTCAGATTCGGCCAATGTAGTTATGTGAGAAAGCTTGTCAGTAGCTTCTAGGGGTCGGTGGTTCTTTCCGGGGGTTTTCCTGGGTTCTTCCTCCACTAATAATACTGGCCGCCACATATAGCCTATCGTGTGCTGAAAATGGCATTAAACCTGAAAACAACAACATGTTAGCTGACATGGTCATGTCAGGTCAACTACTTGATTAAACAGTTATAAATATTATTAACTTTCTTAAATTAGCGCACTCATTCTTTAATTTGATCAAAGACAGCAAGGAAACCAAGTTAAATGAATACTTGGTGAATATACAGCTTTGTTCAACAGATACAGTTTATTGTGGAGAAGTGAGTTCCAGAGTTGAACTTAAAATTCCTGAATTGGCACCTGGACATTTCCTCACAGATGAGATATATTTGCACTGTTACTTGCAATGAAATCACATCATCAATTTAACAATAACAAATCAAGGATTCAATGCTGATAGTTGTTTCATATAAGAAAAGTTCCTAGTTTTTGTTTTAAAAAATGAGTGTTATTTTGTTATGAATTAATTACAACAAAAGCAATAACAGTAATACACAATGTTTTCACATTAATTATTGAAGCCTATGGGATTAATGTTGTTGACGATCTTTCAGATTTTTGTAATCTTGATAATAAGGTAATGTATACATTACAAATCAAACAAGATAATTAGAAAAACTCTTAAAACTATTAAACAGCTCCATTAGAAATGGCATTATCCCCCCCCCCCCCCACCTCCATTCGCTGTTTTCATGATGCCCAGCAAGGATGGCATCCATCTTTTGTTTTGAGGACTTTTGGTAATTTGGGCTATACTTGTAGTGTTCTCTCTGTTTCTGGACCTTGTTGTGCACAGGTTATTGAGGGAGGGGTATGACCATCTAGATGTTCTGTTTGGTAACTTGATTTCTCCTCTACATATTATTTCCCAACTTTATAAAGTAGTTTTCATTTGACACATTGAAAAAAGTAACAACTTTGGGCTCAAAAGTCAATGGTCAGGTGTGTTCAGGTGTTCAGGTATTTTCACAGTGTTAGTTGTTTTACCATACCTAAAACAAATGCATTTGTAAATAGAAGTGACTTTTAGTATTATATAAAATGCAAAAGGAGACATCTATAACTTAAAAATATCATGATCAGTCATTAAAATAACTTGTAAACCTGGGGAAATGTCAGTGTTAAACTTTTTATGAATTTCAGGTTTGAAAATTCATGTTAGCAATTTTTTCTATTTTGTTTGTGGTATGCCTCATTACTACAAAGGTAAGGGCAAATAGCGTTGCCAATGTCAGCTCAACAGCACATCTACCTGTTTTTCTTACCATAATTAAGGTTTTAGTTACCTGTTTGTCTTACCATAATTAAGGTTTAGTTGCATCAGTGCAGGCACTGTAATGGAGCATCCATTTTTATATTTAAAAAATCTAATTCAGTTATTTTATTACACTCTATACTTCATAATTTTGGTGCTTTGTGATCAGGTTGTGAACATTATGACACTTTAAAAACTATAAATTACCTGGTGTGTATGTGTGTATTAGCTGCCAATGTATAATGCAGCAGAAATGTGATAAGAAACAAATCTTTATAGTAATTGTGCAGGAGAAAATATATGTTGAAAGAGACTTTTGAATACTAGAAAATGGTCTTTTGTTATACTGAAAGATAAAGAAGTTGGGAGCACAAACTACAGAACAGAAGATAAGCATTACTCTTTTCATCCAGGGTCTCCTGCATTCTTGTGTCCACAGAAAAGGCACCTGCTTTCCATTTTTCAGCAAGATGGGCTGTATTTTTTTTGGAATTGTTAAAACCCAGCCAAACAATTTGCAAATATTTTACACAAAACTAGAATATTTTTGACAATCATTTATGCTGTTTTATGGCATTGAAGAAAATCATGTTTCTTTTCTTCCAAATGCTTTGCTACAATAGCTTCAAGCATTTATTGTAGTGTACCAGTAGTTGATTAAATTTTTATTTTGATGGTGGTAGGCTGCCATTTATTGTGGTTGTCAACAAATAAAGGACAATAATTTATGGGGATTGTTTTTCCTTTTTAGTTATTCTTTAGATTTCTGGTGCTTATGTTGTTGGTTTTTTTTTTTTAAAAAGCTAAACACGTTAAAGACCAGAATAACTTGTGAAATGTCCAGTACTACTCTATCATCGAGTGGTCTGTCCATTAGAACATGTGATATTTACTCGACCTGAACCTTAAGGATTTTTTCTACATTGATGTCCGGGTCTGATAAGTCCAGAATGAAAACTGTCACTCTGAAGTTCAAAATGGCGACCACAGCAGTCACCTCAAAATCTTGAAATCTTGTTTTTCCACCAGAATGGTCCTACATTATATATACAGGATTTCATCAGAATGCTTCTTGTCAAGTCAGGTTTGAACTAAATAGATATAGTGCTGATCAGTCCTTCAAGATGGCTTCCAGGAAATTTACTTATTATTACTTTTCATGAATGGATGGTCATATTGTTCACTAAAACAACTCTTATATCTACTTTGACCTAATTGAAAATGGCACCATTCTGACATTCTTTTTGACCTCGGCAGCCATCTTGAAAGTCTATCACAACTCCAGAACAAATACTTACATCAACAGGTAGCTTTCACCAGAAGAATTTTTATACTTGATTCAAAATTAAAACAATGTTGATCTGACATCTTGAAAGTCTTGTTACCATTACTTTGCTGGAGTGGATGGTCAAACTGACAAGATGTTTTCATCAAAAGAATTTTTATCACTTCTACTTGACTCTAAATAAATATGGAGAAGATATTACATCTAGTACATTTACCTTGAAGGTAAATCTTAATCACCACTTCTCCTGAATGGATGGTCATATTGACATATCATTTTCACCCCCAAAAAAATCTTCATAAAAGTCGGTCCATTTAGGAAAAGTACATCTTGCATCCAATATTGTCACCATTATGGCCTTTTTGAAAATCTTATTGCTGAAGAATTTTAAAGATGGTTTCAAAACCCATTAATGAAAATGAAGCACCATTTTTATCTTGTAGTTGTGAATATTCTGTTGGCCAATAAAGTATCAGTTTCCTCGAGGAACTTTTGCAGGTCTTGAACTAATGAAAGTAGATATGAAGAAGACGTTATAGTCGGCTGGCATATTGGCTAGGATGGAATTCTCCACAAAGTCTATAGCATGCTTTCTGCTCTTGTTGCTAGAAATAGTCTTAGTTTCTAAAAATTTGGCAAATTCTAGCTCTGTTCACATTTAGGCTTTGAAAATGAATTAGGCTGTTATAAAGGGACATAACTCAATTTCTAATTCTCACTAAGAGCATCTCATCCTTCTCTAATGCAAATTAGAGAGCTTGGGCTAAAAACATCCAGATGTTGCGAAGAACAATTTTATAGTATGAAAGATTTTGAAATAATACTATGTGACATTTCAGCAAACAATGAATTAGCTGGATATTTAGTTTTTAATAATATTCCTGCATGTTTGTAATGAAAATAAAATTAATAAATTATTTTGGTTTAAATTGTCTATAAATATTTGTGGTTTTTTTTGCTGTTAGTGATGATAAATCATCTTTTTTGTGATGTTATAAAGTTAATAATACTTAATAACAACTATGACTTTGAGGGCAGATTAAAATGGTCATTATTTATTTCCAAGGATTCTTTCTAGCATGATATGATAAAAAATTAAACATGTTTTCATTGTACCTATTCAATCAAAAATATAATTAGATTCAGTGAAATTACTTCCTTTAAAAAAAATTTATAACGATCTTCCTTGTTACTTTGAACAGTACTTAATCATACAATTTATATTCATCCCTTTTACACTGTTTATAATTTTTATATTACTGTTTATAATTTTTATATTATCCAGATCCTGGAAGCCATTTGTAATCTCCATACTTTTTGTTTAGGCTTACACTATTTCTTTGATCTCTTTAGCATTATGATTTTGAGTCTATACTTTTTATTTTCCTTTATCCCCACCAATGCATGATTTACTTTTATTCTCTATATTTCCTTGATCCCAAAACTGTGATTTTAATTTCGTACTATTTCTTTTATCCCCACCCTACAATTTCTTTTAATGTTACAATGATTCCAACAGCTGTAACTTTCATTATAACAAAAATAAAGCAAACTTTTCAGTGATGGGATTATTTTAGGTTTTCTCATCTATATTTATGAAGTAGCCGGATATTTAGTTTTTATTTGTCCCGTTCATTGCATATTTTACCTGCAAGGAATCATTTCTTCACTTTGACTTTGTAGAGTATTTTATGGTCTGTATGCATTTTGTTTCTTTGTTAGTCAATGTAAAGAAGAGAAATGGAACCAAAATATATCATCCTTACGAAAATGAAGAAATTTATTTTAAGTTTGTCAGATAGTTTTGGATTTGTACACTTTTTCAGTGATTAATCTACAATTTCATCCCAATGAGTCACAGGACTCGCATATATTCAAATAATGAGTCCCTCTCAAATGTAATGAGTACAATGATTCTGCAAACACATTGAGATACATTAATATACATATCAAAAGGGAAAACTGAGTGAAAGCGATTACATATTTAATGAACAGTCTCTTGTCGTATGTCTCTGATACATACGTTATATGTTTGGATTGACTAAAAAGGCATACAAGTTGTAAACTTTTGCGCTAATATTTTGAATCGGAAACTTATGATTAGAATGGTATTAATTTGACAACTTAAAATGTTTGTGGTGTTTGAATATTCCTTGTCAAATTAAATGAAATTTAAAATACAAGAAATTTTGGTAAAGATGCATCTTTCATTGTGCACATTTTTCTATCTTTTTCGTAACATATAACAGCAAAACAGAATCATGTTCTGAATTAAATTTATGTCAAATTATCGCAAAATAAGTAATTATGCAATTTTCTACAATTTTATCTGTTTAAATTTATTTGTAACAAATACATTCAATACGATAATATCTCTTGTTTTGCTTGAGAATTAAGTTTTTGAGACCAAGCGTACAGCTATACTATACTCCTTTCTTTCTCCTGTTTTTCCTAACCATTATAACTTCGGAAAACATTTACCTTGTTCACAAAATGTGTCAAATTTTATTATAAAACATATTATATAAGAATGTCAAAATATATGTTACAAATAAATACTTGTCAGTTGTATTTTAAAACTGGGCCAAATTGTCTTTGATTGGGCCGAATTGTCTTATTTTCGGTCCAAGTTTGGCCGAATTGTCTAGAAGCCATTTTTAACCACTTCGGCTGAAACTGTTGAATTTTTGGTTATTTATTTATTAAGCTGTTGGCTGAGCACACGTTTGCATCCTGAATATCAGATGACGAAACCAAATGCTGCTGATAAGTGGAATTTGAATCATTAAACAAAATATCCAATGTCCTTTGCTTAGGGTCAATTTTCATCATCTTCTTTGGCAACATTTTAACTGGAAACATAAGGGGAACTGATGACATCCCATAATAGTATACTGTTAAGGAGTGAGTACCACATGACAGGTGCAGAGATAATATTTGACTTGTGAAAAGAAAGTCCAGTTTAACAAAATTCACAGTAAGCACGATGTTGGTCCTTTAAAATTTCTTGCGTCCAAAGGAATGCACATAGGAACAACTAATGAGTCCCAGCCATTTTTTGTGCATGCTGGACGCGGGACGCAGGGGTAGATTAATCACTGCTTTTTATCTTTCATTTTTATTGCTTTGGAAAAGAAAAGTGGGACTCAAAGGCCCTTTGAGACTTAAAATAAGGGATAAAAATTTGTTTTAAAAAAAGAAGTTTACAAATATCCATTCTGGTTACTGTTTATTCTAGACAATTATAACTCTTGTCATTATTAGTCTCCTCTGCCATGCCATTAGCCTTCTGTACAAAGATTTGGTTTCCTTATTTTGAAGCAGTATATTATCTTGAAGACATTGATTTGGACATTTGAGTTTACGACATTTGAGTTTAAATGTTTTAGAATCTGTTTGCTATTTTAGAAATAAGTGGAATAAGCTGCCGGAGTGTTTTTGCTGAAGATTTCTTTATACATTTATTATCCATGATCACTGACTAAGTGCCCTTGCTTGATACACAAGCTAACCAAAATCACTTAAGATATTTGTGTCAGCCAGTGCAATTAATTGTCTTATAATTCTTAGGAAATGAGTGCACTCTATTGAGATAGCCAGCTTAGGGTGCACTTATTAAGTGAGTCTATAATCATAATGATCTTTCATCTTTATTTTCTAGTTTTTTTTAATGTGCCCTGCAGCTGCTTTAGAGGCAAAATGTTACTGCATCAGATATTAAAAATAAGGGCTAGTGGCACAGTCTAAAATTTTATTTTGCCTTGGTTGGATCATTTTAATGCAAAACTGCTAAGCTGCATTTCAAATGGTAAATTGCATTTGTTAACTATCAAGAGAATTAACTGAAAGTTTGAAATCTTTTGAAAAGCTTTTACTGTTTTTACTTTAGTAGTTTCTGACTGCCAGAAAGTGTGGTTTCATTGGTTTGTTTGTTTGACATGGATAGGTTTAAACTTGAACTCTTATTTCATGCTTGAACTCTTATTTCAGGTGTTTAATGGGTCATTTTTCTTATATTATTTTTACATTTCTGCTTGACTTAATACTAATCAATTCAGTCAGTAAATAATAATTGTTATCTTTAATTGGGATTTTCTATGATACGCATGTTGTAATGGGCTGCATGAAAATCTTTATAAACAGAGGCCATTTCATTTTCTTTAGAGGAATGTTTTCTTGTGTAGCTATGAATGCTAGAATGACTTTGACTTTATTGGAAAGAGTCACTCTTTGTTAATTGAAAATAAAATTGTTTCAAAAATTCATTATATCTCTTAAACATAGTAATTATAATAATAACGAGGACTTTGTATAGCACCTAATCTTTAGAAGCTCTAAGCGCTTTACAACATCTATAATGATATAAAAGCAAAAAACAAAAACAAAATTGTTAGGAATGAAACGGTTGATGCCATCTGATGTTTTGAATATACATGCTTATAACAAATTGACATATGCACAGTCTGTCTACCCATTAGAAATATTGAATTAAAATTATTGTCAGATACACAGTCAGTCTACCCATTAGAAATATTGAATTAAAATTATTGTCAGATACACAGACTGTATAGAAGTTTATTTGAATTGACTCTATTCCCCTTGACCGAATTATGGCATTGTATTAAAGCAAAACTAATTGGATAATCAGATGCCAAAATAGCAAAATTGAGCTACTATTATTTGGAACACATTATTTTGTTGTATTAAAGCTAAAAAGTTGTATCAGAGGCCAGGTGAACAAAAACTGAACTGCGATGATTTTGCAATCTTTTTTATTGTTATAATGCAACAGTACAACAATTATAAGCCAGGTAAATGAAACTAAACTGAGAATTGAAATTTATTATTTTTGTACTGAAGCTGCAGTTAGATAATCAGGAGCCAGGTGATAAAAGCCGAACGATTATAATTTGGAATATATTTGTTTTTCTTATAATAAAAGGAAAAATAACATTCTTTTCCAGTAAATGGAGGAAAACTGGAAATTAAAAGTTTTGTATCAATTTAAAGTTCAATCTTGCAAAGAGTGACTTATTTAAAATTTACTTCTTTTTTTCCACTTTTCTTGTGGATTTGCCCTATTGCAAGCTTTCTTGTCTCCTCTAGTTGTTATGCCATTGGAATGATGCATGACTGATTTCTGTTTTTGCTAGTCCTCCAAATGTGGTACGCACCGCCAAAGCTGAGAAAAGGATGAATGAACATTTAGGTGAAGAATTATCCGATGCTTCTCTCAATTTCGAAGGGAAAAAACTTTCGCCCGCAGAGGAGCGGGTACTTCAGGCTGAGAAAAAAGCAGCCTGGCGGAAAGCTAGGTGTGTTTTGTTGATCACTTTTTAGTTGCCTTTTTTTTAATAAAATTGTTTTCTTATGCATTTGCTTTTAAATAAGAAAAGGCTAAATATGTAAACTTATGTAACTGAGTTAATTACAAAAGTAATTATTAGTTTGGATTTAATAGACGCATATCAAATTAATTGAGTGTCAATTAAAGCTTCTGGAATGGATTTCAGTCTTCCAGGAAATTTTTATGAAAGTTATATTTTAAGCTAAAATTTAGACACGCTGATGTTGGTAGTGAAGTTTACTAACTTGATAACTGATTGTGTTGTATAAATAAAACTGAAAATTGTTCTCTGGCCTTTTTTCCATTATATGAAACATTTTCACAGTAGTAAGTGCACTCAAAATATTTTAAGGTTTTCAACATCAAATTTCTTCAATACTGTCAATTTTTAAAGGTTATATCATTTTATTGATGTGCAGTAAAAGGTGGTACATTTGTTGGTACTGAAATTTGGGGGCAGACAATGAGTTTTAGAACATTATTGTTTGTTCGGTTTCAGAATTCATAGATTGCATCAAGCAAAAATTTTTATAAATGTGTGGACCCCATCCCCACCTCGCTTTGAATTATATTGAAATAACTGTTCATAAAAATACAGGAGCTGTGATAATGCAGTTAGTACAGAGTATCGGATCAGTTAGTACAGAGTATCGGATTAGTTAGTACAGAGTATCGGATCAGTTAGTACAGAGTATCGGATCAGTTAGTACAGAGTATCTGATCCTCTAAAGGTAGCAGGTTTGAAACCCAGCAAAGCCAGCCTAGGTCAGCTTCCTTGATGTGTCCTTGGGAAGGCAATTAACACATATCCTCGGCATGATACAGCCAATAACGTGTTAATGACGTTACCCCTCCCCATACATTTATATGTTAACAGTATTCTGTGTATTTTCTGTGTTTTATAAATGTTATAAAATGAGTCTTTGTTTGATTTTCGCTCAGATGGGAAATACTTTTTAATTTTGCACAGGTTGTTACATTATAGTATAAAATTTGATACAAGGAACTACATATGCACTATTGTTAGTTTAATTGACCTGCAACTGAAAAGTGTTTGGTTTGAGTCCTGCCATTTTTTCAGCCCATTTCAGATATCATGGTGTGTCCTTGGGTGGAATATTACTTAAGTAAATAACCTACATGTACATGTGTTTTGAAATACTCAATCAGTCTATAGTCGTGCATCATTATTGTTCATGAAGTAGGCAGGATATCTTGCATGTTAAAGTTTTCTTTACTTTCGATAGCCTGCCCTCGTTCTTAAAGTTAAATTGTATACAATTTGTCTACATGTAAGAGGCAATTCTACTATAAAACTTGGTTTTCTGTATGTTGTACCTTTATGCATGTTTTATATATATATATCTTGTTTTTCTCTCAGTTCATTTCTTAACTGCAGTAAGTGCAGGGCAGTTTATGCTATATTCCAAGTGTACACCTTGTATGTTTAATTTCCAGTGTTTGGCATTTTCAAATGTACACCTTATATGTTTAATTTCAGTGTTGTATTTGGCATTATCAAATGTACACCTTATATGTTTAATTTCCAGTGTTGTATTTGGCATTATCAAATGTACACCTTATTTGTTTAATTTCCAGTGTTGTATTTGGCATTTTCAAATGTACACCTTATTTGTTTAATTTCCAGTGTTGTAATTGGCATTATCAAATGTACACCTTGTATGATTCCTTCATTGTATGTACAGGTGAGCATTGCTGACTTGTGATAGCTCAATTCTTGTTTATTTTTTAATGCAAATTTTAAAAATATAAAACAAATGTCATTGCAGAAATAAAATGTGATGGGTATTTTAATTGCCACTTTTTAAGTGATTTTTTTTTTTAAGCCATCGTTTTCTTCTGTTATTTGATGTGAGAAAATTTTGCTTCTGAATATTTTATCTCAGTCTAAGAATGGTCCATTCATGAAAACTGTCATTTTTATCTCAGTCTAAGAATGGTCCATTCATGAGAGCTGTCATTTTTATCTCAGTCTAAGAATGGTCCATTCATGCGAACTGTCATTTTTATCTTAGTCTAAGAATGGTCCTTTCATGCGAACTGTCATTTTTACCTCAGTCTAAGAATGGTCCATTCATGAGAACTCATTTTTATATGTGATCTCTCCAGTGGCCGAGTTAGTTAGAGCATCTTCCTCAGATGCCGAGTCGTACCAAAGACTTATAAAAATGGTAATAGCAGCTGCCTCGCTTGGCGTTCAGGATTAAGAGGCTAGTGCTAGGACTCATCGGCATGATGTCAGGATTATGTAACTGGGTTGGACATGATGCTACATGTCTGCGGCATGATGCCTCATTGCTCAACATCACTATAAATTGCCACACTGACTGAAAAATTGTTAAAGCTACGTTCAAAATCCAAATAACATGCACTCTAAAAACTACCCATACATGAGAACAATCTGACAATCTGTCATCGCTAGCTTTTGCACTCTTCACACAAAATTGTGTGGCAATGAAAAGAATTTTCATTTGCTGTGTGAATGGTTTAGTTTCTTTTACCATTATGTCTTTGTCATCATACCAAACATCAGCTCTTCAAAAAAGAGCATTTGGACTAATATCAATCCAGAAAGAAAGCAAACAAAGCTTACCTGGTAAATTAAAAGTATTGCCTATTAAAGACTGAATCTGTTTGAGAAAAGCCAAACTAATGTACAGGATATCCAATAATAGTGCTCCTGAATCTCTGTTCCAGTATAGGCTACCAGGCAATACTCCCCACCTGTGATCTATGTCTACCAAACAGGATAAAATTCCCAAACCAAATAAGGAATCACTTAAAAATGTTTCCAATACTCTGGAACTTTGGAAACCCTGACCCAAACCCAAAGTCTCCAAACCCAATATATCAGATATGCAGCTAAGGTAAATAAATTCCATTGTATGAGGGCCTCAAAGTAGATTAGTTCTTACCTAAATGTGTTACCCTCTTTTTAAAAAAAATCATTATTATTATTTATTTATTTATTAATTATTATTGTTAATATTATTTTTATTATTACTATTATAATTGACCGCTCCAGTGGCCTAGTGATTAGAATGTTCGCCGCGGAAGCAGGAGGTCGTGGATTTGATCCTCGGCCGAGTCATACCAAAGATTTACAAAATGGTACTAACAGCTGCCTCGCTTGGTGGTAAGCATTAAGAGGTTAGTGTTAGGACTGGTCGGCCTGGTGTCAGGATAATGTGACTGGGTGGGACATAATGCTACATGTCTGTGGCATGATGCCCCAGTGCAAGACATTACTATAAACTGCCTCACTGCATACATCGTAGCGATATGACTGAATTTTTTTAAAAACTAGTTAAAAATCCTAATCAAATAAACAGACAAAACTATTATAATTATTGTTATTATAATTATTATTTATTATTATTATTATTATTATTATTATTATTATTATTATTAGCTGTCACCAGTCTGTTAGTTAGTCTGATGTTATCATATAGAATCACAGTGTACATCACTGTCACACTTGTCAT
This sequence comes from Unio delphinus, assembly GCA_029339505.1. Lineage (NCBI taxonomy): Eukaryota > Metazoa > Mollusca > Bivalvia > Unionida > Unionidae > Unio > Unio delphinus. Next base: position 2,395,015 of record JAQISU010000012.1, on the reverse strand, counting down.
GAATGTCACAACACTTTTCATCCTATTATGGATTGTACAAATATATCTCAGATGTGACAATATGTAAATACATCAATACAGCACTTGTCACATTTTCTCCTCCATTATTGGATGGAAATGTTTACTCTTGGCACATTATTTTGCATTACAGTTGTGACACTTCCTGTTGCATTGTTTTGATGGAAATATCTGCACTGGATACATTTTCAGTTGCTTTATTTAATGGCAGCACAGTAATTTCCTGTTGCATTGAAAATCTCAGCACTTGGGATGGATTCTGCTGCACTACATGATGGCATTGTCTTTACATTGGACACTTTATTATTATTTTGTGAAAATGTCCGCACTTCAGACTTTATGCTGCATGTTTTGCTAATAAAATGAGTAACCAGGTTTTACTGTAATAGATAACAAATACATTATTAAATTCTGAATCACAAGAGATACAATAGTAATCTAAAAAAAATGCAATGATTGAACTTTTAGGTTGATAAGTACCAGGGAATAACATCATGAGATTTCACAGTGTGCATACAATAGACACAAAAATGCCCTGGTCATATTACACTCATGCTAATGTGGGGTGCAGTAGAGTGTAACATGACATGCAGGTGTATTAACCAGACTCTGATTTTACTACTATGCATATAATACACACTCAGTTCCACAGACATGAATGGAGTCCCCTTGATCAATTTATGGCTATTTTGTATGTTCACATATATCACTGAAGGACTCTGGCAGTGAGTTGTTACTTCATTAGTTATATATAAATCAAAAGTCTAAAACCATTTAACATCTTGGAACTGGGCTTCACTACTAATACCTAAGTGTTACACAGTGTAGTGGGGTGTAAAACAAAAAATGACAGCTTCACATGACAGTGGAAAATGGTCAGTACACTTTGTATACACTGGATTGGTAAATGAAAGCTCTTTCCAACAATTGTTATAAAAATCAATATACATATAACAAAAGAGAATTGTGTCAGTCTGTTGTAAGTGTCTGTCATCAGCAAACATTTGGCAGAAATATTTGGAGGTGTTCCCAAAGACACATAAACAGTAGTTACAGTGATCACTGTTCTTTCAGCATTAGCACATATTTCAAACTTTACTCATTCTTTCTAGCCACTCTTTTGGCCCAAGTGGTTAGAGTTACTTCCTCAGATGTGGCAGGTCCTGGGTTTGAACCCCAGCTGGGTCATACCAAATACCAAAAGATGGTACTAGTACATGCCTCGCTTGCTGCTCAGCATTAAGAGGTCAGTGTTTGAACTGGTTGGCCTGGTGTCAGAATAATGTGACTGGGTGGAACATGATTCCTCATGTCTGCGACGTGATGCCCCAGTGCTAGATATCACTATTAATAGGCACACTGCCAACACGGTAAGCAATATGACTGGAACAATCAGTAAAATTCCAAATCACACATACAGACTTATTCTTTCAAAATGTTGAAATAATCTTCATCATCTGTTTGTATAAGATACTGTTATTAAACATGGCTCAGGTTCCACAGAACTCGTCAAATATAAGCATTGTGTGGGTTAGGAGGTCAAAAGTCAAAGAACATAGTTAATGTTTGCCAGGATAGGCCAGATAGTGATAATCAATGCATATAAGACTAGATAAAGAAATGTTTCATTTTATATATCTTGAATGAATCAAATAAGTTATGGGATCCTTAATTTGGTGTTGTTCTTTTGCCTAGCAGGATGAAGTCATTAGAAGATGATGCCATACGTGCTCAAGCTGTGATTCACAAGGCCCAGGAGATGCAGATGGAAATTTCCAAAGAGGAGGCTAAAGCCAAGGCTTCCAAACTGGAACCTGTTGAAATTACTTTTGCTGGTATGATTTTGAAGAGCATAGTATGAGCATAAACTTATTTAGTACATGCCAGACTCGTATATGAATGGACCGATGAATATAAAAATGGACCAATTTCCATTACAGTTGTCCCATTTAAGCTCTTGAGTGAGCTTGAGTGTTGCTATGCCTCAGTATGACAAACAGAATGGCATATAGTGTTACTCTTATATGTCCATCTGTCACCTTTGTTAAGTTTTGCATTCAAGTCTGGTTTGTTTGCATAGGGAAAGGGGTGTTTGTGCTATGTAAATAGTTTTGTATCTGGTATAGATTGGCATAGATACGTATGTAAAGGGACTGATGTTTAATTCACTGGTATATATTGGCATAGATACATGTATAAAGGGACTGATGTTTCATTCGCTGGTATAAATTGGCATAGATACATGTACATGTATAAAGGGACTGATGTTTCATTCGCTGGTATATATTGGCATAGATACATATATAAAGGGACTGATGTTTAATTCACTGGTATATATTGGCATAGATATATAAAGGGACTGATGTTTAATTCACTGGTATATATTGGCATAGATACATGTATAAAGGGACTGATGTTAATTCACTGATATAGATTGGCATAGATACATGTATAAAGGGACTGATGTTTAATTCACTGGTATATATTGGCATAGATACATGTATAAAGGGACTGATGTTAATTCACTGATATAGATTGGCATAGATACATGTATAAAGGGACTGATGTTTAATTCACTGGTATAGATTGGCATAGATACGTATGTAAAGGGACTGATGTTTAATTCACTGATATAGATTGGCATAGATACATGTATAAAGGGACTGATGTTTCATTCGCTGGTATAAATTGGCATAGATACATGTACATGTATAAAGGGACTGATGTTTCATTCGCTGGTATAAATCGGCATATATACATATATAAAGGGACTGATGTTTCATTCACTGGTATATATTGGCATAGATACATGTATAAAGGGACTGATGTTAATTCACTGATATAGATTGGCATAGATACATATATAAAGGGACTGATGTTTCATTCACTGGTATATATTGGCATAGATACATGTATAAAGGGACTGATGTTAATTCACTGATATAGATTGGCATAGATACATATATAAAGGGACTGATGTTTAATTCACTGGTATATATTGGCATAGATACATGTATAAAGGGACTGATGTTTCATTCGCTGGTATAAATTGGCATAGATACATGTACATGTATAAAGGGACTGATGTTTCATTCGCTGATATAAATTGGCATATATACATATATAAAGGGACTGATGTTTCATTCACTGGTATATATTGGCATAGATACATGTATAAAGGGACTGATGTTAATTCACTGATATAGATTGGCATAGATATATAAAGGGACTGATGTTTAATTCACTGGTATATATTGGCATAGATACATGTATAAAGGGACTGATGTTAATTCACTGATATAGATTGGCATAGATACATGTATAAAGGGACTGATGTTTAATTCACTGGTATATATTGGCATAGATACATGTATAAAGGGACTGATGTTAATTCACTGATATAGATTGGCATAGATACATGTATAAAGGGACTGATGTTTAATTCACTGGTATAGATTGGCATAGATACATATGTAAAGGGACTGATGTTTAATTCACTGGTATATATTGGCATAGATACATGTATAAAGGGACTGATGTTTCATTCACTGGTATATATTGGCATAGATACATGTATAAAGGGACTGATGTTTCATTCGCTGGTATAAATTGGCATAGATACATGTACATGTATAAAGGGACTGATGTTTCATTCGCTGGTATAAATCGGCATATATACATATATAAAGGGACTGATGTTTCATTCACTGGTATATATTGGCATAGATACATGTATAAAGGGACTGATGTTAATTCACTGATATAGATTGGCATAGATATATAAAGGGACTGATGTTTAATTCACTGGTATATATTGGCATAGATACATGTATAAAGGGACTGATGTTTAATTCACTGGTATATATTGGCATAGATACATGTATAAAGGGACTGATGTTTAATTCACTCTTTCATAATAATAGCATCTGTTTTATGCAAAAATCGGCAGATTAACTCGAGCTTCTGATAAACAGTTACGGGTTAAAATGAGTTACAGTAAAAGCTTACCTATCCTTATGTTGAATAAATTAAGTAGATTTATTGCATCTGATTTTTGCAGTAATTAAGTATACATATTCTCTGATTGACTGATGTACCACCAGCTCTCAGTCATGTGTTCTTGAGTTAACATTCTTAAAGACCACATCCCACTCTGAAGATGGGCTGTGTAGTTTATTACATAATAATGTTGGATTGCTAAGATTGTCTGACAAGAGATAAATTGGGAGGAGGGGGGGGGGTCTGACACAGTGGCTAATTTCATCTAAAATATAAAAATTTAAACTGTTATAACTATCTTTCACACATTTTTATGAACATTTCTCTATTCGTCAATAACTTTTGTAATATAGGGTTCAATTTTCAAGAACATTTGGATTTTATAGATGTCATTTTGTATAGTTACTGTCATTAATATGATGCAAATGTCTGGACATCAGGTATGTTGTTTAAAGCTGACAACAAATTTGGAGATGCCATATTTGGAGTGTCAAGATTTTTTTTTATACAAAGTATCATGTAGAGCTTTTCACTGTGATAGTTGTGTGCTGTGGCATTTTTACCACAGGCAGTGCATGTATATAAACAGACAGAGATAATTTTAGAAGCATAAAGTGAAACAAACTCCAGAAGTACATGCAGATTTTTTTATTTTTAAAGGAAAACGGAGAATCATCCTACTTGCAAGAATAAAATGCAACTAAGTTGACCAGGTTCAATATCAACCAGCATAGAACTTTCCAGGCACATCAATACACAAATGAGACAGTAGTTATTTTTATGCAAAAATTAATGCATTTAAAAAGAGTAATTTTTGGCAATATCCTAATATTTACATTAATGAGATATCTTTTATTTGGGGAATTCAGGGTGCTGACTCGGATTATTTTCAATGTGGTCAAAGTTCACTGTCTATTTAAGAATATGTATTAAAGGTCTTTGAAAAGATTATTTTGTTCACTTGGGTATGTTCAAATTTATTCATACTTTAGTTTGTTCAAGTTTTAATCACTTCATTATGTTCAGACTTCTTCATACACGTACGCATGTTCAAACTCCATACACTTAGGTATGTTATATTTCTTCATTTACGTAAATATGTTAAAAATTCTTAATAGACTTGAGTATGTTAAAACTTCTTCATACACTTAAGCATGTTTAAACTTCTTCATGCACTTAAATATATTAAAACTTTTTAATATACTTAAGTATGTTAAAACTTCTTCATTCACTTAAGCATGTTAAAACTTCTTAATATACTTAAGTATGTTAAAACTTTTTAATACACTTATGTTAAAACGTCTTCATTCACATATGTATGTAAAAACTTCATTTACTTAGTATGTTAAAACTTCTTAATATACTTAAGTAGGGCCTAACTGGAAATTGCCTCGGACATTCGCTTCGGCCGAATATCGGGTTTTTTGGTACTATTCGGAAGTTTTCGCCTCGGCAAATAATATGCGCACAAAGGGTTACAAGTAAAATAATTCAATAAATATCGAACTTTTAAAAAAGGAAAAGTTTTTTAATACATAATAATTTTAGTTAATAATAAAAACTTTCATCTTAAAGGCGATATATACTGTATACGGTACCCGAAAAGTTTAAGCTTTGCATACGATAATGAAACAAACGGTACTCCCGGAGTCGCACCTACTACTCTGTTTGTGCCCAGATCTGTCAAATAGTACATCCAAATACTCGGATTTGGTACTCAGCAAAAATTATCTACTCAGTTAGGCCCTATACTTAAGTATGTTAAAACTTCTTAATATACTTTAGTATCTTAGACTACTTAAAATACTTAAGTATTTTAAAACTTCTTAATACACCTAAGTATGTTATAACTTCTTAATACACCTAAGTATGTTAAAACTTCTTAATACACCTAAGTATGTTAAAACTTCTTAATACACCTAAGTATGTTAAAACTTAATACACCTAAGTATGTTAAAACTTCTTCGTTTACTTAAGTATGTTAAAACTTCATTCACTTTAGGATGTTAAACATTCTTTATTCACTTAAATATGTTAGAATTTTTTCATTCACTTAAGCATGTTAAAACTTTTTTATATACTTATATATTTTAAAACTTCTTCATTCACTTAAACATGTTAAAACTTGTTCATACACTTAAGTATGTTGGAACTTCTTAATTGAATTAAGCATGTCAAAACTTCTTTATTCGCTTAAGTATGTAAAATCTTCTTCATAGACTTAAGTAAATTAAAAATTCTTAATAGACTTAAGCATGTTAAAACTTCTTCATTCACTTAAGTGTGATAAAACTTCTGTATACATTTAAGTATGTTAACAGACTTTGTATGTTCAAACTTTATGTAATTCAGTTATGTTCTAAACATTTCATACACAATTGACTCTCCCACAATGATGTGAGAGATAACATGTATCATTTCAAATACTTTGTGATCAGTCATTAAAAAATTATCAATTTTAAGACCTTGAGGAACGTAATTTTCAACGTTTTTTTAATGTGACCTCATCTTAATGCAAAATATTCTTTCAGATGATGAAGAGCCGATTCAGCCAACAGATCAAAATGGAGATACCAAGGTAGGTTTGTCACAAAATAAATACATTGTTTGATTTAAATTTCCTGTTTCATGTTGTATTAATAAGTAGATTATTCTAATGTTTAGCAACTCGGATAGTAGTGATCCTGTGTGCTTTCATCTGTATGTTTCACATTTTATGACTGATAAAAAATGTACATTTCATGTTAAACCAATTAAAGATTAGAACGAGATAATATGCCTATAATCAAAAGTCTACTTAGTGATTTAAGTCATCTTGAATACAATTTCAGTGGGAAGGAGTTTGTGGCTTCATTTAATTTCGCATTTCATTGCTAGGTTTTGTTGATATAGAATAATTTGAGTTTTTTCCAAGGGTTTCATCATGATTTCAAAATGAAAATGTTTGAACATGGTCAGTCACACAAACAATCTTGGAGACATGCTATGGTTGTTGAAGTTTGTCTTTGAAGCATGTTTTGATGAAATAAAGTATCATGTATGATAAGGGAAGTAATTTTTAGTGATTTCTATGTTTTGTAAACTTGTTAGTGAATTTCTGCTTCCTTTGTTGCATTCCTCAGCCTTCATCTTTAGCTGATGGGAATTTGAAGCTTATTGTAAATAGCCGTCCAGGGGAAACTTCTGTTCATGAAACATGCCAGGTTATCGATGAAAAAGTAGTCCATCGAACAATTCAGGTTGTAGATGAAGTCACTGGACAGGCACAACTTCAGACTTTTGAAGTGCTCCAGAAAACAATTGATCATGAGGTAGTTTTGTGGTTCCTGTGGTTACCTCAGCTTTATGTGCACCGGTGCTTTTTAAACCCCACATTTTCTGTGCTCTGTAATCCTCGGGTGTTTTGTTTCAAAGTTTGTTCATTTCTTCATTTATTCAGTTCTAATTATATATGGATTTTTATTGTTTTCTTTTAGAGATAGAGGTGATAAAGTGGTGGAAATTTTATAAATATTGCTAGTGACATTGATTGTTACTCATCTATATTGTTTTTTTTTTTTTTAATTAACCAAGTGTTTTTCAGTCATTTACTTTTTCCTTTTTTTTTTTTATCTGGGGAAAAATAACAAAAGATGAATATCCTCCTTAAAGCAGAGCTTTACATGTAACAATATGCAGCTGTCTTTCTGTTTTCATTTCCACAATAACTCAAGGTCTCCATTATCTGCCATTGTTAGACCTTGTGAGTAGCTCATATTTCAGGCAAGGAAGAAACCTATTGATTTTGGGCTCCAAAGCAAAGAGGCCAAGGTTATGGAGACTGAAAGAAGCAAAGTCTTTTCTTCACAAAGTTGTATACTAGATATCCTGATCAAATATTATAAATGAATTGCATTTGAGATTAGAAACACACCTGTTGATTTGGGTGTCAAAAGGTATGCAATGAAGGTTACAGTAACTCTGCACATTTCTGCACAGTTCCTACGATTTTGTATTACCTACTTTGACAAAGCTTTGTGGAAAGCTTGCATTGGAGACCCATTGATCTTGCAGTCGAATGATACACAGGACTCCAAAATGGAAGCAATTTCATCAAAATGACTTGAGTCTGAAGTCACAGACCATGACCAGATGTGGTGAATAACTTGAGTCTGAAGTCACAGACCATGACCAGATGTGGTGAATAACTTTCATTTGAGACAAGGAAGGCTTGCTTAGATTTTGGTATTAATGAGTGAGAGGTCAAGGTCACTGATAGAAAATGAAAATTGCATTCTTCACAGAAATTTCACTTGGCAGCCATGTACTGTCTTCAAAGTTTGTGAATGTCTTACACTTTGCGTTGAAAGAAACTTATTGATTTTTAGATCAAATGTCAAGATCACTGACTGAAAAAGGAAAATGCCATTTGCATTATAGCTGTAAAGACTACGTACAGTATGCAGATATTTTGTAGGCTTGCGTGTAGGCATGGAAGAAGTCAATTGAATTAGGGTCAGAAAGCTAAAGGTTAGGATCATTGCTGATCCAAGTCAAATGATATTTGTACAATGACATTTGTAATAGAGACACTTCCTTTGCAAGTCTATGTTGATGGCTTAAAGCTTAATATTTTAAAGTCGAATCTGGAAATGATGGTTTTCTGCACACCAAGTTGAATTTTAAGATCACATACCTTGACCATAGGTTACCGAGAGCTATTGGTCAATATTCCGCATAGACAACCACGCTGTACTATTTCCTACATACTAAATATGGTGTTGGCAAATAATGTACCATATCGTTATGTAATATTTTACAAACAGAAAGTCATGAGGTTTGTATTGTTTGGTGCTGGTGTTAAATGACAATGTTTATTTGTTACCATCTTTTTATTGTTATCGGTGTGATATGGATTTGCATGATATGGTCACTTAAATATTTGCATCAGCATGAAAGCTGTAGATTTTTGTTTATCTGATGATCCAGTAGTCAGATTGTTTTGGATAGAAAATTCGCTTGATGTCAATGCTATTGTTTTTGTATTGAAATTTTACTTGATGTCATTGGTATTGTTTTGCATAGAAAATTCACTTGATGTCAATGCTATTGTTTTGCATAGAAAATTCACTTGATGTCAATTGATGTCAATGCTATTGTTTTGCATAGAAAATTCACTTGATAGCAATGCTATTGTTTGCATAGATAATTCATTTGATGACAATGCTATTGTTTTTGTATGGAAAATTCACTTGATGGTAGTGCTATTGTTCTGCATAAAAAATACCACTTGATGTCAATGCTATTGTTTTGCATAAAAAAAATTCACTTAATGGCAGTGCCATCGTTTTGCAGAGGGAAATTCATGATACAGCAGTATTATTGATTTGTATAGAGATTAACTGGTAGATGGACCTTTTCATTACAAAATCATATTCAAGTCCATTACAAAAGGGGACAATGTCCTTATGTCATAAATGGACAATGTCCTTATGTCACAGATGGACAATGTCCTTATGCCACAGATGGTCAATGTCCTTATGTCACAGATGGACAATGTCCTTATGTCATAAATGGACAATGTCCTTATGTCATAGACGGACAATGTCCTTATGTCATAAATGGATAATGTCCTTATGTCACAGATGGACAATGTCCTTATGTCACAGATGGACAATGTCCTTGTGTCATAAATGGACAATGTCCTTATGTCACAGATGGACAATGTCCTTATGTCATAAATGGACAATGTCCTTATGTCACAGATGGACAATGTCCTTATGTCATAAATGGACAATGTCCTTATGTCACAAATGGACAATGTCCTTATGTCACAAAGGTAGGAATTAAATAATTTCCATGTTCATAAAATAATTGTATTATATTTAAAGTTCATAAAAAAAAATTATGATTAGATTAGGGTCAGTTGAAAAATTGAGACAACAGTTGTAGATGGTATGTTAATAGGATCTTGTATGTACAAAATTAACCCGAGTCAGGTAATAATAATAAAGAGAACCAATTTAATGTTCAATACAGTTACATACAGTTGGTACTCCTATTTTGAAAGGCATCATAAACTCTGAAGTGATGTCAAAATATTGTTTGCAGTACATGCATAGAATTAAAATCTCCCCATTATTGCTGTGCTTCACAAAGTAAAAGCATGTCATCTAGGAGTTCTGAAATTTATTTTGCTAGGATTTCTTTGCTTTGCAGATTGCTTATTGCTTTGTGAAATGCCTTAAAAATTGAATCACACTGGAGTATCAAGAACTGAAATAATCATGCTTTGCATTTTATATGTGGAGTAAAATCAGACTTCACAGAAATATTGTCACTGTTCACAAACTTGCCAATAATCTTGAATATAGATGGCTTAAACTCATTCAAGGCAATAATGTGTGATAAACATATTCATCAACATGCATATGGCATTTCAGTTTTACCTATAACTTAAGATGAATTGGGTTGTTCCACTTTGTTAACTTTACCCATGCAAATTAGAGCAGTGGGATAACCCATAGCAGTCTTTAAAGTAGTTAACACATCACACTAGCTTTTGTCAGCCAAATTAAGTAATATGTGAAATAGTGTTTATAACAGTCCTCTGTGTCTCAATTGCTGATATTCAAATGAATATTGAATGTCTGATGCCATACAAACCTCAACTTCCAACCAGCTTGGATGAAGACATTAATTTTGTGAACAGTCACTTGATCTGAGTAGATACCATGATCAGTTTAAGTGCATGGTGTAATTTTTTTTATCTTTCTGATGCCGTATTAAATATAATAAAGTCCAATTGAAGCCGCTTTAAGCATTTTGCAGATGTAAGTTTTGCTTTTTTTATACAGTTGTCAAATTGCCATTTTTGCATATGAAGTGAATTGATTGACATACAACTCAGGAATTTTTATTTCTGTTTACATAGGTTGAAGTGACAAAAAGACAAATCATAGAGCTCAATTTAGGAGATAGTACAAATATGTACAGTACAGATGATAGTCGGTAAGTTAAAAATCCTTAGTTGAATTGAATTAGTGAAAACTGTAAGACATTTAACTCATCTCATGTATTCCAGCAGAAATGCTAGTCATACTGACAAAATAAAACCACTCACATCACAGTTGTACCCCTTGAGACAAAAGTATTTATCAAGTGTGATGATGTCCCACTCCAAAAAATAATATTGGACTTTTTTTGAGAATGAGGTATATATAATACATTAATTAATTTTACACATGTTACTTTATAAATATTTGTTTACGGAATTGTAATGTCTTTACCTTTACATTTTAGATCATGCTTTTATGTTTACATTTATTGGGAGGATTTAGTTTGGTGCAGTGCTTCATTTTTAGCTCTACTTGTCCTGGACCAGAAGAGCTTTTTGGGACAGTCCTTCATCTGTCATCACTCTCTCTCCATAATTAACTGCTCATGAGACCAAGTGGTTAGAGCGTCTGCCATGGGAACGGGAGGTCGTGGGTTCGATCCTTGACCGAGTCATACCAAAGACTTACAAAAATGGTACTAACAGCTGCCTTGCTTGGCGCTCAGCATTAAGAGGTTAGTGTTAGGACTGGTCAGCCTGGTGTCAGGATAAGGTGACTGGGTGGGACATCATGCTACATGTCTGCGGTATGATGTCCCAGTGCTTAGACACCACTATAAACGGCCTCACTGCAGATTTCATAGCGAGAAGACTGAAAAAATTGTTAAAGCTATGTTAAAAATTCTAATCAATCAAACAAACCAACAAACTCTCCATTATTAGCACAAGTTTCTTGTTGCTACTCTCCTCCAGATCCAAAACTACTTTTATCTCCCATGGTCTTTGTTGGTACTAAATAAATTACTTTTATATCACATGGTCTAGTTGGTACAAATTAAATGTTGAAGCCCAATATTGCCAGTACGGTTTTCACCAAAGATTTTAGTATGAAATTCAGTTGGATTTAAATTAAAATGGTGCCATTCTATCACCCAATATGGCACCACACAGGAACCATCTTGAAAATCTTGTTATTGCTACTCCTCCAGAACAAACATGCTATTCACATGGGCTTTTCACCAAAATACTACTTATGACGTCTAGTTGGTCCTAATTGCAAATGGTACTGATCTAATATTCCCAACATTGCCATTACATCAGCTATACTGAAAATCTTGTTATTGCTACTCCTTACAAACCAAAAGTCACATTTAGGATGGGTTTTCACCAGAACGCTTCATCTGATGTTTGGTTGATCCAAAATGAAACTGGTGCTGACCTGAGTTTTAACATGACCGCCACAGCGGTCAACTTGAAAATCTCATTATCACTATATTTCCAGAATTAATTTTCATATCAGCATGGGTTTTTCACATAAAGACTTTTTACAATCTTTTTGTTAATTGTAAATTAGAATGATGTTGATCTGACATCATATGGCTGTCGTGAAATTTTTTTGTTTTTGCTGCTTGTTTTAAATGTTGATGTGGTTTTCGTCAAGAGTCTATCTTTCATTTTGGCCATTTCGAAACTAATTGTACTTATCCCAAATAGTTGGCAATATCAACATGGAGTTTTCACCAGTAGGCTTCTTTAGATAACTAGTTGGTCCTAAATGAAGATGGTGCCAATAATACAACCACAACAGTTGTCTTGAAGATCTTGTCATATACTCTCACGGGATAGGAGATCTTATGATATGGTGTTATCACTAAAAGACTGGTGATGTCTACTACTTTGTCCACCATAGCAGCTGATTTGAACATTTTGTTGTTGCTGAAGAATATCAGCGATGGTTTCAACACTTTAAAAGGAGGAAATGTTTTTATCCTAAATTTCTGGATGTTTACAGAGCATCATCAGTTCCTTTGAAGGACTCTCATTTTGTTTTTAGAACCTTACTTTTTATTGGTACCATATGGCCTATGTTGTGCTGTCAAATGCTAATACCTACATCATTGTAAATATCTATTCTTCATATTGTACTTTTGGCAAGATCTGGTCTTCATACTACATTTGGCAAGATCTGGTCTTCATATTGTACATTTGGCAAGATCTGGTCTTCATATTGTACTTTTGGCAAGATCTGGTCTTCATATTGTACTTTTGGCAAGATCTGGTCTTCATATTGTACTTTTGGCAAGTCAGTGTCTACGTTTAAGTCAGTTGGCAGATTTGAGTCAATGAAGGCAAATCTGGATTTACTCCTATCACAGTTGGCAGGTCTTTATATACCATATTTACCGAATATTTTGAGACACAATAAAATATACAGAAACAAAATCAATTTGTATTGCATTTATGCTCCCCCCCCCCATTGCACGTTGCAATAAAATAGATAAATAAAACATTTAATTTATAATAAAAAAAGAAACTAACCTTGTATTGTTATCATTATTACTTTATTCAACAAAATCATTAAAGAAAAAAATATATTCACAAAATCCATATAAGTAGCATAGGCTTGTATGCTGTAGTGTGTATCGGTTATATCCGATAACACACCCCATATTGTTCAAGAACATTGAGAACCAAATTGTGTGTGGTTGTGCTCAAAGGTTTGAACATCATATCCGGCTGAAAACTGGATCCAACAAAATCACAAAGAAGAGAGAAATACTCAACCAATATTTTGACTGAATTATATCCAGGTCTACTGTATGACCAAAAAAAATCATCATTTGATAACACATTCACTTGAGTTCAAATGACATTTTTTCGCCAGCACGAGTTACAAAAGAAACCTTATTATTTACCAGCAGACATCAATGCTCCTTTGTATTAATTGTGACTCCAGATGCCAAGCACATAGAAGCCCTGGTGGTAAATAAACACGACTGGCAGCAAGCAGTTAACTCCTTTGAACCTACCGACATCAAAGATAAAAAGTTATCTTTACTACAAAGCAAGCCAATCTCAGAAGCCAACTTTAGTTACTTTTTTTGTAAAGGATATCAACACTTAGGTTATTTTATTTCAAAGCAAGCCGACATCGAAATCCGACTGGATTTTTTTAAGTGAGCAGATTAAAAAATTTTGAATATACAAAGACAGTCAAGATATGAAAGTGAATTTCTTTTCTTTTTCACCAATATCAACAGTAATTTTGAAAATAAATTTAAACAGTGGAACAAATTAAAAAAGATATACAATATAGTACTTCAAATGCGGATGTCAGTGGCCCAGCATCACCCAGAATATTTGGAGAAAATAAAATCATGTGATGAATTCATGAAGAATAGAAGAGAAGCAAATGATTTTGCACAAGAGGGAAATAATCAACCGATTAGCTGCCATTTGCACATGACACAGGTGAAAAATGACCAAGATTGAATTATGTCCACGTCTACTGTGTGACATTATGTCGCAAATAAAAATCATTATTTGAAAACACATTCGATTGAGTCCAAGTGACAATCTTTTCGCTAGCATGGGTTCAGAAAAGTATCAGTACTGTTTGCACACATCTGTGCGCCTTTGTATTAAATTATAACTACAGATGCCAAGCATACAGAAGCCCTGGGGGTGGATAAACACAACCAGCAGCCAGCAGTGAGCTTCTTCTTTGAACTTACAGAATATCAAAGACAAAAGTTATTTTTATTACAAAGCAAGCTGACCTCAGAGACCAACTTTGGTTTATGAAGGCGGAATTTATTATAAAGATATCAATACAAAGTTTTTTTTTATTGCAAAGCAAGCTGTCCTCCGAAGTTGGCTGGATTCTTTTAAGTGTGTCGATTTTAAAAAAAATATTATTTTTGAATATACAATACAGTCAAGATATGTAAGTTAACTTTGGTTTCTTTTCACCTGTATTTACGGAGATTTGGAAAATAAATTGAAACAATAGAACAGTTTTCGAAAGTGACACAATATTGTGCTTTATGCATGAACATCGATGACCCAGTGTCGTCCAGAAGAATTAGAGAAAATGAAATCACCTGATGAATTGCCAACAATATGATCATTGACATGGATGAAACTCTAGCGCACTTCGATGACATTCCTTGACAGACTGATGATAAAACGGGGGTCAGAAGCGTGAGAATTAGCAAGACTAGTGCAGATTTCTCCTTGCAGTTTCCACTTGAGGTGATATGTTGCCTTTAACAATTTTTCACAGTATGAGAAAGCTAAAAAAAATAATATATATTCATGTACTCAAAGAATGGATCATTCTTGTGCAGGAGAAGGGTTGAGTTGATGAGATGCTGCTGCAGTAAATTAAAGAATTTTAACTCATGTACATAGTTTATTTTTAAAAATATAAAATTTCCATTGGAGTGCATTTTCTGACAAGTAATTTTCTAATGATATAAAAGGTGTCCCACAACAACAATATGTCACAGAACATACAATGCACAAAAAAATTACTTTGAAAATTCATTTATGGTGTCCGAACATATATGGTAAATATGGTACTTGTTGAGGAGTTGTCAGGTCTGATCTATTCATATTCCAGTTGACATATCTAAGTATTCATTTTTCACAGCTGGGCATATATAATTGATAACCCTTCAAGCTGATTTACAGAGCTAATTGAAGGAAAAGTACGTAGATTTTAGATGTTTGTCCTTGTAGTAAACTTCAGTAAATTTCCATCAGATGAGTTTTAAATATGTTTTTGTTTTTCTTTCTTTTCAGGTAGATAAAAATCGTGTTAAATAGCAACACATGCAATTTCTGGGAAGAGGCCATGCCTATAGAGGATTTTTTTACAAATGAAAATGTGATTACCTTTGCTTCTTATAGAATGGAAATAAATAATGGCAAGCACATCATTTACAATCCTACAGCGCCAAGGGCATAGACCTGTTCTTCAATTTCTAGCATCATGTTTCCTAACTATTACAAAGATGCCATTGAAAACGGAATTTTATGTTTGGGGTTTTTTTTAGAGGGAGGGGGGTGACTTTTTATCTGTATAAATTTTAATATAACAATTTTTACCCTGCATTATAATAATTATTTACAAGTATACATATTCTTTAACATTGTATGGTTTATCATTTTCTCAGCATTGATAATGTTACAACATATACATTAATTATGATTATAATAATCATTACCTGTGTTTATGTATACTGTTTTTAGAATTATACCTGGTTGGGATTAGTGTGTTCCTGACAAGAAAACGTCTTTGTTGCATATAGGAGCAAAAAGAAGATTTCCATTGAACTGTTTTACCAGAAAAGATAAATGTACATTTGACCTGTGATGTCCAAGCTAGCTTTTAACAATATATGTCACCATTTTAAATGAGAAATGTCACTATAGAAATCTTGAGCTGCCAAAATGGTAATTAATTGGATCCCATTTATTTCCATTAAGATTTTCTATCATTCTCCATCTTTGCGATTGAAACAGATTTTTTTTGTCCATCCATGAATGACTAAGAAATGAATTTCATCATTGCAGTGACCACATTTGTGTTGGCATTTGACTATGAACACCTTTGTAAGCCTCATTGTATGATCCTAGAATATCTCGTTGTTTGGTCTTGTTTCTTTTACCCCCTTACCCAAATTATTTTGTACAAGAAATGACCATATTTTGTTTAATTGTACTGTGCATTTTCCAGTGTGAATGGTTTTTGTGTTTGAAACCTCACTATGAAAGTGGTAGTGAGATCTAAGGTCTTGTCTGTCTGTCTGTCTGTCTGCATCTCCTTCACACCTTGGTTAGGTTTTGTGTTTAAGTCAGTTTCAGGTGTAGAGATAGGGCATCTGTGTTCCATGAACACATTTGGATTTGATACAGGAATGTATAGCTAGACTGTTTTTTCAAATTTAACCAGACTAAGGCTGATCATAGATTTTGCCTTAGATAAACACTTCAGCAAAAGGAATCCCCATAAAGCTCTTTGAGCTAATAATGTAAATTGCAAACTACGTCTTCAGTGCCAGATTTTGGAGTTTAGATAGATATATAGGTGCGGAATATTAATAGCATCGTCCTCAGTTCAAGTTTAGTGGATTTTGTATGCATGTATATTTTAGTATAGTATTGGTACTGATTCTATTAGGTACAAAGACAGTCAGTGTTGCAGTGTAACATAACACCCTGCAGAATATAACATTTAAAAAATGCTTAAATATACCAACACAAGATTAAGACAAACGATCAGTTGTGTGTTGGATAGCCAACTGACAGGTTGCAATTTTTTCCGTTCTGATTGTATATCCATGTCCTCTCTGAATGATATTTGATACCTTTATAATTTTTGCTATATTTACTTTTAAAATTTTAATTTAAAAATTTCAAACCAGTATCACTATTATACGTAGAATTCTCTTCAGAGCACATAAGATAATAGTGTGAAGTTTTATTTTTGCCTGTCCATTTAAAGCACCGAAAGATTGTAACATAAACGTTTTAGGAGCCTGTCTTTTTTAAGCACTGAACAGTATAACATAAAGTTTCTAGGTGCCCGTCCTTTTGAAGGACCGAAGGATTATAACACAGTTTTAGGGGCCTGTCCTTTTGAAGGACCAAAGGGTTATAACAAAGATTCTAGGGTCCTGTCCTTTTTAAGGACCAAAGGATTATAACAAAGTTTCATTATGTTTTTATATAAAGCATAGAATCGATTATTAAACAGGCCTTAAAAATGTTTTGAAAGTTTACATACTGCTAGGCAAATAATTACATTTTCTCACATATCCATTTAAATTTTAAATTCCCCAGTCTGTATAGATAGTATTTGGTATCATTTTTATAACAGGTTAACCTCTGGAATTTTGCTTGCCCGTGTCAATAACTTGCCTAAGGCAATTGTTAGTGGAAAGTTTAAATGCCTGATTAAAGAGGGATAAGACAGTTTGTATATTTTTTCTGCATAGTTTTATTTCACTTGGATTGCCTATAATTTGAATATACAATGCACCCCAGAAAATGTAAGCTGTAGTGGCCTTGCTTGCTTTAAAAAAGAGAAGGATATATAAATAAAATCTATATTTCTATATTATTTCAGTTTGGTAAGATGAAAATAAGGCAATTTAAGAAAAGGTGAAAAGATTATAAAGTCATACATAGTTGGTTATCAAATTTGTATATAAATATTTGAGAAAAGTTAACATTAGTGTTAAGTATTTGATGAATTTATTTAATTAGATTTAAATTATTGTAGAATTTTTCGATACTCTGAAGAGCTTTTACAAGATTTTCTGTTGAAGACGGCTAGACTTGTTTCTAGCATGTGAAATAAGTTTAGTTGTGGTTCATGTAATTGAAAAGCCGTAAGTGACCAATTACTTGCTGTTAATCAAATACAGTTTATTGTGGTTCCAGGAGACAGCTCATCAGTTGGAGAGCCAGCTGACAAATTGCAAATTTTTCCCTTTTGGTTGTATATCCATGTTCTCTCTGAATGAAATCTGATACATTTACATTTCTTGCTATATTATTTTTAAAATTCCATTTTGTGTAACTTTTCATCTTTGTGCCCAATTTTGAATTTTATTTCCAGCCGGTATTGAAATTGTTATTAAATTCTTGTTTTTTTATATCACTTTAAATGAGTAACTACAGAACATATTTCAATATACTAGAACACAATCCTATGGGATTGATGTGGCCTGACATGCAAGATAAATTTAGAAATCTATTGCTATTGATGATAGTATCCTGTGATAGGAAATTGTTGAATCCTGCCAACATCTGAAACTGAAAATGTTTGGTTTAATGCAAATCTTTTTGATCTTTAATATATTTTTTAAAAAGTTGGTATGGTAATGAAAAGAGTATGATAATGAGTACAGAGAGTTAGGTATTGAGTACAGGGAGTATGTGATGAGTATTATGAGTGGTACTCTGTAGAAGGGGTATGATAATAAGTATACGAGTATGGTTATGAATACATAAGTATGGTACTGAGTATATGGAATGTGAAACTGAGTACAGGTAGTATGGTAAATAAGTATACGAGTATGGTAATGAGTACATAAGTATGGTATTGAGTACGGTACAGGGAATGTGAAACTGATTACAGGAAGTATGGTAAATAAGTATATGAGTATGGTATTGAGTACAGGGAGTATGGTATTGAGTACAGGACTAGAGGGTATAGATATAGAAAGTAGGTTATTTGGTTCTGGAATAGAATTGATAAACTGCCTTTGAGTGTTATCAGTTCATTTCAGTTCAGTTTCTAAGTAAACACAAAGATCTGTATTGCCTTTGAAACAAGATACAGCTGTAATATGGTTGATAATTTTTATACCAGAACAAATATGTGTGTGTCTGTAAATGTACTCTTATACTTTATTCAGTTAATAAGATAACTAAGTAGGAAATTCTGATATCTTTAAGGGATTTCTTCAGGCCAGGCTTTTTGAAGATAGCATAAAAATGCCCCTAAAAATCAGGATCTTATGGGGATTGATAAATTACAAAACATTTCCAGTTTTATAAGCGAACCAAATGCATGTAATCGAGTTCCATTTTGAAAAAGAATATGTATGTGTACCTTTTTTTAAAAAAAAACATATCAAATTTATTTTATTATTTAGTTGTCAAAAAAAGATGTAGATTTATTATTTATGTAGCACATAGGTCATGGGATTTTTGCAATGTGTTTGTACTTTTAGGTTCACTAACTTTTCTTAGAAATGTTTTTTTTTTCTTTTCTATTACTTTCTTGCTTTAATAATTAACATGTATGCTTTATATTCAAAAGTTTCTTTTAGTTCTGACGCTTCCAGCATTCTGAGTTACAGTTTAACTGGCGTCTTTTTTGAAGCCCGTAGAACTTTTTCATTTCCAAGACTCGGCAGCCTAGTTTTTTTTTGTAGTCCTTTGGTTTCCTTCTATCATCAGAAGAAATTCTCTTCTCATTTCATGTACATTTTACATGTTGCAAAAATTATTGCAGTGAAATAAAAAGCTATGTCAACTTTTTCAGTTTTCATTCTTATTAGCATAGGATTATTTTTTCCTGCTTGGGCCTTTCCATAAAATAAATGGAAAACTAAGGGAAATCATTTCAGTTTAGTTGTCTTTATCCATGTTTACTTTGCGATTCTGCATTCATGTTTTAAATTTGTTCACAGGCTTGTATTTCATCACAATGTTAGTTTTGTTTTCTTTACCCTTTTTTTTTAATATTTCTATCCCTGTGACTTAAAAAGACATATCAAGGATATAATATATGAAATGCATTAGGTTAATTTGTGTTCTTATCAGGCCCATTAGTATTAAAACTGTTTCATTCAAAAATTGAAACTAAAAAAATTAGAAGCAAGGATTTGTTAATTGGATTCTAAATTGGTATCATTATCAGTCTTGTTACATCAATAATTTTTATATGCATGTCACAAGACAAGAGTTTCAATATCCATCAGGTTCCATTTTAGATTCTACACAATAGCTCAAGATTTCCACCACCTGCAGTTATCATACCTTGGGAATTTCTTGCACTCTGGGCAAGGAATAAGTCTCTTCATTTGGCATGAAAGGTAATAGCCACTGTGATGGAAGTAGAAAAATGGGGGGGGGGGGGCAGAATAAGTTCAGTTTTAGACTATGTACCTTGATCAAAGTTTGTGGAGGGCTTGAAGTTAAAGTTTGAAAGAGGTTTGATGATTTGGGGATCAAAAGGTCACAGGTCAGGGTCATAGCTCAAAAGAAAAATGTGTTTTGTTTAAGAGCTAAATACCTGGACCAGAGCTTGTGGAAGTTTCATGATTATGGGGCCCAAGCTCAGTTTAAACAAAAAAAAAAAAACTAATATAAGATTTATTATTTTCAGGTTTTTATTATACTCTGATCATTTGTTATCAGCATTTCAATTAAACTGTTTGATACTACTCCACAAATTTTGGTGACTAATAAAATTAATGAAGATAAAGTTACTGAATTTTTAGCACGAGTTAAGATTTTTTAATGGTAATGTGTACCATTTTTGTAGGGTAATATGTACCAATGCGACTTCAGAGCAAGAACAATAAGAAAATTCATAATACAATGAAATAATCCATATATATAGTTACAATAGGGTTAAGTTTTTGTTGTGTGCATGTCCCATCAAGGGACTCTTGTTTATTGGGGTATTATGTGACAGTCTTGAGAGGACAGACAAAATTATAACTAATATATATATAACAAAATCCATATATTCATGTACAGCAATAATATGCTTAAGTTTCATTAAATTCAATTCCCATCAAGGGGCTCTTTACTTCTTGGGTTGTTGTGGGACTGTGCCTTCAGAGGGAGGACAGTAAGTAAGCTTATAACTGCAGTGAAAAAATCATAGTCACATGACTTTAGTAATTTAGAGTGACAGCCCCTGTTAAGAGGTACTGTGTGACTGTAGAGATAGGACATTAAGGACGAGTTATAACTGCAGTGACAAAATCCAAAGATATAGTCACACTAGACTTTAGTAATGTAGAGTGTCAGTCCCTTTTAAGAGGTGTTATGTGACTGTAGATATAGGAGAGTAAGGATGAGTTAAATCACAATAAGTTTTTTTGTACACTGTATTATGCAAGCTTGACATGTGCATGATAAAATGGATAGTCTAACCATGTTTATGCACACATTTTGGGAGGGGTAACCATTTACAAACAAAAATGGCTGCCGATGCAATATTTTCACCAGTCTCTACATTTTTTTTGTAATGGATAATATATCCACTACCTCCATTTCCATCTTTTCTGTCGTATTCTTTATTATGTGTGGAAAATTTTCTTCCGATTTAGTCTTTGTAGAGATGGATCATTGTCATGGCCCAAAGTAATCACTCAAGATACACCATGAAAACAGTTGAAGATTTAGGTGTTAAAACTGTAAAGGGTGGAAAAAACCCACTTGTCCTGTATAGTCCAGATTAATAAAACACACTATATAACCAATTTCATGAGTAGAAAATTTCTCAAATGCAGAAAAGTTTGCAAATGTAATTTACATAGTAATGACTTTCATGCAGAGTAATGTACTGTAATATAATTTACCTAGTAATGACTTTCATGCAGAGTAATGTACTGTAATATGCCCAGTCAAATATAATTTACCTAGTAATGACTTTCATGCAGAGTAATGTACTGTAATATGCCCAGTCAAATATAATTTACCTAGTAATGACTTTCATGCAGAGTAATGTACTGTAATATGCCCAGTCAAATATAATTTACCTAGTAATGACTTTCATGCAGAGTAATGTACTGTAATATGCCCAGTCAAATATAATTTACCTAGTAATGACTTTCATGCAGAGTAATGTACTGTAATATGCCCAGTCAAATATAATTTACCTAGTAATGACTTTCATGCAGAGTAATGTACTGTAATATGCCAGTCAAATGTAATTTACATAGTAATGACTTTCATGCAGAGTAATGTACTGTAATATGCCCAGTCAAATATAATTTACCTAGTAATGACTTTCATGCAGAGTAATGTACTGTAATATGCCCAGTCAAATATAATTTACCTAGTAATGACTTTCATGCAGAGTAATGTACTGTAATATGCCAGTCAAATATAATTTACCTAGTAATGACTTTCATGCAGAGTAATGTACTGTAATATGCCCAGTCAAATATAATTTACCTAGTAATGACTTTCATGCAGAGTAATGTACTGTAATATGCCCAGTCAAAGTTCATTGATGCATATAATATTGCATATTCATTTGTTCTCTGCATCCTGAATGCAGTGAGTATATGCATCATCAGTATTATACAGTCTGAACACAGTGAGTTTGTCTTTGGGTCCAGCATCATGAAGCAGGAGCCATTTAGTGATCACATTTTCTATCTGTCCGTTCACACTTACAATCACCTCAGCTTGGTGACCCTCATGCCTAATTGGATTCCATTTTGTTGGTAAATCACCTAATAAATGTAGATTTGTCTTTTACGGGTTTCATTGTATATGGTCCATTTTTGATGGAGTTGTTTCCCTTTTAAGATAATTCTAAATTTACACATCAGATCCTTGTAATTAGCATTGCTCGGGGGCCATAATCATTCTGATAGTTGATAGAATTATGGTCCTTGACAGTTAACTTCATACCTTCATGTAGGATATTGCTTGGAAACAATGTAGCTCAAGACAAATTGAACATGCAATTTGGTATGAACATTGTTTCATAGATTTGTATGTTCATGGTTTAGTCTTGTTCATTTTGGAAAGAGTTGTGATATTTTTAAAGGTTTTGTTTCATTGTGGGGGCCCAGTGTAGTTTTGTGTCTATTTCTGTTTCACTGTTTTGTATCTACTGCATACAGCATACATTTGAACCACACCATGTGACAGTTACATATTACAGAAAGATAATACTTTCTTTATTGAAGATAGGGACAAGACATGTTATGTACAGAGCTCTCTTGTTTATGCCAGCATTTATTATTGAGGACTTTGTTGTGTGACACATTGTTCATGATTTTTTTCAGGTTGGCTTCAAGTCCTAATTTTTAAAAAATGATTTTAGAAAAACTTTTCCAAAACACAGTCATTTCACATGTTGATTTTTAGTGCCCAATTTTTAGGATGGGTTGACTTTTTTGGGCAACGTTTTTTAAAATCAGTAAATTTACAAAACATTTAAAGGTGCTATTTGCCACATTTATGTAAATGACAATGAATGAACAAAGAATTCATGATAAATGGCACATGATCTTTTCATTGTAATGTTCAGTTCAAATGTTGAATTTTTATAATACAATCTGTGTGTGTAAAAAAGAATTGGATGATATCACAAATATATTATCATCATTTATTTCTTCCGATTAAGACGAATACATTTCAGATTTTGTAAAACATGAGCTTTCTTCAAGATGTATGTAGTTCATGTGAACATATTTCATCATTTGATAGTCTTTTTGTAGCTTATTTCAGAACTACTTTGATAACATGATAATTAATACGCAACATAAATACAAAGATACGATCTGAAGATTTGATGACTACAGTCCTGCATTGAGATCTGACACACACCAATAAAAGCTAATGTTCTTTTTTACCTTTGGACTTCCCAGTCTGCTTATTTTTAATAGCGTATCAGATAAAGCATTGCATTTTTGTGTTAGGGAGAGTTATATTTAGTAATATGTTCTGAATGACATGTCCCTTCAGAAAATTTTAAAGCTGTGATTTTGTTCCTGACCACAAGGTCAGCAAGGCATGACCTCATGTCAGTGTCAATCAGATCTCCATGTGGTACTGTGGATCTGATTTAAATAATATTGTATAGAGATGATTCCAAAACTATATTAATAGTGGACATATGATTCTTATGAATTCTTAGTAATAATGATTCATTTTTTTTCTCCCTTCTTTTCCCTAAGTTGATTTCACTGTTTTAGGAATTGATTTTGTTGTTACCTATGAAGTTCCATGTTTAAAGCAGTCATACTGTGTTCTAAATAAGAAACTCCTTAATTAACTGATTTGTTGTTTGCTGTTTCCAAGTGGAATGAATGTAACTTAATGAGACATACTTAATAAAGATACAGCTATATCATAAAATGTTTGTTATTATTAGTAGCTTGTTTTGATAGTGGTAATTTGAGCTTATGGGATGGCCTGTTATCTATTGATGTGTTGCTGTTGATACTTTGTGACTAGAATGTGGATGGCAAGTAACTTGTATAAGTAGAGTATTATTCTTTACTGTAGTTATTGTAAGGGATCTTTTACTCAGTAGCATACCTGATATAGAGGCAGCCATGTAAGCACAGTTATTGTATGGGAAATTTGACTCAGTATCATGTCAGATAGGATAGAAACTGTAAGTTATTGTGAAAAATTTTACATTGTAGCATGCCTGATAGGATAGAAACTGTAAGTTCAGCTATTTTGTGTCACATTATACTCTGTAACGTGTCTGATAGGATAGAAACTGTGTTAAATTCAGTTATTGTGTAAAATTTTACATTGTAGCATGTCTGATAGGATAGAAACTGTGTAAGTTCAGCTATTTTGTGTCACATTTGACTCTGTAACATGTCTGATAGGATTTAAACCTTGCAAGTTCAGTTATTGTGTAAAATTGTTTTTACTCAGTAGAGGATCAAAACAGTGTTCAGTTATTGTGTAAAATTGTTTTTACTCAGTAGAGGATCAAAACAGTGTTCAGTTATTGTGTGAAATGTTACTCCATATTGTGTTTGATAGGATGGAAATCATACAAGCCGATAGAGCATTAGCTTATAGTCAGGTGTTGTGGGTTCAATAACTACCCAGGTCATCAATCTTATTAATGACACTTAGCTCCCATTTCTTCAATTTTGAAAACTAATGTGTTCCAAGTTCCTCCCTCTGTAATTGATATGATAATACTTGGTATCCTCCCTCTGTAATTGATATGATAATCCTTGGTCTCCTCCATCTGTAATTAATATGATAATCCTTGGTTTCCTCCCTCTGATTGATATGATAATCCTTGGTATCCTTCGTCTGTAATTGATATGATGATCCTTGGTATCCTCCCTCTAATATATATGATAGTCCTTGGTATCCTCCCTCTTTAACTGATTTGATAATCCTTGGTCTTCTCCCTCTGTAATTCATATGATAATCCTTGTTATCCTCCCTCTGTAATTGATAATGATAAACCTTGGCATCTTCCCACTTACTGATATGATAATCCTTGATAATTTCCTCTGTAATTAATATGATAATCCTTTGTATCCTCCCTCTGTAATTGATATGATAATCTTTGGTCTCATCCATCTGTAATTGATATGATAATCCTTGGTCTCATCCCTCTGTAACTGATATGATAACCCTTGGTATCCTCCCTTTTTTCTGACATGAAAATCCTTGGTATCCTCCTTCTGTAATTGATATGATAAGCCTTGGTCTTCTCCCTCTATAATTTTTATGATAATCCTTGGTATCCCTGTTCTGTAATTGATATGATAATCCTTGGTATCCTCCTCCTGTAATTGATATGATAATCCTGGTCTCCCCCTTCTGTAATTGATATGATAATCCTTGGTATTCTCCCTCTTTTTCTGAAATGATGATCCTTCGTCTTCTCCCGCTGTAATTGATATGATAATCCTTGGTGTCCTCCCTCAGTAATTTATATGATAATTGTTGGTGTATCCTCCCTCTTTTACTGATATGATAATCCTTGATCTCATCGCATTGTAATTAATATGATATTCGTTGGTATCCTTCTGTAATTGTTTTGATAATCATTGGTATCCTCCATCTGTAATTGATTCGATAATCTTTGGTATCCTCCTTCTGTAATTGATGTGATAATCCTTGGTATCCTCCATCTGTAATTGATGTGATAATCCTTGGTATCCTCCTTCTGAAATTGATATAATAATCCTTGGTATCTCCCCATCTGTAATTTATATGATAATCCTTGGTATCCCCCAACTTTAATTGATGTGATAATCCTTGTTAGCCTCCCTCTGTAATTGATATGATAATCCTTGGTATCCTCCTTCTGTAATTGATATGATAATCCTAGGTATCCTCACACTTTAATTGATGTGATAATCCTTGTTAGCCTCCCTCTGTAATTGATATGATAATCCTTGGTCTCATACCTCTGTAATTGACAGGATAATCCTTGGTATCCTCCATCTGTAATTAATAAGATAATCCTTGGTAGCCTCCCTCTGCAATTTATATGATAATCCTTGGTATATATCCTCCCACTTTAATTGTTTCAAAGTGGATACAGGACTTGTCATTGGACAGGCTTTCGACTTTCCTGAATAAAAATCAGTATGGATAACATATAACATGCTTCACATCTTTTTGTTTGCTAAAGAATTTTAGCAATGGTTTTAACATGTAGTAATTTAAAGGAAAAAATGATCTTGAATTCTTGAAAATTGTTTAGGCCAGTTGAGCATTAGTACGTTTGATTGTTCTTGATAATTTTAGCAATGGTTTTAACATGCAGTAGTTAAAAGGAAATATGAACTTGAATTCTTTAAAATTGTTGTGGCCAGTTGAGCATTAGTGCCTTCGATTGTTCTTGTTGGCAGAAGGGGTGATCTATCAAGGCAACATTGTGATATTTTGTCAAATAAGGCCATTTGTCTTTTTTATTTAAAAAAAAATACATTTTGTTTCACAAAAAAGGCAGTCTCTCAAGACTGGTTTCAGATACATGATAGCCTCAATTGAGATATTGTCTTGAGACACCACCTTTTGCAGGTGGAAGGAGTTGTCTATCAAAACATCTTTTACTCTATGTGTTAACCTCAAATGAGAAACCATCTGTCAACCATTAACTGATAGCAGTGTGGTATATCAAGACATGTTCCACTATAATGTGTTTACATATAATGAAAGATTACATGTATAGAGGATAAATTTTATTTGGCAAATATCGTGTTTTATCAAGTCTGTGTTCTCTTTATTATATAACCTACAATAGAAAACCACCTGTTTTTTGGGTGTCCATTTTTTGACAAATGGGATGAACAATTAAGACAGCTTTCAATATATAATGTGAAGTTCTGAACTAGCAAAACACGTGTATAAAAAAGATTAATTTGTACGACACTGGCATGGTTAAATGTTGGGAGTTTTGAGAATGACCAAGTGTTAGGTTGTCTGAGGCTATTATCCATAGCACCACGGCACAAAGAGTTTGGTCTGTTCCATACAAACCCGTAAATAATTAAAATTACATATGTAATTGTGTACTCTCTCTCTCTATCACACATACAGAGTACTAATGCAGCTTATTGGTTTCTATCATGATGGAAGTTCAAAGGTAATTCTCTTGATTGTGACAAGTATCTGATTGGCTAGGTGTATTTCATCATATTGAAGGCTTCATTTCTGCACAGATTTTGATGTCACTGCATGTCAGCCCTGGGTAGTCTGTTGATATATAGTACTGCAGATCATTTTATAGAAAATTGTTTTAGCAATTGAAGTTAATTTTATTTAAAGGTTGAAAGACACAAACAAGCTATAACTTAAATTTCAGAACATTTCAAATACCCCTTATTCTTGTGATCCATGCTTCTGGTTGTCATACTTTGTTATCTGCATCCTTTAGACTGTTCTTCTGTGCGCAGTTTACTGATACATTTACATTTCAAATTACATATACAAGGCAACTTTATTTATTAAGTTTGTTACCATCCCGATTATGATGCTGTCCGAGTGACATTCAGAAAATTTACATCAAGGTGGAGTTTGTTTTCAGTGAGAACATCATGATGATATGGCCATTTGTTCAGGAAAGATAGTGATAACAGATTTTCAATAAAGCCATTAGGACCAATTTCAGGCCGTCCGACAAACTTCGCGAAATGTGTCTACCCTAATACCCTTTTAACCAGAGGCTGTCGTCCGTATTTCCCGCCTCTTATGACAGCCCTGACTAATTAGACATCACAATAAGTTGTTTAATCAGAGCCCCATGTTGATACGATTCAGGAGATGTAATGATAACAATATTTTCAAACAGGCCGCTATTGCTGTCGGATCAACAACATCTTCATTTGAACCAGCTATACATGGTAATAAGTCTTCAAGTGAAAACCCAACGTCAGTATTCGTTTCTGTTCATGAGGATTATCAGTAACAAGATTTCCAAGATGGCCAACGTGGCAGCCATTTTGGACATCAAATCAGCAACATTTTCATTTAGGCTAGCACGACATGATAAGAAGTCATCTTAGTGAAAACTCCATTGCAATATACAATTTTTTTTTTTTTTAGGAGTATAGCGATAACAGATGTTTCAAGATGGCCACTGCGGCAGCCATTTTGAATGTCCGAACTTTTATTCAGAACTAGATAATCGGATGAATGAGTAGCTACATGGCAATCATCTATGTAGTTTTGAAGGAGTAGCAATAACAAACTTGTGGTACCAGAAGACGGACGTTGTTGTTGATGTTTACTGGATTTAACATTTTTCAGCACAAGATAGGCTCTACAAGGCGACATGTATAAATAGCAGAGGAAGAACTTGGGGGAGGGGGGAACCCCGGAAAGAGCCAGTGACCTACGAGAAGCAACTGGCAAGATTTCTCATGTAACCACATTGGCTGACCCCAAGTCTTGAGCCCACACAGATAGGTCAGATGGCATTGATCTGTAACGGTGAGCACTTCAGACCAATTGGCCACTCTGGGCCCCTTGAATGTGTTTATCACTATATACACATCCCTGATACCAGCTTCTGTATGGAGTAAACATATGATCAGCGGTATTATCTGAATCTACACAAGTTTCAGACACGTGCTTTCCATACTGCACTATATAAACAGTTGCTGATTTCAGTACTGAGTGTTCCAAACTCAATTCTTTAAATGGACTGAAATTCCATGAATACAACAATGTCTCTAAAACATTTCAGATACAACTAGGATATGCTCTCAAAAGATTAAATTTTAACTGTGCGTGTGTGTGCAATCCTCATGAAAGTAAACGTATGTTCTAAAGTTTAGTCTTTGTCATCCAGAGGTTTACAATTTGTCAGATCATTAGTGGATAGTCAGTCCTGTAATAAACGAATCGGGGCACTGATTAAATCAAATATGATCATTAAATTTATCAAAGAGGTATTTATGTGTATTAAAAATCTGACCTTTGTCAAAGGGCTACATGTGCAATAC
The DNA here is from genome assembly GCA_029339505.1 of Unio delphinus. Taxonomy (NCBI): domain Eukaryota; kingdom Metazoa; phylum Mollusca; class Bivalvia; order Unionida; family Unionidae; genus Unio; species Unio delphinus. Next base: position 2,365,459 of record JAQISU010000012.1, on the reverse strand, counting down.
TAGTGAGGTTTTCAAGTTTAGAATAACTAGTTACTTGTTTACTAAGCTAGTTAATTATGGAGGGCACTCGGAACATGAAATGTTTCCTCAATAACTATCAAAAAAATATCCTAATATTTAAAAAAAACTGGAGTAAATACCTACAAAATTTATAAAATACAGAAATATATACATAATATATTGGGGCCCCGAGTGGTCTCTGTTATGGATCACTGCCATCTCACCTGTCTGCATGGGTTCGAGTCTCAGATTTGGCCAATGAGTAACTTCTTGTGCATCAGTGGTTCTTTCACCGTTGTCAATAGAGTTTGGATAAATGGTTTTAAATAAAGTTTTTTTTTTTCTCTACTACTTATGGTAATTGGGAAAAATTGTGCAAAAACTTGTATATCCTCTGAAATTATGATTTCATGCCTATTCATAACAATTACCTTAGAACTGTAAAATATCATGCTTTTGCAAATTATTCTTGATAAACTCATAAGATTTGATATCTCATGGTTGTTGTGGGTCAGGGGAAAATATATTCACATCATCTGTATTTTCACACATGGCTGGTCTATGAACCTTTAGAAGAATGTATTCACCTTTAGGGCAAATTTTAGAACATTCTGTTATGCCCCTCTTTTTGAGAACATCTTGATCTTTTGTTGACACTTAACTTCTAGAAAAAGTTGCTCTCCTCTAATCAACTTCAATAAGAACAGTTTACCTTTAAGTAACTCTTGGAATAAAATAAAACAAAGTTAAGTAACTCTTGGAATTAAAGAAAACAAAGTTAAGTAGCTCTTGGAATAAAAGAAAACAAAGTTAAGTAACTCTTGGAATAAAAGAAAACAAAGTTAAGTAACTCTTGGAATAAAAGAAAACAAAGTTAAGTAACTCTTGGAATAAAATTAAACAAAGTTAAGTAACTCTTGGAATAAAAGAAAACAAAGTTAAGTAACTCTTGGAATAAAATTAAACAAAGTTAAGTAACTCTTGGAATAAAAGAAAACAAAGTTTTAAATCGTAACAAACTTTATTAATCTTTGTTTTGAAAATAGACCTTTTATACCATTCTGGTTTTGCATATTATGATACATTTAACGTACACGACTGTACACGATTATAGATAAAATAAATTTGAAAGGGCTGTTGTCAAACAAACATACACGATTATAGATAAAATAAATTTGAAAGGGCTGTCGTCAAACATGTCACTATATACAGGCAAATCTTTGTTGTATCTATGTACCTTAGCATCCAGTTACACTAACGAAATAAAAATCTTTTTTATTTACACCACTGTATGTTCATTTTTACAGAATGTCAATTTCATACATGATCTTAAAGTTTATTAATATCAGTCAATATTTTCCTTATTAATATGTGGAAAACGACAGATTACTTATCTGATTAAATTAAAATCGAGATCTTATTATAATAAGTATATATGTCGGTATTGATGTGGAAAACGACAGACGCATTACTTATCTGATTAAATTAAAATCAAGATCTTGTTATAATAAGTATACATGTCGGTATTGATGTGGAAAACGACAGAAGCATTACTTATCTGATTAAATTAAAATCGAGATCTTGTTATAATAAGTATATATATGTTGGTATTGATGTGGAAAATGACAGAAGCATTATTTATCTGATTAAATTAAAACAGAGATCTTGTTATAATAAGTATATATGTCGGTATTGATCAAAGTTCAAAGTCTGCCAACTTTTAGATTTCTCAATCCACCTATATTTCATAAACTACAAAATAAATCCTTGCATTTCTTGATAAGGACAGCTACTGTTAGAAATGAATTGCTCCAAAAGAAGGTTTTGACTTTCATAAATATGGCAGCTGTAATTTGATTGGTGAACCAAGAGTTCAATAGAAAATGACGATATATCATTGTCAGTCAGTTCTCTGTTATGTTAGAGATCATAACTTTAATCAAATTAAGGTATTTACATGTGTATTTTTATTTCAAGAATATAAAAGACAGGACCTATGATTTTCACCTGTATGAGGAAAGTCGTGATCTGATTATTGTAAGTGAAAATTGACAAGAACAACAGTAGTAATCTCAAAACAACCAAATTTTTACACAATTTTATAAGAATCACTTGAAGGGATAAGAATCAATTGAAAGTGCACAGCATTACGTGAAATTCGATTACTTTATATATCATTTGGTGGAAAGGACTTAGCTCCACTTCCTTGGCATAATGTATCCAATAAGGTGCTCAAAATGCCATTAAAAATCCAATCCACAACAACCAGCAAACAATTTGTACAAAAGTGATTGGTATTGTCACTTAATGTTAGACAGAGTAGTAGCACAAAAGACTGAGATGTCGCATTTGATATCAATGTATGAGAATGTTATCTTATTTTTATCAAGAAATTAACATTTCTAGTGAGTTTGTACAGTTTTACGGATCTGAATACTTAAAAAAAGTATACACAGGTTCCCAGAATTTATAAAATACTGTGATTAACAACAACCCTTTGAGTGACAATAATGAAAAAGACTTTTGTGTAACACAAATGGTTAGTTGTGAGCATGTGAACTATGATATGGTGGAGAAATTGAGCAGGCAGGTCAGTATCTGTCCTCTGCGGCAAGGCCTTGCTTCATTACATGTGATAGAACCTAGGATACACCATGCCTTATTACATGTGACAGAACCTAGGATACACCATGCCTTATTACATGTGACAGAACCTTGAATCCATCATGCCTTATTCCATGTGACAGAACCTAGGATCCATATCGCCTTATTACATGTGACAGAACCTAGGATTCATCATGCCTTATTACATGTGACAGAACCTAGGATCCACAGTGCCTTATAAGATATGATAGAACCTAGGATCCATAGTGCCTTATAACATGTACTAAAAACCTAGGATACACCATGCCTTATTACATGTGATAGTGTCTTACATTATGTGATAGAACCAAGGGTCTAGTGCCTTATAACATGTGATAGAACCCAGGATACACCATGCCTTATTACATGTGACAGAACCTTGGATCCATCATGCCTTTTTACATGTGACAGAACCTTGGATCCATCATGCTTTTTTACATGTGACAGAACCTAGGATCCACAGTGCCTTATAAGATATGATAGAACCTAGGATCCATAGTGCCTTATAACATGTGCTAAAAACCTAGGATACACCATGCCTTATTACATATGATAGTGTCTTACAATATGTGATAGAACCAAGGGTCTAGTGCCTTATTACATGTGACAGAACCTTAGATCCATCATGCCTTTTTACATGTGAAATAACATAGGATTCATAGTTATAAAACTGCCTAAGCTCAAAAACTGAACACATTTCAAATATTTTAATAATTATATTGCTTTACAAGTGATGCTCAGATGATAAACATTTCAGTGGCAATATACTGTTTGTATGTCTAAAGGCAATGCCAAACTTTCAATGATCCTGAGAGAATCTATGTATAAAATTTCATTTTGAAAGTTAAAGTTTAGTTTTGTGCTTGGCAGTTTCATTGCTTTATGGCCAAGAACAAAACAGACATGGCATGTATCTCTTCTTTATTTGTCAAAAGAACATGTATATCGACCTGTGACCTAGGACATATGCCAGACGACCATAGTCATGAAAATGGAGTAATCAAATTACAAGATTTTTTTTTTTATCACTGAGTCAGCCTCAATTCATGCAAATTTCAGCATCATATTGTTTCAATGATATTGACACATTCTATGTTTATGTTTTAAATTTCACAATTTTGTATTGTCCATCTTGAAATTTCAACCACCACCACCACCAAAGTATTATCTTTATATGACTTTTTATGCTATGTTATATAAATAATATGACTTGCAATAACTCTCATTCCTAGAAGTCACAAAAGCCATTCCTTCTTGTAACAGTAGAATGTCCTACATACTTCTCAAATAATACAAATAACCAAGCAACAATAAATGCTTACACTGAGGACAGTAAAACTTTCCTTGGGTGACACTGCATTCAGAAACACATTGTAACATTGTGCTTAAAACACACATTAATATTTACAAAATGGCAGTTGTTTAAATACATAAATTACATGAATAATACAGACCTTTGAATATTTACATTAAATTACTGTGCACAAATTTGTTCTAATTATCAATAAAGGATATATGGGGTAAATTAACGCTTTACCCAATTTGGTTACATAGAATTGATGAGAAAACTGAAGTGCTCTTTTGAAATACCAGTAAAGTTTGAGAGAAAAATATACAGAACATTCATTTGTCGGTAAGCAGGCAAACTGATTTATTACATACACAAAATATCTTTGCATGCTTTTCAAAACTGCTTACCTGAAGCACAATACTGCCATTAGGCATTTGGAGCAAGCATTATTTCAGTTGATAAAAATTCCAATTCAGTAAAATTTCGCTAGCATACTCCCATAATTATGTTTGAAAAGAAAATTTATGAAACATCTCAAGAACACAATTCAAATAGACAAATTTTTCACAATTCACAGATATTGCCAATCCAACATGTATGCATAAAAGATTAGACCCCAATACTTAAATGAAAGAAAAACCTAGAAAAATGTTTCTATATGAATGTCAACTATGAAAAACACATCACCAGTATGTTAAAAAATGGTATTTAATTTTATTATCCAAAGTTGTTAATAAATGAGATTTTGTATATTACTAAGTCAAATGCTTTGCTTAACAAAGTGATTTGACTCCAAAGAACAATAATAATACAAAATGAAAAAAAAAATTAAGAAACAATGACAGTAGCACAGTTTATAATTGCAAAAATTTCAAAATGGACCATATCTTCACCCCAATCTTTATCCAGAAAGAAATGTATATTCTAAACCCTATGTAAATGTTTGTTTGTTTGTTGGGTTTAACGCCATTGGTCAGCACATGATAGGCTATACATGGTGGCCAGTATCAATGGTGGAGGAAGAACCTGGGAAAAAACCCGGAAAGAACTACCAACCCAGGAAAAGCTACTGGTAAGCTATCTCACATATCCGCATTGGCTGAATCTGCAACTCGAACCCACGCAGACAGAGGTGAGATGGCAGTGATCCACAATGGACAGCGCTTTAGACCACTTGGCCACTCGGGGCACCCCTATGTAAATGATGCAGGTACAATCTGTATATATGCTCAAAATAGCATGATCTAACATTAAACTTTTTTTCTAATAAAACATACATGAGTCCCAGGTAAGGCAGTTTAAAGTGGGGTACTCACACATAGATGCAATTTAGAAATTTCATATTTTAACATGAACTCTGTGAAATCAAAGTACCCTAGCATACATTTTTGAAAACCTGCCTTCTCTGGGTACCATTTATACTTTAATGGAACAGCCCTAATTAAAAAATAATAATATTAAAGTATTCCCATGTCACAGAAATCAGAAAAATCTCAGTTATTGATTTTTTTTTACAAGCACCACTTCAATCTGTAATATTGCACTCAATTAGGCTCTAAATACATGTTTAGAATATAAGCAAGTTTTTGGCTATGTTTAGAATACATAAATTCTCTTATGCCACACAAGGTAAAGATGTCCTTTGCCCTATAACTGTATAAGAAAGAAGCTCAAGTTATTAAACTAAAGACTTCTTTAAACACAATCTTTTATAAACTCTGGTATTCATTCAAAAACAATCTTTCTACAGAAAACAGTATTTCTTTCACTTGTACTATGTCCCATGTTATATTGACAGATAACAGTGTATCCCACTCATGCTGCATCTCTACATAGTACAATATCTCACCTGTGCCATGTTCTTTGATACATTACCACAGATCACTGTATCTCATCTGTGCCATATATGATACATTACCACAGATCATGTTATCTCACCTGTGCCATGTGCAATGATTCATTACAATAGAACTTGCTTTGCATTACCAGACAACAAAGTGTCTCTGTGACATGAGCTTAGATATATTACTACATAACAGAGTATAACACCTGTTATATATGCTAAGATATATCCAAACAGAAAGCAATTTCCCACCAGTGCCTTGCATTATGACATATTTCTATAGAACACAATGTCCCACCTGATATTTGATAAACACCCATAGTAGCTAACATTCAAATATTTTAACACAAAACTTTAATATATAAACATATGGTTCATAATGTCACAAAAAGACTATCAGAGAAATATTACCTACATTTGCAGACACAGGCGAGATTTAATAGAATCCTTATTATGAACTGATTAGGGTCTGGGAAATTACACGTACACTGGAAAGTCAGAATTGGCTGACACAAATGAGGTCTTTCCTAATTTTCTGTCAACAGAATCTGAACCATAGGGATTTCTCTATCCCACATTAATTCATCACAGTGAGGGAAATCAACCTCATCTATGTTTTAAAAAAAAATGGATCACTTGAAAGAAAGAAAAAAAAAATAGTTATCTTTTTTATAGTCAATAAAAAATCAAACTATTATTATTATCAACTTTCCCTGCTACTGGCTTTTCATAACAGGATTTGAATTCATCTACCTTGTCTAACCTATCCCGATCAAATTTATTTTGGATATCCATGTCTACATATTTCCTCCCAGTATGCTGCTTTGGAGATTAATCAGCGTTTCTCTTCTTTACATATCTATCAATGACAATCATCTATGTGCTCAAGTTTGGTGCCACAACTAATCAAAATCAGTAAGATATTTCTGTCAGCCAATGAAATTGATTGTCTCATGCTTCTAGGACAATGAACATCTCAATTCAGTAACCCAGCTTTGAGCGTGCTCAAGTCAATCAGTCTGAAATGAACCGTAATAATTTTTAATTTTTATTTTCTGGGATATTTTAATGTGACCATTGGATGCCACGAAGGAAATATTTTCAAACATGTGATGAAAAATATGACAATGGCAGAAGCTACAATGAAAACTGCTATATCAACACAAATTCAATGTTCCAACCTGGAAATAGTGTTATTAAAAAGGGTGCATCAACAGTATGGATAATACATTTAGTAATACACAATATTTTCTAAAACTTTTAAGCAGTTAGAGCAAATATATGTTTAGCTAACAAGAATGAAAGTTGTGGTAAACAAGAATTACTCTTTGTAGGCAGAAAAAAAATCTTTTCAGGACTAAAACCACAAAATATGTTGGAGACATTTAAGACATCAGATGCATAATCTACAGTGTCAATTGGGGGACTCCAGAGGGATTCTACAGTGTCAAAGGGGGCACTCCAGAGGGATAGATGTATCCATGTGTTGTTCTCACTTAGGTGAGAATTCGCCATGTAAAATTTGTATCACCACATTTTTAATTCATACTGCCTGCAGACTACTGATACAAACAAAAAGCTGAAGAATGCAATGTTATATTAGCTTTTAAAAGCAATGATTCAGAACTGAATATAGTCACTACAGAAGAAACCTTGGTCAGTGTGACCTACTTTTGATAACAGTGAATATTATCAGACCTACTTCATGTTGCACTCCCTAAGATAAAATGTATACAAGGTCTAATAAATATACTTGCAAGATGTAAGCAACACTTGTAAAACTAATGTAAATGTTGATATTGTTGCTAATGTTGCAATATCAAAAGTGATCTCCCTGCCTCAACTGTTGATAACATCTTTCACGACTACTCTTTTAGTTCTTCACTTCAAATTTTCCCAAATAAAATGTTTAAGAGATTATCGTTTACACACTGTCTAGAAACTGAAGCACTGCATACAGAAACAGGTCAGGAACAAAATAAGGAAGCAATTGAAATACATCTCTGCAAAGACCACAGAGTAGAAAGTATACCATTACTTTATCAAGAAATTTCTCTTACTTTCTCTTTATTTTAAGTGTTACATAATCTTGCTTACTTCTGACAATGTTTGTACTTCTCATTTCTCAGATGTACAGAGCTTTTTCTAAGCACATAAAGAGTATTTTCCGACACATTGCTTTTCTTGTACTGTTTTTTCTTAGGTTATGAGATTTGTCCACTCTCAAAAACTAGCCCTGTATCCATCCTCAGTGTATTAATTGTTAAATTTTGATTTAAATGGGTGTACATTTTTGCCCCTGGGTTTTATGCAAAATAATATTATAAGCAAGAAAAATTATTACTTAATGAATAAAGAATTTCCAGATTCAGAAGTTATGAAGGAAGGTTACTAGTGTAAAATGGTATTGATTTCTTTTGATGCAGTCATTTAATGACCCTTTTTCTTACTCTGTTTTCCTATAAGGAACCTCAGTTTCTCAAGACTGATGGTCCGGAACTCCCAGTATCAAAGTTCTACAGAGAATTCTGGAGGCAGATATTGTACAAAGGATATCTCAAATATCTCACGCTTAAAACCTGGAAATCTTTTTTATTTTTCAGAAAACAAAATGAAGAATTCATTGGGCGGGACATACTTAAAAGTTTCCTCAGAAATGAATTGAAACTCATTTTAGAAGAATTTAAGATGTTAATACTGTTATTTAAAACACTTAAAATAATGTGAACTGACCAACCAAAAAGAATTTTTAAAAAATATTAAACCGTAAAACAGAATTAGAATTAATTTGTGAAAGATGGCTACATATCTGAACATGTTATGTCTTGTGAAAATGGGGCCAAAGATAAAAATATTTCCATTTTGCGAAAATGGAACCACATCTCTGACTGAACATCTCTGCTTTTGCTGAAGCTTTCCTTGTTTGAATAAAAGAACCATATGAGATCTTGCTGGTATGCAGCAACACCAATTTTCTAGTTCAACAGTTTACTGCGATAACACTGACATCACAGTATATCCTCTTGCCTATTCCTGCTTTTTAAAAACAAAATTCCTTGACTGAAATGGAAATTCCCAGAATCCAGAAACACACCCAAGTTGGTCTCATCAGAAATTTTGTTGTCGTTTCTTCTTGGCATCAATAGCGTCAAGGATTGGCTGTCTTTTTGCTTGGTATCGAGCACGAAGTTCATCAATTTCTCGTTCCATTTCAGGGTCAAGGTCAGATAGCCTGGCTTCTAGGTCATCATAGGCAAGAGTTCGTAACTGCAGAAAAAAAGCAAATGTTGGGGATTATGCGGAAAAAGCAAATGATGGGGATTATGCGGAAATAAAGCAAATGTTGGGGATTATGCAGAAAAAAGCAAATGTTGGGGATTATGCGGAAATAAAGCAAATGTTGGGGATTATGCGGAAAATAGCAAATGTTGGGGATTATGCAGAAAAAAGCAAATATTGGGGATTATGCGGAAAAAAGCAAATGTTGGGGATTATGCGGAAAAAGCAAATGATGGGGATTATGCGGAAATAAAGCAAATGTTGGGGATTATGCAGAAAAAAACAAATGTTGGGGATTATGCAGAAAAAAGCAAATGTTGGAGATTATATGGAAAATAGCAAATGTTGGGGATAATGCTGAGGTAGAAAGTGTCTTTTCTATAGAAATCTGCTATGCCTGAATGAAAAATGTGAAGGATTTATATAAAATATTGTTTTAGCATAGTATATCTTGCCTTAAAAAGACTTGTACCTCTCTTGCAAGAAGTTTCCTGCTTTCAGGAACTCCAAGTTCTGACCTAAACTACCAGACTTGGAAACTTGATCCATAACTACCTATAGAGAGGACTCCTATCTGGAAGACAAATGTGATCCAGGATTTCTGTTCACCACTTTCAAACAAATGTAGTATTTATTATAAAATATAACACATTTTGCAAAAGATAACATTATTGTCTGAACTTAAATTCATGAATCAGGGAAAATATTCTACAGCTGATACTAATATTCCAAAACTGGGGAAGATGTTCCATTGTAGATACATAAATTCCTGAATTGAAGAAGATGTCACATTGTGGATACTTAAATTCCTGAATTGAAGAAGATGTCACATTGTAGATACATAAATTCCTGAATTGAAGAAGATGTCACATTGTAGATACATAAATTCCTGAATTGAAGAAGATGTCACATTGTAGATACATAAATTCCTGAATTGAAGATGTCACATTGTGGATACTTAAATTAATGACTTTGAGATGTCACATTGTGGATACTTAAATTAATGACTTTGAGATGTCATATTGTGGATACTTAAGATACTCCATTGTGGATACTTAAATTCATAACTTGGGGAAGATGTTCAATTCTGGATACATATATTCATGAACTGGGGAAGATATCCCATTGTGGATACATACATTCATGACTTGGAGAAGATGTTCCAATGTGGAAACATAAATTCATGAATTGGGAAAAGCAAATTTTAAAAGTAAATTGTTTCTCCAAGAAAACTTACCCAATTACATTAACGTTAGGATATAATTATGCCTGCTACCTCGCGAATCCAGCCCTACTAAAAGACGAAAATTTGTCTTTTCTATGTCCTATAGACAAAGGGCAATAACTCTTGTCCCTTACCTCCCCTTGCCACCACCAAGTGTCGCTAGTTTTTAAGTTGAGTGATATATACTATACGAGGATGCCCGCATGGTGGGGTGGTTGGGAGGGTTTTTAAGTAATGTGATTGGGTAAGTATTCTTGGAGAAACATAATTTACTAAAAAATTTACTTTCTCCTTCAAATACGTTCCCCAATCACATTAACGTTAGGAGAATAGGTATTAGGAGGAGGGAATGCTGAGCATCCTACCTCTACCCTGGGTATCCTCTAGGGAATGATGGCTGGATTCCCTATTTGAATGATAACCCGTTCTCCTAATTTCATCAGCAACACAGCCCAGGGTCATGTGATATGTGACCCCTTTATACAGTTAAGAAGACAGTTATTGAAATCTTACCTACAAAAAAAAATTATTTTGTTTTCCTGGCGAACCCAGTGAACCTGATAGACTGTGCTGATTGTTTTAAATGGGTATGGTGGGCGTCTGGACTGCCAACACCGGACCTACTAGATTCAAAGATTGCCTCTGCGAGGTCAAATCTTTGAGATAAAACTGGAGAAGGTTGACTCTGCATGCCAGCCAACAGCTTCTATTATATCTTGGATCGAAACATTGCATTCGAATGCAAGGCTCGCTGAGATTGCTCTAATCTCATAAGCGGTAATCCTCATGAGGCGACTCTGATCTTGTGAGACCTTAGAGTACGCTGAGCGTATAACCCGTTCAGCCATGAAGCAAGGGCTTGAGGGGTGATATCCCATTTCCCAGCTGTCATCAGAAGAAAGAGGTGCTTGCATGTGACCCGACTCACCTCTGTGCATTTAAAATAGTGCTTGAATGCACAAACAGGATCTTGCACGGCTGCTGCTCCTGACTTATTTATGGAAGAAAGTGATCCAATGACAACTCTTTGATTGCTAATGGATTGTAACCTATTTTTGGCTACGAAGCCTGGCTGGGTCAAGAGGACCACCGAACCATCTGATCTGAACTGAATATAGTTCGGGTCACTGAAAAGGGCATGTAACTCACTCACCATGCATGCTGAAGCTAAGGCTATCAAGAAACCCGTTTTGTATGATAGTAGCTTGAATGAATTGTGGGCTAAAGTCTCAATACTGTCTGAATTGGGCCATGTTAAAACCCAGGGCAGATTCCATTTGGAAACAGGGTGAGGGATTTTGGTTGATTGAACTCTAAATTGTCATGCCTGATATCACATTTACCATGATGGTGGAATGTGTCTGATATCATGGAGCAGTAGCATTTGAAAGTAATTGGGGCCAGCTGTTTCTCCTCGAAAAGCCAGAGAAATAAAAGTCGGCCAGTTGAGGGATTGAGACACTCAAGGGACGATGTTATTGATATGGTACCAGTCCCTGAAAACATGCCACTTTCCCTCGTAAGCCTTCAGAGTAGAGGGCCTTCTTGCTCTCGAGATTCTCTCCACAACTGAAGGTTTAAACTGTTTGTCTCGCAAGGTCATTTAGACAAAAGCCAAGCGTGAAGATAAAGACGGTCTGGACAAGGGTGGAACACCCGTGACTGCGGTTGCTTGAGAAGATTTGGGCTGACTGTAATCTTCCTGGGTAGATCTGTCGCCAGATTGAGTAGATCAGAGACCCAGGAGTTGTTGCATCTGAGAGGGGCAATCAGAATCATCTGACATTTATGACCCCTTAACCTCTGGATTATTTTCAGTACCAAGACTGTGGGAGGGTAGGAAAATGCTCACAACCCCTCAAAGCTGATTGACAGCGCCCACGGCCCAAGCTTCTGGGTCTGGAACCGGAGAGACGAAGGTGGGCAACATGCGATTCCACCTTGAAAAAAAGATCGATCATGGACGCCCCCAAAGTGTGCAGATTGGAAGAAAGACCGATTGAAGGAGTGACCATTCTGTGTGAATGACTTGACCTTTCCTGGATAGTGTCAACCAAGACATTAAGTCTGCCGGGAATGTGTCTGATTTGTACATTGATGTGGAGATTGTCGCACCAATGTAGAAACTGCCAGATCAGATTGCACAGGTCTGGTGATTTGGTGCCCCCTTGTTTGAGGAGGCAAGTCACCACCACAGAGTTGTCTGACACAATGAGGACAGTTTTGCCTAAGAGTTGATCCTTCCAGAAATGAAAGGTATTGATGACAGCCTTCATTTCTGAAAGGTTGATGTGGAGAGGGCTCTCCCCTGGCCTCCACTTGCTGCTGACAGTATCAAAGTCCGGCAACAGGTGGGCACCCCAACTGTAGGTACTGGCGGCGGTACATACCGTTATCTCTGCTTGGGGTATCTCCAGAGTAATCCCTGTGGACAGCCAAGAATGATTGTATCTCGGGCGTGATCATTATTGTGTGATTGAGGGGACTTGAAAAAAAGGGCGCCATTGTGCTAGTAACGTCATTGGTAAGGGGCGCATAAAAAGATGGCCGAGCAAGATCAAGTCTGCCAGGACATTGAATAATCCGAGGAGTTGCAAGAACTCTCGCTGAAATGTACATCCTGATGGGAACCGCTCCGGTGGCCTAGTGGTTAGAGCGTCCGCCGCGGAAGCGGGAGGTCGTGGGTTCGATCCCCGGCCGAGTCATACCAAAGACTTACAAAAATGGTACTAACAGCTGCCTCGCTTGACGTTCAGCATTAAGAGGTTAGTGTTAGGACTGGTCGGCCTGGTGTCAGGATAATGTGACTGGGCGGGACATCATGCTACATGTCTGCGGCATGATGCCCCAGTGGTAGACATCACTATAAACTGCCTCACTGCAGACATCGTAGCGATATGACTGAAAAATTGTTAAAGCTACGTTAAAAATCCTAAATAAACAAACAAACAAACAAACATCCTGATGGAAACGGACTCGAGGAGTTCGACTATCCGGATGATCTCGAACGCGCGGGAAGCCTTACCAGATTCAGATCAGTGAGAAACTCCATACCCAGATGGACCAAAACTCTGGGATGGACAATGATCAGACTTTTTCCAGTTCACGAGAAAGCCTAGATGATCTAAAAGTGATATAAGATCGTTTCTGCCTTTGAGCAGAGTAGAACTTAACATATGTTTCTGGAGGATGTTGTCCAAGTACACTGCCGTCACTATAGATGAAGTCGTGATGGGTGATGAACAGGGTGATGATGCAATCCATAACCTTGGTAAAAGCCCAAGGGCTGATGTTGAGGCCAAAAGGTATGACCTGGAACTGATAAACAGAGTCGTGGTAAGCAAAACGGAGAAATTTCCGTGAATCGGTGGATAGGGACGTGAAAATATGCATCGGTCATATCTAGACTGACGGCATACTCATCCCGTCGGATGGAAAGACAGATTGATCTCGCCATTGCCACATTGAACTTCAGTGGTAAAATGTATTGGTTGAGGCAACTCAGGTCGATGAACGGCCTCTGGATAAGAAAGGCATCCTTCTCCCGATCTGACGGTACATCCGTGAAGAGAGGAGAGGAGGACAGGGATTTGTCACTAAAATCCCTGTCAATCATAGTTGGTCGGCCCGTTTTAGCAATAAGGTCCCCATACTGGGATGGCAATGCCGGCTGGTTTGTCTGGCGTGTGGTCCGCCTGAATGTTGGCGACGGTCCGGATATCACTGGTACCGGCCGCTCCAATGGCCTGGCTGGACGGACAGATTTCTCACTAAAACCTCCATCATAGTATTGGCATGTTGCTGGTGGTACAGCTTGATGGATGGATTTGTCACTAAAATCCCTGTAAATCATAGTTGGTTGGACCGTTTTAGCAATAAGGTCACCATGCTGGGATGGCTGGATGGCCGGTGATGTCGAGGTTGTATTATGAAATAGATCCAATGGATCCGGTAAAAACCCCATGCGTCCTGACTTACAGGCCTGAAGACCATGCTCGGATATGCGGGGGGACTTGCGCCCACTGGGCAGCCAAAAATTGGGGAACACTCCCCCAAAGAGGTAATATCTGGCCTGATGTCAATAGCTGTGTCATCGTTTCCTGGACCAAACAACGCATCTGTTCAAAGGCGGACTGTTGTACCATGTCAACATTATTTTCCTCAATTGCCGCTCATGTTACTGTGGCTGATGTCTGCAGACGACGAACTTTAGGTGGGGGGGGGGTCTCCGACCTATTCTGTCTATCTCTCCCTTTTGCTGCCTTCTGGACTACTTCATCCCACATTGGTTCTGTCCACGTATTACACACGCTGCATAGTATAGATGATGTACACTTGGTACATACAATACAAGTGTCATGGTTGTCTTCTTTTGTTTGAACTTTTTGCATTTCATGCATTTGGTTGACATTTCTACTGAAACGACATAAGAAGATAAAACAAAGCAATTAAGCATGTTATTAATTAGCTAATAGCACAACCGTTACTAACGGAGTAAGCGAAATTATTCAGTGCCATGTTAACTTGTAAATGACAACACATGTACTGCATTAGCGTGTTGTAAAGTGGTCGTTAATAGACAAAGTCCATAAAACGTGACAAAGTCACTCAAATTTGGAAAAAAAATTGTAAAATAATGTATACAACCTGTAGAAGAATGATTGTCCAACACAATAATTCCAAATTTAACTTCGGATGGTTCGATTTTACACTAGGATGGCTTGGATTATATGGAGGTGTAATTGTACGCTGTGAACAGTACAAGCGAAGCTTAAAAACTAGCGACCCCTGGAGGTGGAAAGGGGAGGTAAGGGGCAAGAGTTATTTCCCTTTGTCTACGGACATAGAAAGACGAGTTTTCGTCTTTTAGTAGGGCTGGATTCGCGAGGTAGCAGGCTTATATCCTAACATTAATGTGATTGGGGAACATATTTGAAGGAGAAATGTCACATTGTGCATACTTAAATTAATGAATTGATGAAGATGTCCCATTGCTCCCAGAGAGTAATAATTGTGTATTTGGTTATTTAAAATCACTGAATGGTTAAAGTGTCCTACTATTTCCACAGAGTTATTATTATGGACTAGGAATTTAAATTCATGTATTGGGGAAGGTGTCCCATTGTAGATATTTGTATTCACAATGGGAAGGTGTCCCATTGTGGATATTTGTATTCACAATGGGGAAGGTGTCCTATTGTAGATATTTGTATTCACATTGGGAATGGTTGTCATTGTTTCTTATAGATTCTATTGTAGCTTGTCGGGTCTTATCTCTGTAATAGTTATGATTAAGATCTTATGGAAGCTTGCAAGGCTATCAAGTAAAGCATCTAATATTCCAAATTAAATTTACAAGGCCCCTTTAAAACCTTGAAAGAGTGAAACACTTGACAATTTCATGAGTATCTCACCAAGCTACAAATATATAAAACAAATGGTAGCACAGAACTAGTATTCTGGTAGTGCATGTACAACTTCCTCCAGGGTGCAGGCCCGATAACCAATTTTGAAGCCATATCCTATGATGTTAATAAGCGAATAAAACCAGGTTACAGGCCGTCCCTTGCATATGACTGGCATAGATTTTAAGCACAAAATTTTCTTATAAGTCATAATTGGACTTGTATAAAATATAAATTTTAGTCCTACTTATGATTCTTTTGATGAGAAAAGCCATTCATAATATACCTATTCCATAACAGCTGGGCTAAGTTTAACATTAAAATTAAAAGTGAAATGTTATGGACACATCCTGTTTAATGTAATAAAGCCTGATTTATGACACATACAAATCCTCAGTTTTAATACTAATGCTTTTTATATAATGGTTATTATTTATTTCTTACACATCATATATAGAATTTTCTCATTGTTTGATATGCTTATTTTGTTTGAGATAAACAATAATAATTATCACTAAATCATTACGGATCACAGTAAATTGGTTTAATTTTGTTGTCAAACCTACCTTCGCTTGATACAACAATAATTTCTAACGGTGTGCCTGGACGTAGATCCCATACAAGCTCTAGATTATCCTAATTTTCAAAAGTCTTCCCATTTATTTCATTACAATGTTGTCCCATACTCTTTGGATTTTGAATATATCTCAAGAGCAGCCTTAGAATTCAGGCCAAGGAGAGACTTGATATGCAGGCAAGGGGCAAGTTTGGCATTCAGGCCAGAGGCAGACTTGGGCACACTTGAAATACAGACCAGAGGCACACATGACATACAGGAAAGGAACACATTTGATATGCATACAAGGACCGGCTTGACTTTCAGGCCAGAGTCATGACTGGATATGCAGGCATGGGTCAGGCTTGACATTGAGGCCAGAGTCAGACTTGATATCCAGTTAAGGGTCAGGCTTGACATTCAGGCTAGATGCAGACTTGAAATACAGGCCAGGTGAACACTTGATATGCATACATAAAAAAAATAGAGTTTCACACAAGCTATCGTTTAGAATGTTAACTTCTTCAAATGTAAAATACAAGACACCTTTACTGCATCAAAAACCTCCTCCATGTACTAAACATAGTAGTAATAATCATGTATAGGTTAGAGACCAAAACATTCAATCAGAAAGTGATTCATGGTAAAGGGTCCATCACAAGAAATGCGATCAAGTGGATCTTCACCCTTTAATATGTAGAGTGGGTTATAAAACTATGACCGATTCAGAATTGTGTAAAATTTACTTTGTCCTTATGGACACATTAGCAGAAGGACCGTTTACTTGAGACGGGTTTGACCAAATTGAACTTGTTTTTGACAGCATCATTCCATTTTGTATGCCACTTACAAAATAATCAGCTTTTATGCCTGGTTTAAAATCAGTTTATGGTTATTTAAAATCAGATGGTTGCAGAGATATGGCTACTTTAGCAGCATGGTCTGCTCTTTTCTTTGTTTGCTTAGGCTGATTAAGCTTTTTAACGTAGCGTTAACAATTTTTCAGTCATATTTCTACGATGTCTGCAGTGAGGCAGTTTATAGTGATGTCTAACACTGGGGCATCATGCCGCAGACATGTAGTATGATGTCCCACCCAGTCACATTATCCTGACACCAGGCCAACTGGTCCTAACACTAACGTCTTAATGCTGAGTGCCAAGCAAGGCAGCTGTTAGTACCATTTTTGTAATCTTTTGTATGACTCGGCTGGGGATTGAACCCACAACCTCCTGCTTCCACGGCAGACACTCTAATCACTAGGCCACTGGAGTGGTTTTCATTACCTTCAACATCAACATTACTGGGTGAACAACAGTATATTGTGAGAGGTTAACAATTCCATGTTTGATGATAATGTTAATCAATGATGGGTTTGCTAACTTCCTAATGTGGAATGACTGAAGAAAATGATCATAGGTGAAGATGATTGACTTTAAAATATTTTTGGTTTGTATATATTACAGAGCATGACCTACTGAACTGATTTCTGCTGAAAATAATGATGTGCAATCTAAAAATAAAGTTTTGTAGTATAATTGAAATAAATTAAAACTGAAGTAGTCCTTTAAGCATCATTTGAGCAATCCATGTAAATTCTTGGATACTTCTTAAATTTGGAAAGAAGTTCCTAATAAGCAGTATAAAAAAGGATGAATTTGTATCTGATTCTTTTCCTACATGCTGAGTAAAAAATACTTTGGGTTAGTTTTTAGAATGCAATGAGGTGTTACAAAACATATGACTTTTGGATTTTTCTCTGTCAAGGCTGGAAGATATTGGAATGCCTAAAGGAGGAATGACATTTGGTTTATATTCATATAAAGTTTTGAAGTTGGCTAAGAAAACAAACAAAAGCTGGGTTTGAATGTTAGATCTCAATTTTATATGACATACTGTAAAAGGTAATGTTTCTCTCTGATGTGATAAGGGCTGCTCATTCATTACATACTTTAAATTCCCTATCTGATAGAAAATTTGATATTGTTTCAAGTCTAACTAGAGAATCATTGGTAATCTGGCTACATTAGAAGCCACTTTTTGAAATTGTTGGACTAAAATACCAAATGAGTCTAGCACTGATCATTCATTTCATTGAAGTTCCAGTAGGTGTTTCAAAATTATAACAGACCATGGAGACTGACATTGTGGCATGGGACAAGTTTGACATGCAGGCAAGGACTAGGCTTGACATGGCAGCATTAGACTTGCTTGCCATTAAGGCAAGGACTAGACTTGACATGGTGGCATGGGACAGGTTTGACATGCAGACAAAGACTAGGCTTGACATGGTGGTATGGGACTCACTTGACATGCAGACAAGCACTAGGCTTGACATGGCAGCATGGGACTTGCTCGACATTTCAGACAAGGACTAGGCTTGACATAGTGGCAAGGGACAGATTTGACATGCAACCAAGGACTAGGCTTGATATTCAGGTAAGGGGCAGGACTGACATGCAGCCAAGGACTAAGCTTGACATGGTGGCATGAGACTCACTTGACATTCAGGCAAGGACCAAGCTTGACATGGTGGCCTGGGACAGGTTTGATATGCAGACAAGGACTAGGCTCGACATAGTGGCATGGGACAGATTTGACATGCAACCAAGGACTAGGCTTGATATTCAGGTAAGGGGCAGGACTGACATGCAGCCAAGGACTAAGCTTGACATGGTGGCATGAGACTCACTTGACATTCAGGCAAGGACCAAGCTTGACATGGTGGCCTGGGACAGGTTTGACATGCAGACAAGGACTAGGCTTGACATGGTGGCATGGGACAGGTTTGACATCCAGACAAGGACTAGGCTTGACATGGTGGCATGGGACAGGTTTGACATCCAGACAAGGACTAGGCTTGACATTGTAGCATGGGACAGGTTTGACATGGTGGCATGGGACAGGTTTGACCTGCAGACAAAGAATAGGCTTGACATTGTGGCATGGGACAGGTTTGACATGCACACAAGGAATAGGCTTGACATTGTGGCATGGGACAGGTTTGACATGCACACAAGGAATAGGCTTGACATTGTGGCATGGGACAGGTTTGACATGGTGGCATGGGACAGTTTTGACATGCACACAAAGAATAGGCTTGACATTCAGGTAAGGGGCAGGATTGACAAGCAGGCCATGCTTAGCTTGTGTCATTATTGCTACTTAATAATTCATTTTACCACATTAAAAATATTGGCCAATGAGAATTTGACATGATATGGTTAAACCTGATCATTAAATTCCTTTTATACACGTTTTAATCCGCAATTAAGACACAACATTGTTGGGGGAAAAAAAATCAGAATGATGTAGCCTCATTTGAGGTAGTAGCAGACCTGCAAACCTTTAAAGACCTTCTCAGTAAGGCACTCAATTTTTTTCTCTCCATAAGTTGATCCAGTTTTCAGTAAGGTTAAATGCAATATAATGTACTGCTATTGTCAAGCTGGAAAACATGCATATAAAAATAAATCCAAAAGTAAGATTCAAGACTGATGTACCAACTCAAACGTTTGTAAGTATACTTTGATATTAACTACTTTCAAGTAAAATTTCATAAACTGCAGTTCCGAATCCTACAGAACTCAAACGTTAATTGATATCTCTCAACTTCATGTAATCTTTTTTTTAAAAAAGCAGTGGAAATGGAAATTATCTTTCCCGCCATGTGATGTGCTCAAATCAACACAATGTACACTCAACATAATTGTTGCCTGTCCTTCTTTCACTCTGAGAAACTTTTATTCAATTTTATTCTTCTGTACTAAAAAATCAAGATTTCACAGACTTGCCTGTCCTTCTTTTACCCCGAGAAACTTTTATTCAATCTTATTCTTCTGTACTATAAAAACAAGATTTCACAGACTCCTTCTTTTGCCCCAAGAAACTTTTATTCAATTTTATTCTTCTGTACTATAAAAACAAGATTTTACAGACATAATGGTGCAAAACATTACTCACAAATTCAAAATCTCCGTCTATGAGGGACCTCTGAAAGTGATGTGGAGGGGTGACTTGTTTGGGAGGGACTGGGTGTGGCGAAACTTGTGGGTTAGGTCTTGTTTTCTGTTCCTGTTCCTTCTTCTCAAAGTGGTCCAGATATGACGGCCTATATTTTTCCTTACCACCTGTAGCTGTGCTGTGGCCTGAAAATGTTTAAAGATAAACAACATGAAAAGAACAAATTATATAGTATAGTTTTTGGTTTACATAGTTTTCAATTTAGCCACCTAGAAGGTAATGGGCATATTTTTAAAATTTTAAATCTGGATCACAATGACGTTTTTTTATGTTTAGTTGCATTTTAGCCTCATTGATATCTGCCAACATTACCAATTTTCACCACAGATAGAGAAATCAAATTAAAGACAGGAAATTTTTATAGCAGAATATTTACTTGTTCACATTATTATCACAAAATGTGTGCTGCAACCTGCTGAAATCAAAAACATGAAAATTTGTCTAAATTTCTTCTATATAGTTGATAAATATTGAAAACAGTATATATGGGAACAAACTCCACAACATATCAACATAATTATCTCCCTTTGTACCTACATGATAGTCACATGCATACAAGATGATATTCAGTTTAAGCAAAACATCAATCACTTTTTTGTGGAAGGGCTTTATAATGATTGATACCCATGAAAATAAAACACAGTATCAAGTTTAATTACTGGAATATAAACAGCACCCCAAAACATCCTTTGACTACAACAGTTCAACAAAGTCATGAAAGCATGATATACAAAACATGACTGGATGCAAATATATGCCCAAAAATGGTGGTCATAAACAGAATGCTAAAGACCGCATAAGCTAAGCCAGTAAAAGATGAGTTATTGATCAAAATTCCACACTGGTTGTAACAGTGTGGTGGTACTCACAGTTATCATTAATTACACACATTTAGCCAGTCTATGAATACTGAATAATGAATATCAAACACAAAATAGAAGCAAAGCCAGTAAAATCTGACTCTTTATAACTTGCTACTGAATTGAAGTAGTTGTCATTATGATGCATCCCCATACTAACTTTCACAATTTAAGGTTGGATGGTATGTATATAGCAAGCCAAAAAAATGATGAGGCAATTAAAGTTACTCCAGTAACTTGCAGAGGATTTATTAAATAAAGATTTTAACCTAACATTTTTTGCGAACCAAAGATGACATGCTATGGCTTATCTATAACATATCCAACTGAAAATGAAATTTGACAAGAAACATTTGTTTGAAAATTACTCACGTTTCATAGTTCCCTCATCTTCATCTCCTTCAGAGTCTTCGTTGATTACCATGGTACCAAGTTCAGATTCCACCATTGTGTTGGCTTCACTGTTCACTACTACCGTCCCACTCTCACTGGTAACTAGTGAACCTGGATATAGAAATACAGTCAACATTCTGTTCACAGACCACTTAAGGGATGATCCTAAGTGCTTTTAATAGAGGTGATCTTTTAGCTGATGGACAACAAGAAACACCCATCAACCTGTAATGGCCTTGTCTTGTATATCTGCCATTTCATAAGACACAGTATAAGTACAATATTGTTCTAGCTAAAATAATGCCAAAGCAGAAATATTTATATTTCTCCATACAACTGAAATCTTGTCTTTTCTTGATCAAGTCACCATTTACATAAATGTTCCTTGAAACCAGTTGTAACCATTTCCAAACAAGCTCAATTATGCTGTCTGCCAACATTGCACTCGTTTCTTAAAAAGATATTTTTTAAGAAGTCTTCCAAAACTCCAGATTATATTTAAGTAGTCTTCGAACAATTTAGTTTTTTGTATTTAGGTAGTCTCTTTTGGAAGTCTTCCAAAACATCCGATTTGTATTTAAGTAGTCTCTTTTGGAAGTCTTCCAAAACATCCGATTTGTATTTAAGTATGGTAGTCTTCAAAAACTTTAGTTTTTTTGTATTTAGGTACTCTTCCAAAACGTTTAAGTAGTTCCAAAACTTCATATTTTTATTTTAATATGGACTAAACCGGAGTTTTCCCAAACTCAAATTAAATGGACAATTATGTGTCAGAAACATGTCCACTTTTTCAAGTCACATATTAAAAAACAATTTCTCAACCAATTTATTGTCCAAACATTTTGCTCTTACTTTACTCAAGCATTCTTGCTTGTTTCACTGATCTACTGACTACATTTAGTCTATACATACATGAACACACTGTGGTTCTTTAATTACATACTGGTGGGAATCAAAAAACAACAGCAATGGCAGCCACTTTATGCACCAGACATTTGGTCAGAAAGTTCCTATCACCTTTCCTGTTAAGTTGTGGGCAATTGATAGATTAATAAAACAAATGTAAATGGCTTGGGAAGCACTTAGAAGAGTACCTTAATGCTAAAAGAGAGACCGCAATGCAGACTATTTTTTCTTTAGATAAATCTACAAAGTGTATCATTAATGCTAAGAGAGAGACCGCAATGCAGACTATTTTTTCTTTAGATAAATCTACAAAGTGTATCATTAATGCTAAAAGAGAGAGACTGCAATGCAGACTTTTTTTCTTTAGATAAATCTACAAAGTGTATCATTAATGCTAAAAGAGAGACCGCAATGCAGACTATTTTTTCTTTAGATAAATCTACAAAGTGTATCATTAATGCTAAGAGAGAGACCGCAATGCAGACTATTTTTTCTTTAGATAAATCTACAAAGTGTATCATTAATGCTAAAAGAGAGACCGCAATGCAGACTATTTTTTCTTTAGATAAATCTACAAAGTGTATCATTAATGCTAAAAGAGAGAGACTGCAATGCAGACTATTTTTTCTTTAGATAAATCTACAAAGTGTATCATTAATGCTAAGAGAGAGACCGCAATGCAGACTATTTTTTCTTTAGATAAATCTACAAAGTGTATCATTAATGCTAAAAGAGAGAGACTGCAATGCAGACTTTTTTTCTTTAGATAAATCTACAAAGTGTATCATTAATGCTAAAAGAGAGAGACTGCAATGCAGACTTTTTTTCTTTAGATAAATCTACAAAGTGTATCATTAATGCTAAAAGAGAGACTGCAATGCAGACTTTTTTTCTTTAGATAAATCTACAAAGTGTATCATTAATGCTAAGAGAGAGACTGCAATGCAGACTATTTTTTCTTTAGATAAATCTACAAAGTGTATCATTAATGCTAAAAGAGAGACCGCAATGCAGACTATTTTTTCTTTAGATAAATCTACAAAGTGTATCATTAATGCTAAGAGAGAGACTGCAATGCAGACTTTTTTTCTTTAGATAAATCTACAAAGTGTATCATTAATGCTAAGAGAGAGACTGCAATGCAGACTATTTTTTCTTTAGATAAATCTACAAAGTGTATCATTAATGCTAAGAGAGAGACTGCAATGCAGACTTTTTTTCTTTAGATAAATCTACAAAGTGTATCATTAATGCTAAGAGAGAGACTGCAATGCAGACTATTTTTTCTTTAGATAAATCTACAAAGTGTATCATTAATGCTAAGAGAGAGACTGCAATGCAGACTATTTTTTCTTTAGATAAATCTACAAAGTGTATCATTAATGCTAAGAGAGAGACTGCAATGCAGACTTTTTTTCTTTAGATAAATCTACAAAGTGTATCATTAATGCTAAAAGAGAGAGACTGCAATGCAGACTATTTTTTCTTTAGATAAATCTACAAAGTGTATCATTAATGCTAAGAGAGAGACTGCAATGCAGACTTTTTTTCTTTAGATAAATCTACAAAGTGTATCATTAATGCTAAAAGAGAGAGACTGCAATGCAGACTTTTTTTCTTTAGATAAATCTACAAAGTGTATCATTAATGCTAAAAGAGAGACCGCAATGCAGACTATTTTTTCTTTAGATAAATCTACAAAGTGTATCATTAATGCTAAAAGAGAGACCGCAATGCAGACTATTTTTTCTTTAGATAAATCTACAAAGTGTATCATTAATGCTAAGAGAGAGACTGCAATGCAGACTTTTTTTCTTTAGATAAATCTACAAAGTGTATCATTAATGCTAAGAGAGAGACTGCAATGCAGACTATTTTTTCTTTAGATAAATCTACAAAGTGTATCATTAATGCTAAGAGAGAGACTGCAATGCAGACTATTTTTTCTTTAGATAAATCTACAAAGTGTATCATTAATGCTAAGAGAGAGACTGCAATGCAGACTTTTTTTCTTTAGATAAATCTACAAAGTGTATCATTAATGCTAAAAGAGAGAGACTGCAATGCAGACTATTTTTTCTTTAGATAAATCTACAAAGTGTATCATTAATGCTAAGAGAGAGACTGCAATGCAGACTTTTTTTCTTTAGATAAATCTACAAAGTGTATCATTAATGCTAAGAGAGAGACTGCAATGCAGACTTTTTTTCTTTAGATAAATCTACAAAGTGTATCATTAATGCTAAGAGAGAGACTGCAATGCAGACTATTTTTTCTTTAGATAAATCTACAAAGTGTATCATTAATGCTAAGAGAGAGACTGCAATGCAGACTTTTTTTCTTTAGATAAATCTACAAAGTGTATCATTAATGCTAAGAGAGAGACTGCAATGCAGACTATTTTTTCTTTAGATAAACCTAGAGTGTATCATTAATACTAAAAGAGAGGGTGCAATGCAGACACTTTTGTCTTTAGTGTATCATTAATTCATCTGCTACATCCAATATAAACAGCACATACTAATATTTCAGCACATAATAAGTTTAACACTTTCCACATTACTTACTACACAATCACCCGTACAAGTGTTTATAAAGTAGTATTACATGTCAAAATATCTTTTTAATTCTTTAACACTGGATTAGTCCAGCTCAAAAGGTTCACAGTACAGTGCATTGCCTCCATTCAACAATTGGATTGGCTTTATAATCTACATATTCACAATAACCATCAGAGAAACAGAATGTGTGTTCTTTAATAAATTTGGATTAATTGTCCCTCTAAACACTTTTTAAAACAAATCCAATTAATACACTGAAGCAGTTGGACTTTGGGACAAAGAAATATTGCCAGCTGACAGTGTCTCATGTATATTTTAGTCAAAGGTCAATATATCACACAAATAAATCAAGATAACTAAGAATTGCTGTTGACAAATGAAGTAGACTGATTTCATAACAAATTTCTATGCTGACCTTATTCTAGAGAGAAATGGGTAGTTTTCTTTCAAAGAGATTCTGTAACTCACTTCTTAGTAAAAATATAAAGGAATATGTACATTTCATGCTTTTGGTATTACACAATTTGAATTTGTTGCCTTCTGAAATTTGAAGAATACACAAAACATCCAACATGTAGATACTATCAGCTGTGTATGTACATTATAGCTAATAAGGTTCTAACAGTGTATGGAGTTCTCTCCAAGATGGTTTCTTCCCTGCAATTACAAATACGATGATGGAACTTGGATGCTCATTTACGATGCTGATGGAACAAGGATACTCGATTACACTGGTGATGGAACAAGGATGCTCCATTACAATGATGGAATGCAGATGCCCCATTACAGACATAATGATGAAACACATGCCCCATTACAAATATAATGATGGAACATGGATGCCCCATCAGTCCTGATGATGGGACCTGGGTGTCTCATTACAGTGATGATGATTGAACACAAGTGCCAAATTACAGGGATGCTGATGGAACATTGAAGCCCCATCAAACTGATGGAAATGGAACATGGATGTCTCATCACACACACGGTGATGTAAGATGGATGTCACATCACACACACGGTGATGTAACATGGATGTATCATCTGCATAATGATGTTAGAATTTGGATACAACATCACTGTGCGAAGTGCAAACTTTTCAGACAGATGGAAGAATAAACGTAATGGTATATTCCTTTCTTAAATTTGTTGAAGAGGAGCATAATATTTTTTGTAACTGAAGGCATCAACTCATGTCTACTTAAGAAAAGGACAAATCAATACTGAGATATCTGAAGATCCCTATAATTCTATAATAAGTGATTGGCAGTTTCTCCACACACCTGTCAATCACTTGCTGCATTTCTGAAATTTAGTTGGCTCACTGACCAATCCAATCATTGCTTAAACTAGACTCATTTGATAATATTGAAAGTATTTTGAAAGCTATTGTATCTCTGACAATGTATTTTAAAGGTTTTAATACTGTTTTATCCAACTGCCATTAAATTTTGCATGAAAGAAAATACTATTTCAAAGAATACCATCATAATTAGTATGCTTTGCAATATCAGTTCCAAAATATAATCAATAAATTCATCAACACATGTCATTTAAACTGAAAAATACAGCAATTATAACAATTTGTTGACAGATAATATGCTTGACATTGTGTCAGGCATTACTAAACGTATGATGGTCAATGCAGACTTGACATTGCATCAAGAACTAAAGAAAGCATGTTGGTACATGCATATATTACACAATATCAGGTATTAATGACAGCATGATGGTAAATGCATATTTTACACTGTATCAGGTATTAATGACAGCATGATAGTAAATGCATATTTTACACTGTATCAGGTATTAATGACAGCATGATGGTAAATGCATATTTTACACTGTATCAGGCATTAATTACAGCATGATGGTAAATGCATATTTTACACTGTATCAGGCATTAATTACAGCATGATGGTAAATGCATATTTTACACTGTATCAGGTATTAATGACAGCATGATGGTAAATGCATATTTTACACTGTATCAGGTATTAATGACAGCATGATAGTAAATGCATATTTTACACTGTATCAGGTATTAATGACAGCATGATGGTAAATGCATATTTTACACTGTATCAGGCATTAATGACAGCATGATAGTAAATGCATATTTTACACTGTATCAGGTATTAATGACAGCATGATGGTAAATGCATATTTTACACTGTATCAGGTATTAATGACAGCATGATAGTAAATGCATATTTTACACTGTATCAGGTATTAATGACAGCATGATGGTAAATGCATATTTTACACTGTATCAGGCATTAATGACAGCATGATAGTAAATGCATACTTGACAATGAGTCAGGTATTAATGAAAGCCTGCTGGTACATGCACACTTGACAATGTGTCAGGCGATAATGAACGCTTGTCAGTAAATGCAGACTTAATGTTCAATTAAAATTCAAATATATAATAATTTCAAATGTTTATTTCAAACTTATCCAACTAGATTCAGCATATTTTTCAAGTTTGTATTCATTTATATCTAGCGTGGGTTTTGGAAGAATGTTTTTAAAAATGTTATGTCATTTTATGCACGAAGGTGGGCAGACTCACCTGTTCTGGCAATAAGTCAAATGAAAAATCATTATAAACCATGCATCCTCATTAGTAAATAATTTTCCATGAAATTTTCTCCTTTCTGAAATTTTCAACACTTTATCGGGAGATAAATATTTGGTTAATATTGAAAATATCAGGTAACACTGATCAGAAATGATGTAGTTATTATAAAATTAATTTAGACATTTCCTAGTGCAAACTGTCTTGGCATTAGGGTGCTAAATATCCTCCAAGTCTAAGTTAAGCAGGTGTCATTACCTAATTACCTAATTAACAGGTCTCATTACCTAATTGTTCATATTTTGCTTGGCTAGCAGTACATTCAAATTTCAAGCAGACAACAAGTGACAAACAGTTGATTGTGGAGGTGGAGTTTGCACATTAAACAGTTGTGTCAGGGACTTACCCGCCTGCGAGCCAGCTTTCATGGTGCCATCCTGATCTGATGACCGTACCATGGTACCTCCTTCAATCTCATCCTCTCCCTATGGGAAAGAAGACAATTACAAGTTAAGTTACTGCCATAATCTTGGCCCTAGCAAGGAGACAGTAATCAACATCAATGCCTATTCATGAATATATATTGACAATATATGGATATCCTCTTCAATGAACTGTTGTCAGATTGCAATTGTAGAACCCATCACTGATGAAAAAAAGGAGATAATAGCAATCGTGACATAATGTAATACTCAACAAAAGCTGCAACTCAATGCCATTGACATATAAGAAAAAAGACTTTCAACCAAGAGGCCTAAGTGGACCTGCGATCATGCCCCTGATAAAAATGTGTGAAACAGACCTAGTGCAGTTGACCATAAAATGTGTGTCAGTCGCAGATTTTCTGTAGAAATTTCTTAAGGTAGAAGGGCATCAATTGCAAGATCATTCTAAGGCATAAGTGTTCTGTTATAAATAGTGTGATTTCCATTGCTCTTTATCAGTCATTCACATCCCTCAGGTCATGACCCAAATCAGAGACACAAGGACATTCGGGGGAGGGGGGGCTGCGAGGAATTTTTTAGTGTGCCAAAACTTATCCAAATTTGGAAATGGGTTCATGAAGTTCAGAAAAGTATTGTTTGGGGTCATGACCTCTGTTTTATATTAAGGTAAACCTGCTGACCTTGGAATTAAGACCTTTTATGATCAAATAAACATCCCTACTCTTAAATTTGATTTTAGATTCTTATTTATTCAATTTGAACTAACATGCAGGAGTTTTCAAGCATCACTGCTTTCCAATTGCATGCATTTGTTCAACTTTTGTGTTGTCCAGACTGCCAAAATGAAAACCACAAAGTCCAAAGACCTCAACAATACTTTGACACATTATATGCTTAAAATGTGTATTTATGTGCATAATGCTCTTTCCTTTTCTTAGTCACAGTGACCTTCACTTTTAACCTTTTGACACCAAAATCAATAGTCTTCTTCCTTGTCTAAAGTGAAAGCCATGAGTAAAGTTTTGTCCAGCTCCTCATGAAAAACTATGTCATGGTACAGAAATTACTTCCTACCTTCAAGCATTGTGACCTTGACCTTTGAGTTTTGATTTCCAAATATACTTAATGGTATATTGCTTCTTTCTGTTAAAGACATCTTGACCTTTGCCCTTTCAAAACAAAAATAATAGGTCTCTTCATTGTCCCACGTTCAAACAATCCATAAAGTTAACTGCTGATGTTGGAGAACTCCAGTTAATGCACAGAAGACATTTTTCTTTTACAATCTGTGTCCTTGACTTCTTACCATTTGAAACAAGAAATCCATAAGTCTCTTCCTTCTCCCATGTACAAGATATTCACAAACGTTGGTAACTATATATGGTGAACAACTCAAGTTATTGTGCAGAAATGAAATTAATAACAGACAGGGGAATAGACAGACTGATAGATGGACAATATCAAAACATATGTTAAGGCAAGCATATAATAATGTGCCATAAATTTAAAAACTGCTGTAATGGTCTGAAAATCTACTCTGGTCATCAAAATATAAATAGAAAAAAGTATACTAAATTTCATTTGTTTACCTCATATGGTTTGTGCTTAACTGTGCTAACATGCTTTTTGTCAAAATTTACATGTCCAAAATGTTAAAAAATGTGAAGAAAAAAAAATACATACAAACAAAGAACTAAAGCAAACACAAGTCAAAACATTTAAGAATGTACAATGTCTTGTAAAGAGAGAATGTTACCTCATCTTCTCCATTAAAAGTGTTTAGAGACTGTTCCTCTTGAATTTCTTTTGCCTCTAAAATCATCCTCTGTAGTATTGAACAAGGCTTGGCGTTGGTGATAAATTCATGCTGAAATCACAAGGCAATCAGTACATACTTTTTTGAATACAACCTGGCTTTGATTATAAATTCTAATCACAACACAATCAGTATATACTTTTTTTTAACAAGGCTTGGTGCTGATTATAAATTCATGCTCTAAATCAGTATGTAATTATTTGAACACGACTTAGCTTTGATTATAAATTCTAATCACAAGGCAATCAGTATGTAATTATTTGAACACGACTTAGCTTTGATTATAAATTCTAATCACAAGGCAATCAGTATGTAATTATTTGAACACGACTTAGCTTTGATTATAAATTCTAATCACAAGGCAATCAGTATGTAATTATTTGAACACGACTTAACTTTAGATTATAAATTCTAATCACAAGGCAATCAGTATGTAATTATTTGAACACGACTTAGCTTTGATTATAAATTCTAATCACAAGGCAATCAGTATGTAATTATTTGAACACGACTTAACTTTAGATTATAAATTCTAATCACAAGGCAATCAGTATGTAACTATTTGAACATGACTTAACTTTAGATTATAAATTCTAATCACAAGGCAATCAGTATGTAATTATTTGAACACGACTTAGCCTTGATTATAAATTCTAATCACAAGGCAATCAGTATGTAATTATTTGAACACGACTTAGCCTTGATTATAAATTCTAATCACAAGGCAATCAGTATGTAACTATTTGAACACAACTTGGCATTGATGATAAATTCATGCTGGAATCACGAGGATCCATGGAAAGAAAAAAAAATTGCTGAGAAATTTGTTAATTCTTCATTGGTAAAAAAAAAAAAAGGATAAGAACACTCATAAATTTGCAAAAGTTATCTTCCAAGTAAGTTTATAAAGATAGTTCCAAGTAAGTTTAAAAATATAGTTCCAAGTATGTTTAAATGTACAGTTCCAAGTAAGTTCAAATGTATAGTTCCAAGTAATTTCAAACATAAAATGCCAAGTAATTTTAAATAGTGCTGAGTAAGATATACAATGCCAAAAAGTAAACTTAATTAATTAATTGCCAATTAAGTTTAAAAATATAGTACAAGTTGAGATAAACAGTTCAATTCGAGATATATATATATAGCACAAGTCGAGATACATACAATATTAATTGAGATATATCATTCAAGTTGACATATATAGTTCAAGTTGAGATAAACAGTTGAAGTTGAGATACATAGTACAAACAAGTTTAGGCAAAAAAAACCCCACCTCAAAACGTTTCCTATTCCACTGGTGTCAAAATGAGGGTATCTAAATAAGTTTTGTTTTAAAAAATTATATATATACATCAAGCTTCAAGTGCTGGGCAAAATCAGCTCAGTTTGATGCAATTCGGGAATTATGTTTTTTTTTTAATTTTAATTTTTACCTGGGGGAAAAAGATACTAGGGTTGGTAACAAAAAACGAACTGTGGGTCAACTGGAAACACAACTTGTATTATTTTTGGCCTTCGGTCAACAGTACAAGTAAGCAGAGATATATAGTACATGTTTAAATATACAGTTCAAATTTCAATATATAATACAAATAAGTTGACATATATAGTACAATTTGAGATATCCCCAAAAGACTTACAAAATAAAACAGCGCAAATCAATGCATGGAAAATGCTGAAGATTTAAAGTTGAAATAATAAAATTTGTTTCATATAACCAACCTAAAGAACATAACTCCAAAGATATGAACTGTTCCTTACTATTATATATATATATATATATATATATATATATATATATATATATATATATATATATATAATGCTATAAATAATCATTATATTTTTCTGTATTTTTCACTTTTTTATATGACAGTAGAAAATTTATATTAACATTTGAAATTTTTTAGGGGGAATAAATTATTCTGATTTTCTTTAAATGCTCTGACCATCATTTTTTCAATTAATAATAGATATCAAGGGAGGTAACTAGTATCAGGTCTAAGCATTTACCTAATACAGAGTTGCCTCCTTTAGCATATAAAATTTACATGGATAATACTATTAGTAAGAACATAAAGTTTGTTATTATTTTAAATTTTGTTTATTTCATAACATGTAACAAATTGTAACATGCAACCTATGGGACAAACACTTCAAAAAGTTTCTATGATGATGACTATTCATCGCTTTCATTTAACAAAATCTGAGATCCTCAGTTCTCTAAAGTTTCATTTCATTTTAACACAAATAATCACTCTTTACTCAATTTATATTTCATATCAATAGACATTGCGCATGAAGAGATGAATAGATTGATACAGTAAAGTTAATGGATTTATAGGCTAGATACTTTGTATCCTGATAGTATATAGGCGGTATAGAAAATTGTATAAATTTTATTAAAATAATTGACATGTTGTATATCTTTTATAAAAAAAAATATATGTATGAGAGTTGTCTCTTTTATTCTTCTACTGTTAATATTAATATAAACTATATTTGGTAACACAGAATTTTTACTACGCCATAAATATGAAGGTATTTTAATTCCTTGAAGTTAAAAGGGTAAAATCTTTTAAAAAAATTCTATTTAAAATATGGACCCAAGTCCATGACCTTCTCCGATTAAAAATCATCTGGGGACATATCCCAGGGCACTCAATATTTTTCAAGACTTGACCATCACATTTTTCAAACCTTTATCTTAACTGTTGCATCTCCATCAACAATCTGAGATGCTATGCATTTCAAAATGCTTCTGTTGCACTAAGATTTATTGAATATGTATAAGATTTTGACCAATCAGAATAGATCATACAACTAACTATCACTGGTCAAGTAAAATGCAGAATGAATGAATATTACAACAATAAAAATTATATAAATAAATGATTATGGAATTAGTTGGTTTTGACCTTTATTTTAAAAAATCAATGACGATGACATAAACAAATGGTCCAGAACATAGAAAATTGTTTCAGGCTGGAAGAAAAGTGGAATTATCCTTCAAACAGGAGAAAAATCATCAACAAAGAAATTGAGTTGTCAGATGAATGCAAAGCTAACCTAAATATATACTGACTTAACCAAATAAGATCTGGATTCACTGATGCCAATCTCGACTACGACATTGGGGGTATAATGTAAGATTTCCATGTTTTGTGCAGGTGTGCTAAAAGTGACAAAATAATTTTATTCAAAAACCCCTTGAAAGTTGGATGCAATGACTCACTTTCAATAGTTCTGCTGCTGTGGCTCTTTGTTCTGGGTTCTTGACTAGACACTTCTGAACAAAGTCTATGAACTCAGATGACCATTTGTCAGGGTTTCTAAAAGATGGTGGAGGTTTGGTTGGAATCATGAAGATGGCCTATTCAATAAAAGATATAAAATATCTATGAATATAAATATGTTAAAGGATGAATAAAACACACTTTAAAATAATTATCACAAACTGAGATGTTGTGATGTTGTTTTCTGACAATTGTCTAGTTCTTTGCTGTATGTGTACAAAACAGAACTCTCTGGCTGCAGGGTGTTCCATACTAGTAGAACTCCAGTTGCACTAAACATCTCTTATTCCTTTGGTAGAAACAACATTTTTCACTTAACATTCAGCAATGAAGAATTAGAATCAAGCCACACATTTTTCAATTATTTTTAAAGAATCCTCTTTTATTTTTGGAACAAATATTTTTTTCCACAAAATAAAATACCTGTCTTAATATTTGTTATTGTTATTGTTTTCTTCTACCTCCATCAATTGTGATAAGCATCACAAGATATTGAAAAATTGAAGATTCTGTCTACCGATTTCCTTTCAGGGTTCATGTCATTTATGGGAGCTGTGACAGTTCAGTTGTTAGCAGGATGGGCTAAACATCTGTGACCTGTGGGTTCAAAATCTAACCAAACCAGCTACTGGGCAGAAGGCAAGATACTAAATGGACTGGAAACCAAACAGTCTTTCATTTGTTCATTTTCATCAGATGATACAAGGTGATATCTAAAGGTTGTCCTATTTTGAACAACAGCGGCTACAACTGAAAATGAATCAGCATAATTCATATAAACCAAGACATTTTCTGTGAAATTTCATCATATTCAATTCAGAATTTTAAAGTTTGCCATTTTATGAAATAATGGTTGTATATGATGATCAACTGGAATCATCTGTATAAATCTGAATAGTCTCCATGCCAGAATACTTTCTGCCAAATTTAATCAAATTCCAGTCCAGTGGTTTTATAAAAGAATACATTTAAAGATTTTACTTTTTAAAAATGGCGGTCACAATTTGAAGGTATGTGTCATTTGTAGAGATTTAAATGACTTCATGCCAATGACCTTTGTATAAAATTTGGTAAACTGCATTCAGTTTTTTATAGTTATGTTACAATAACATATTGCATGGCAGGTTGGAATCATTTGTTTAAAACTTAAAAGCATTCATGCAGGAATATTTTCTCTTACATTTGGTCAAATTCTGTTTAGCCTATTTTTTAGATTAAGTGATTTAAATATTTTTCTATTTTTAGTAAATAACCATGTCTGAGAATAGACTGGCATCATCTGTACACAACTGTAAGGCCTTCATGTCAGTGTGTCCATGAAATTAGTCAGCTGCTGGTTTGAAACTGAAAATAACTGCTCACAGGGCTCCACATGACAAAAATGTCTAAAGCACTCATTGTTATTGATCACTGTTATCTCACCTCTGCATGAGTTCAAGTCTCAGGCATGGCAAGTATGGTTACATGAGAAAGCTTACCAGTTGCCAGTGTGGGTACATGAGAAAGCTTGCCAGTAGCTTCCCATGGGTTGGTGCTGTTAAACCCTTAACTACAACAACTGCTCATCATAATATAAGCTCAATTGGCTTTACGGAAGGGGGTGCTGTGGGTTTGTAGGATGCACACAGAATTAGAAAAGCATTTTTCATGAAAAGTATTTGATTGTTTTGTTTCACACAAAAATGTTTTCAACACTTGACATATTTTGATTGATCTTCAAATCAAGCATAAACAGCTTCATTAAACATAACAAGTGAGATGTTTGTTTTTCTTTGTCATAACGTTCAGTTTTAATAAATTATTAAATGACAAGGGGTAGATATCAACATAAAATACAATCAAGATAATATATTTATTTTATTGATAACAAATTTAAACATACCCTCATGGGATGTATATCCCCATATGGTGGTTTCCCTTCTGCCATCTCTAATGCTGTAATACCTGCAGAAAAAGACCCAGAATAATATTGTGGAATGATATTCATGCCAAACATTACTACTATGATTAATATTTAGTAATAATGATGATGTTAAACCAAAAGTGTGTGCACGTGTGTTTTGGATTATTGACGTAGCTTTAACATTTTTTTTCAGTTATATCGCTATGATGACTGCAATGTGACAGTTTATAATGATGTCTAGCACTGGGGCATCATGCTGCAGACACGTACCATGATGTCCCACCCAGTCACATTATCCTGACACAGACAAGTCCTAACACTGTTAGCACCACTTTTGTAAGTCTTTGATATGACTTGGCTGGGGATCAAATCCATGATCTCCCCCATCCGAGGCGGATGCTCTAAACTTTAGAGCACAGGAGCAGTCTGAACTAGCAGCAATGGGTTCATCAAAATCAGCCCTGTTGACTACAGTAAGTTTCATATTACCTTAAAAGAGGAACCTATGTAAAGAAATCAAAGCATTCAGGGGCCATAACACATGTAAATGACATGGCATTTTTTACTCCAACACTAACTGTCATTGCAAGCAACAAAAAGACGGTAAGTAAATGAGACACAAAGTTCACATTAAATTTTTTCTTGTTATGCTGAATAGTTTTTGAGATTATAAGCAACAACCCAGGTGCATTGACATAAATATGTTAGGGAAAATGAAATAAAATGCCAACAAGCACATTTAGTGTAAATGAAAATGTTCCTAGCAACTTCAATAGAATATGAGCTATGGTTCTTGAGTTACCATGACTGCCAACAAAATTCTGATTTTCCACATGAGGACAAGAATATGTGTATTAAATGGCATAACTCTGTTTTGTTTTGGCTGTTTTTTATGGTTTAACACCATTTATCAGCACAATATAGGCTATACATGGCTGCCAGTATTATTGGTGGAGGAAGAACCCGAGAAACACCCAGAAAGAACCACCGACCCACGAGAAGCTACTGGCAAACATTCTCACATAACTACATCAGCCGAATCTTAGACCTGAACCCATGCAGACAGAGGTGAGATGGCAGTGATCTGTACTGGACAGCACTTTAGACCACTCGGGGCCCCGACATAACTCTGTACAAAACGGAATTTATGATAGCTATCAAATTGCATTGGAATATATTGAATAGGTTTTAAGGAGTGACAGTTCCAAGTAACATCATAAGTTAACTTACAAGGGGCCAAACTATATCAAAACAGGAGCTGACAAAAAAACAAAAAAAAAACAACTGAAAAGGCAGATCAACGTCTCTGAGACAAGGTATAGACAATAAAATATGTCAAATGGTCTTGAGCTTTATTAAAAATCAAGTGGAAAATATAAAATCTTTGAAAGGCACATGTGCATGTCATAGGAATTTCACCTGCCAAACTGCATCCAATTACTTAATGTCGCAGAGCTTTGGCGGTTATAAAAAGTGAATAGACAGAATGACCAACACATGTAAAATGTGATTACCATAGGTCTTGTGCATCTCAACATGGGACCCTAATAATGTGGCAAGGATTAATTGTTTTTGAACATTTATTTCAATCAAACATAATATTTCAAAACAGATTATCAATACATTGTCATAACATACAAATAAATTAAAAAACTTGGACTGCTGTAACTTTTTGCACAGGCACCATGAGTCAGAATCGTACAAAATTTGACTAACAATTTTCTTTAGGCCAGATTTTCACGACATGAGGTACATTTCTTTATTTCCTTTCAGATGACAGCAATATTTAGTGAGGTGTTTGAAAGAAGAGTGATTTTACCACATAAACTCAATGTTAACATTTCTTAAGGCAATGTCTTAATAACTTTAAGCTTTATATGTCAACAAATGAAATACTTTTTCCCGTTAGAGGCAAATACCAAGTTACTTCTCAATCAAATCAGGACCACCTTAAAACAGCACGTAAAAACCCTACTATACTTTATCAAGATACCCATGTGGGCCTGACATCACTATTGCTGTTTATATAACAGTTTGACTGTCTCCCCAACTTTGTACATGGTTAATTTTACCAATTTTACTTGTCGGATACAAAATCTGTCCAAAGGCATAATTTATAATTCCTCATAATCAAAGTCATCTAAGATCATTAAATGGTCAGAGTCACATGACCTTCACACAAATTGATATTATAATACACAGGATGGTGGTTTTTTTTATAACATGGTTTTCTTTACTTTTGGAAGAAGCCCACATTGTGATTTATGTGAAGTTTTTTCTTCAAAAGGTAAAATTGAAAAAGTAAATTCCATTCATTTATGAATTTTAATGGCACTTAATATATGAAATGCAATGACATAATGCAAAATACATTTAATAACATATAAATGACAAATGTTTAAAGCATTTTAACTCAAGTTCTTTTTCACCAAACATTATTAAACTTGCTTCCAAAATATTACAGAATTTCAAACAAAGTCATTCTTTGTAAATTTTTTTCACTTAGTTTCTAAATGGAGCAAAATCAATATTAGAAAAAACAACTGCTTGCAAATAAATATACATATACATTCTTGATGATACAAATATTACTACCAATAAAAAAAAAAAAGTCACAAGAGTTTCGACAACTTCAGCCAATCATGCACAACACCACCAAACTATAATATGAGCTGATCATGCTCTTTATTCAACTCATGTGAAATTTTGATATTTTAAATTATACCGAAATCTGGTCAGAAATTAGATTAGCAAATCAGATGCAAGATTACCTTATTAATAGTGATGAATCAAATATATCCAAGTGCTTGTTTAATCCCACACCCCATGTTTGATCAAAAATGGATCTGAAATATCGACTCCCAAGTCAAAGCTGTGACAATCAGATGCAAGTTCACCCTATGAAAACATACACAGATCTCACTCATAAATTCGTCCAAGATATGGATAATATAAACCTTTCTTCTGGGGTTGAACAAATTCAGATTAAAAAACATGGCCCCCAAAGAGGTTTAAAGACAAATGTTAACAGATGGACAGACAATGGTCAGAGGACCATCATATAATCTCACAAGACCTTCCAGCCATGTAATCTAATACAAATGAAGGAAAATTTTCTTCATCTGAAAAACATGTCAATTGCTTGTGACAAATTCTGACCCTCTCTGGAAATATTTGTAGAATCATAGCATTTTTAAGCTCAAACTCTAATGACATTAGCCATTTGTAGCAACTTGTATTAAACAAAGAACAGAAGTCTGCAATCACATTTGCTTCAAGTGTCAGTGTAAAATAAAGGTGCCACTTATATGTAGCTTCTTCTATGTTGGTGGTTCTTTCTGGGGGTTTTCTCCGTGTTCTTCCTCCACCAATAATTCTGGCTGCCATGTATAGCCTATCGCGTGCTGAAAAATGGCATTAAACACTACAACAATGACCACATATGAGGATTCACACAATGACATATCTTCTTACCTAAGTAATATATATATATATATATATATATATATATATATATATATATATATATATATATATATATATATAAAAGCATATAATACAAAGGTAAACTTTATCTTACCTAAACTCCAGATATCTGCTACACAGTCATATCCGATTTCTTGTATCACCTCGGGTGCCATCCAATATGGCGTTCCTATCACAGTATTTCTTTTGGCCATCGTATCCTACGGGATAAATAGAACTTAAGTGTCCAAATTTAGTAACCAACTTCATAGGGTATATAATACCATCAAATATTTATGTTTTACCACAATGCTGGTGAAATATTTTTAAACAGGTAAACACCACTAGTTTTAATGTGACAAGTATTTTCATAAAATAAAAAAACAGAACATTTACAACCATCATAATCTAATGGTATAATCCCTGAACCTGACATCGGTGTGGCCAGATTACAAACAAAGAACACTGCAGATTCATGTTCAATGAAATAAAATTAACATTTGGAAAAAATCTGAATGGTAGTAATGCCAGAAATGCATGTATCATAGATTGCTATAATCGTGGTAATGACATGCATCAGAGATTGCTACAACTATAGTAAGCGGCTCCATGAGGTAGAGTGATCTAAAGCGTTCTCCATTTTGGATCACTGCCATTACATCCCTTTCTGTGTGGGTTTGAGTCTAGGATTCAACCAATGTGGGTATGTGAGAAAGCTTGTCAGTAGCTTCTCATGGGTCGGTGGTTTTTTCCAGGGGTTTACCCGGGTTCTTACTCCACCATTAATACTGGCTGCCATGTATAGTCTATCATGTGCTGAAAAATGGTGTTAAACCCTACAACAACAACAACTATGGTAAGAATATCAAAACTTGATGCGTCATAAATTGCTACAACCATGGTAACAATGTCAACCGTACATGCATCATATATTGCTACACCCATAGTAAAAACATTGCAAAGTGAAACTTTGTATGACTGACTTTTGTAGGCTAAAGACAATGCAATCAAGAAGAGGTAATCTGAAAACTGTTACATTACAGCACTTTATAAAATTTTTACTCAACAATATAAAAAATTATAGACTGGTTATAAAAGAAACTAAATAATAATAAAGTCCTATAACAAATAAGATTTTAGCAAACTTATATATGTTAAAAAGCTGGCTATTAAAAAATAAACAACTCACTGTTAGCTGGCCAGCTACTCCAAAATCAGCAAGTTTGGCATGGCCCTCTGTATTAAGTAGAATATTCCCTGCCTTTATATCTCTGTGTATTTTCCTCTTGGAGTGCAGATAATCTAATCCCTTGAGGGTGTACAGAAGAATTGTAGCTATCTCATCTTCCGTGAGCTGAAATTATATACACACATATACATACTACAACCACTGACACTCCAGATGAAATAATTATATATATATATATATATATATATATATATATATATATATATATATATATATATATATATATATATATATAAACATGTACATACAACACTAATTTACACTCCAGATGAAATAATTATATATTCAAATATGTACATACTACACCAGCTTTAATATACTATATTGTGGGTGCTATTTCACAAGCTATGTGACGTGACTGCAAATTCACCAATTGTTTTTGATAATACACTGACTTGAATGCATTATATAAAGTTATTGGCAGCATATATTGAGCTGGTAGCTGAACTTGTCTGTAATCCTGGCATATTTTCTGTCTGATGCTGCTACTGTCTCTATTGGCTGTCTTTAGTGACATTTGATAATACTAGTTTATCTGTCACAAAGCTGAAGTTCATATTTCCTGAATGTTTCACTGTCTCTAAACAAACAAAGACTACAACTGTTGCAGAAGGTGCAGGAGCCCCGAGTGGCCTAACGCTCTTTCCATTACGGATCACTGCCATCTCACCTCTGTCTGCGTGGGTTCGAGTCTAATATTCGGCTAATGTAGTTATGCGAGCAAGCTTGTCAGTAGCTCCTCGTGGGTCGGTGGTTCTTTCCGGGGGGTTTACTGGGTTCTTCCTCCACCAATAATACTGGCTGCCATGTATAGCATATAGTGTGCTGAAAAATGGCATCAAACCCTACAACAACAGCAGAAGGTGCAGTGCCTAAAACTAAAACTATACAAGGATTCAATGAATGAAAGCTTTGAATCTGCAGTTCATTCAAAGATCCTGATATGATAACTGGATATGAACCAGCATACAACAGTGAAAGAGATGTCAGTTAGGATTTCAGTGACACAAGAAGAATAATACCTAGGTATGTCAGGTTCTATGATGGATTTACTAGAACTCATCAGGCAATGTGTATAGAATAAAAACTCTAACTTTATTTTGCTGACCTTCATTATGCTGCTATATGGGAACAACACAATAAACATAAATCAGTTTTGTTCCCTTTCAAATCTTTAATTATATATATATACATGTATATATATGCACACCGTATGACCCAACTAAAAATAGAAAGATGTTTATAACAAAGCTCCATAATGTCCTTGGAATCAACCAATCATGAGGTCAGAAAACATTGCCTGATGAGTTCTAGTAAATCCATCATAGAACCTGACATACCTAGGTATTATTCTTCTTGTGTCACTGAAATCCTAATATATATATATATATATATATATATATATATATATATATATATATTGTTACGTATATTTGATTTAAGTCATTTATTTTTGTTTTAATTGTTTGTTTGTCAGATTAAAATCTGACATTTTAAGTTTAAGATTCATTCATTGGGAGATATAATTTTTAGAAAGTGGGATGACCTGTACTCTACAAATAAACCTCAGATGTTGACCTTATTTCTGACCTGGCTTCAGAGTTGTAAACAAGCTTTTAAAATGATTGGTTGATTCCAAGGACATTATGGAGCTTTGTTATAAACATCTTTCTATTTTTAGTTGGGTCATACGGTGTGCACGAGATTTTATTGAACGTAAATTTGTTCTAAAGATTCTAGAAGATCATGTGACCCCTTTCTTGTTTACGTAAAAACAGGCATATAAATCATGTTTTGGAGCGAACTATTTAGTCGAAGTTGGGCTGTTAGAATATTAAGTTGTATTGTTTTGAGTTATTTTAAATTACTGGAAATTATTTCAATTCGTTTGGATCAAGAGGATTTATTTTGTTATTTATCTGGAAAATAATTGTGCTCATTGAATTTCATTAGACCAGAACTGACTTCATCACATGACATCGTCTTCCATCTTGGATGCTTCACCAAGACTCGAACTGGGAATTATTTGGACATTTTATTACCAGGACTTTTGCAATTTCACTAGTGGATTATAGTTTGAATTATTTTTGGATTAATTTTGGAATTGATTCTTAAAACCGTAAGTTATTTTTTTCTTTTCTGGAAAATATTTGTGCTTAATTGTTTATTACATTTTTACAAGCTTGTTATTTTCACTCTTTCTATGTTACTGTTTATTCGAGCCTAAGCACGTAACAATATATATATATATATATATATATATAATAATTTTGCAGGCCACAGGATACAGCTTGGTGGATAATGTTTGAGACCACTGATTTCAATTTTGACAAAAGAGCTTCAAAATTATATACTGTTGTAAAAACAAGGACTGAATTTTCAATAAAATTAACTTGTCATTTTGTAATTTGTTAAACCAGTCCACACACCTGTATTGATAAAGGAGCCTGTATCATTTTTAATATATATTACACGAGACAAAAAGTTCTCATTTCTGCTCGGAGATTCAACAATTGGGACTATAAATTTGGCTTAAAACAAATAGCAGTCCGTTTTCTAATCTGGGTTTCATCCAAATATTCAAACCCCATTTGTCATAATTGGACATTTATTTTACGGGTCATTGCAATTGCATATAAAAAAATTGGAATTTGCTGCCAATGTGCCACGAAATATGGTAGTCACTTACCACCTGATTTATCAAGCAGAGAGCACATGTCAACGTGGTAGTCATGTGATACAACAAAACTCCAGAAGTTATTCTCAGAATATATAAATATGGCAAATTATTGTGTTCATTCAGTTTTGTATTTTGTTTACAAACAGTATACAACTTTCATTTAATATTGTTTTGAAAAAAAATTCTTTGTAACACTTGAAAATATGGGTTGTTAGATATGTGTTCTCATGCGACTAGAAATTCAAATCGCGAGTGCCAGGTAACATTTCATCAACAACGTAGTTTTGTCTTGTCCTTCAGCAGATTAAAGACATGACAATTACAATAGTCACAATTTCTGACAAAATAAGTAATTTTCATATCAATTTCTTGCATGCATTACTTGAACAAACAACGTTTAAAGTTTGCTTGACCATTCGGTAAGCAGCTACACTTTGCCACCACCATGATGGCCTCTTGTGATGCTATACTTGTTTTCATACCTTCCATGTAAGGAAAGATATGGATATCGAGCTGACTTTGAAAATAAAAAGTCTACTAGACGAATTTAATCCACTGAGCATTTGGATTTACTCAGCATATATGTTAAGTGCAAGCACCCAAATAATCCATACTGCACCCTCCAAATATTTTGGTTAGAACTTGAATTTAACTCACAATCAGTTTAGTTACGCCTCAGTAACATGACTGGGTGTCAAGTGCTGGTGGAAAAATCCCAGGTTTTTCCAGATTTTTATCAATATTTTTTAAATTCAATCTATTTTTTGCAGTTGGGAAAAATGTATCATTTCTCCTGACTTTTTCTGGAATGCCTGGTAGAGCCAGAACCCTGTCTAATAGATGTATCTGAAAGGGAACGGACTCCAACAGATTTATTTGAAAAGGAATTGACTCCTCCAATAGATTTATTTGAAAGGGAATTTACTCCAACAGATTTATTTGAAAGGGAATTGACTCCTCCAATAGATTTTTTTGAAAGGGAATCGACCCCATAAAACTTATTTGAAAGGGAATGGGTTCCAATAGATTTATTTGAAAGAGAATTGACTCCAATAGATTTATTTGAAAGGGAATGGGTTCCCATAGATTTATTTGAAAGAGAAATTACTCAAATAGATATAACTGAAAATAAATTGACTTCATTAGATTTATTTGAAAGGGAATGGGTTCCAATAGATTTATCTGAAAGAGAATTGACTCCAATAGATTTATCTGAAAGGGAATGGGTTCCCATAGATTTATTTGAAAGAGAAATTACTCAAATAGATATAACTGAAAAGAAATTGACTTCATTAGATTTATTTGAAAGGGAATGGGTTCCAATAGATTTATTTGAAAGAGAATTGACTCCAATAGATTTATCTGAAAGGGAATGGGTTCCCATAGATTTATTTGAAAGAGAAATTACTCAAATAGATATAACTGAAAAGAAATTGACTTCATTAGATTTATTTGAAAGGGAATGGGTTCCAATAAATTTATCTGAAAGAGAATTGACTCCAATAGATTTATCTGAAAGGGAATGGGTTCCCATAGATTTATTTGAAAGAGAAATTACTCAAATAGATATAACTGAAAAGAAATTGACTTCATTAGATTTATTTGAAAGGGAATGGGTTCCAATAGATTTATCTGAAAGAGAATTGACTCCAATAGATTTATATGAAAGGGAATGGGTTCCCATAGATTTATTTGAATGAGAAATTACTCAAATAGATATAACTGAAAAGAAATTGACTTCATTAGATTTTTTTGAAAGGGAATGGGTTCCAATAGATTTATCTGAAAGAGAATTGACTCCAATAGATTCATCTGAAAGGGAATGGGTTCCCATAGATTTATTTGAATGAGAAATTACTCAAATAGATATAACTGAAAAGAAATTGACTTCATTAGATTTATTTGAA
This sequence comes from Unio delphinus, assembly GCA_029339505.1. Lineage (NCBI taxonomy): Eukaryota > Metazoa > Mollusca > Bivalvia > Unionida > Unionidae > Unio > Unio delphinus. Next base: position 2,321,131 of record JAQISU010000012.1, on the reverse strand, counting down.
AGGGAATGGGTTCCAATAGATTTATCTGAAAGAGAATTGACTCCAATAGATTTATCTGAAAGGGAATGGGTTCCCATAGATTTATTTGAAAGAGAAATTACTCAAATAGATATAACTGAAAAGAAATTGACTTCATTAGATTTATTTGAAAGGGAATGGGTTCCAATAGATTTATCTGAAAGAGAATTGACTCCAATAGATTTATCTGAAAGGGAATGGGTTCCCATAGATTTATTTGAATGAGAAATTACTCAAATAGATATAACTGAAAAGAAATTGACTTCATTAGATTTATTTGAAAGGGAATGGGTTCCAATAGATTTATCTGAAAGAGAATTGACTCCAATAGATTTATCTGAAAGGGAATGGGTTCCCATAGATTTATTTGAAAGAGAAATTACTCAAATAGATATAACTGAAAAGAAATTGACTTCATTAGATTTATTTGAAAGGGAATGGGTTCCAATAGATTTATTTGAAAGAGAATTGACTCCAATAGATTTATCTGAAAGGGAATGGGTTCCCATAGATTTATTTGAAAGAGAAATTACTCAAATAGATATAACTGAAAAGAAATTGACTTCATTAGATTTATTTGAAAGGGAATGGGTTCCAATAGATTTATCTGAAAGAGAACTGACTCCAATAGATTTATCTGAAAGGGAATGGGTTCCCATAGATTTATTTGAAAGAGAAATTACTCAAATAGATATAACTGAAAAGAAATTGACTTCATTAGATTTATTTGAAAGGGAATGGGTTCCAATAGATTTATCTGAAAGAGAATTGACTCCAATAGATTTATCTGAAAGGGAATGGGTTCCCATAGATTTATTTGAATGAGAAATTACTCAAATAGATATAACTGAAAAGAAATTGACTTCATTAGATTTATTTGAAAGGGAATGGGTTCCAGTAGATTTATCTGAAAGAGAATTGACTCCAATAGATTTATCTGAAAGGGAATGGGTTCCCATAGATTTATTTGAATGAGAAATTACTCAAATAGATATAACTGAAAAGAAATTGACTTCATTAGATTTATTTGAAAGGGAATGGGTTCCAATAGATTTATCTGAAAGAGAATTGACTCCAATAGATTTATCTGAAAGGGAATGGGTTCCCATAGATTTATTTGAATGAGAAATTACTCAAATAGATATAACTGAAAAGAAATTGACTTCATTAGATTTATTTGAAAGGGAATGGGTTCCAATAGATTTATCTGAAAGAGAATTGACTCCAATAAATTTATCTGAAAGGGAATGGGTTCCCATAGATTTATTTGAATGAGAAATTACTCAAATAGATATAACTGAAAAGAAATTGACTTCATTAGATTTATTTGAAAGGGAATGGGTTCCAATAGATTTATCTGAAAGAGAATTGACTCCAATAGATTTATCTGAAAGGGAATGGGTTCCCATAGATTTATTTGAATGAGAAATTACTTAAATAGATATAACTGAAAAGAAATTGACTTCATTAGATTTATTTGAAAGGGAATGGGTTCCAATAGATTTATCTGAAAGAGAATTGACTCCAATAGATTTATCTGAAAGGGAATGGGTTCCCATAGATTTATTTGAATGAGAAATTACTCAAATAGATATAACTGAAAAGAAATTGACTTCATTAGATTTATTTGAAAGGGAATGGGTTCCAACAGATTTATCTGAAAGAGAATTGACTCCAATAGATTTATCTGAAAGGGAATGGGTTCCCATAGATTTATTTGAAAGAGAAATTACTCAAATAGATATAACTGAAAAGAAATTGACTTCATTAGATTTATTTGAAAGGGAATGGGTTCCAATAGATTTATTTGAAAGAGAACTGACTCCAATAGATTTATCTGAAAGGGAATAGGTTCCCATAGATTTATTTGAAAGAGAAATTATTCAAATAGATATAACTGAAAGGGAATTGACTCCATTAGATTTATTTGAAAGAGAATTGACTCCAATAGATTTATCTGAAAGGGAATTGACTTCATTAGATTTATTTGAATGGGAATGGGTTCCAATAGATATGTTTAAAAGGGACTAGACTTTCAACAGATGTTGTGTTTGAAAAGTTAACTTACATCAAATAATTTTCATCTAGAAAAATATTTAGCTTAGGCACATGCATGGATAAGATTAAGAAAGGTGTGCTATAGACTGAGATGGATTAGGCCCATATAATATTTAAAACCACATAAAAATGGGTCATTATTAGAAGCAACATTGGCTTATCTACCAAGTACTACTAAGTATAATGTAGATTGGCTTTCCAAAGCATTTAAATTATCTCAATGTGATCAAGCAAATGAGTGGCAGTCACTTTACTTTTGATGATTTTCAAATAAGGGCTATAATAAATAGAACACAATAATTGTTAAAGAACCCATAAACTGTAGCACATTTGCTCCAACTTTTTTTTGTTGTAGAACTATGACCTGTATCATTATGATCGATATGGTAATTCAAATGATAGGTCGGACCAAATTGTAGTTACTGAAATGGAATCTTTTGTATTAACACAAAACATTGGCAATAACAATGTTGCCTACCTTTTAATGGAAACTGAATATTCAATGGCTACCTACACAACTGTAACAGATCTTGTACAAAGAACCGCAAAATTCAGTATTAAACATACTCAAGCCTTCAAATTAAGAATTTCAATGTACATAGAGTAATGTATTAGATACATGGTTATCAAAACTTGTCAAAAAAAGTGATGAGAAACAATTTGACAAATTACAAGAAATGTTGTCATCAATAGATCTCAATTTCACCTGCAATGATGGGATGATGAAAAATGTTAAAGGTAATGCTGATGATCTGAAATCTAGACCACAGTGCCAACAACCAGGTGTATTGTGGACTCTGGCTGTACTGCAAGCTGGTATAAATTAATATGGTGCTTTCTTTTTGGAGCATTAATTAAGAATTGCTGGTTTGATGACAGGTATAAAACACATCTGGGTCAACAGAATGTGTGGAATCAACAAAATCTGTGCAAGGCCCTGGACTGGATGACAAACAAGGATAAATGACTCATATATTTAATTTGATCAGACAAGCAATTTAAGCACTTCCTTTAATGCCTGAGGCTACTACTATAGTAGAAAAAGCAAGGTTTATTGGGATTGGTCAAGGGGTATGATTACTGACAAATTACAGTGTACATCAGGAATGGAAAGAACCTTCAGGCAATACATTGACATCAGACAGTGCATGTCAAAGAGTTGTACTAGTCTGTACCAAACTGAAACAGTCAATGGCAAACATGCTATCCCATTAGATCAATATCAACCATTAGTACATCCTGCTCTAGGTGATTATCAACCAAAATCTTTTGCCAATTATGCCAAAATTTATCAATTTACACGAACAATATCCAGTACAGTATTTTCTGGTCTATAAGTCGATACATTTTTACTTGAAAGTCAGGTCTTCGTCTTATACTCTGAATCAGCTTATATATGGATTGTGTCACTGAAATTGCATTGACTTAGTTTTTATAATACCTTCGTAACTACAGGTAATAAAATGAACTACAACATGGATGTGCTTTCAATTATAATAAAACAAGCATGGACTGTTTATTCAGCTGTGTCAATTGATAACAGAATATAGCAGTAATTTGTTCAGAAGTAAAATCACAAGCATGTTAGCATCGATAATACAATTTCATGATTGCCGGAAATATGGGATATAATACAACGATACCATTACTAGTGTAAAATACGAAGCCAAGATATTGACCTGGCCTTGTCTTATACTCCAAATCGACTTATATATATATGGACGAAGGATGGAAAATTTACAAAATTGGTGAATTCGACGTATACTTCAAATTGACTTATAGGACGGAAAATATGGTAATATCGCAATTACTTGCAGTAGGAATATCAGTTCAAAACTCAAGAAAGGCAGCAGCTTAGTAAATATGGATTTAGGTGTTTTTTGATACAAAATTATCCCTTACATCATGTAAGGTCATTTGGACACCTCTAACCCATTCACATGGGAAGTAAATTTGCATGCCTGCTGTAAACATCAGTCATTATGAGCTGGTTTTCATAGAGCCAACTTGGGGAAAATCGTTTGTTAAAAACTACATACACAGAGGTAAATGACTATTACATCAGATCATGTGGTTGCATTTAAAATCCAGTTGTAATCTGCTAATTAAAGTAACTGAGTTTGATTCTCCACTTTTCAAAATGGAAGCCAGATTTCATTCAGTATTTTCTTGTGTTTGGATGATTAAAATCACAACTATGAAAGCTTCAAGAACTTAGGCAAAGGCTCTGATGTTGATGCAAGCCTCGTGGGGAGACAAATAATGTTACCCTCTTGACTGTGATTTCCTTGTCTCTGTCCAAACCCCAACATGAATTCTATATCATTTACTCACAATGGGCCCTAACTGGGCCTCAACACCTCATATTGAGCCTCAACTGCCCACCATACACCTAATATCTTTTGGTGGTCCTCAGATGCTCACAAAGGGACCAATTTCTTTTGCATTGCACACTTACTGTTTTGTTGCGAAATCTCATGATATCAGACACAGAACCTGCCCCACAATACTCCATCACAATCTGCAAAGATACAAGAAGATAATTATAAAAAATAAGCTTGGTATGAGAAATATTGGATCCATTATAAATTTCTGATGCTATATTTATCCCTGAATGATATGCAACCATATACACAAAGCAGAAACAGATTAAATACTGCAGACAAGGATCACTGCCATTTGTTATCCTTTCAATTAAACAATATGGATTCAGATTTGACTGCAGATATGCAAGCAAACTTGACTTTATGATGTTTCCTGTTGAGTGAAAAAGGGTAAAGTAATTACCCTAATTAATAGTTGATGTAAAGTCCATCTACAGCAAGGTTTTCTTCAACATTTTTGTCTGCTAAATTAACAATATCCATTGATTAGATTATGGCCGTTTTTGTTGACAAGAAAACTTAAACAAGCCACGCTTTAGTCTGACTCAACAACAACTGATTCAAGGTATATAATGCAATAAATGCATTGCAGAAATTAATAAATCAATCCTTCCATGTTATAATCTTTCTATCCTGGGATCTGAATTCCTTACGCCAGCAACCATTCCCATCTTAAATTATCTGGTGTCATTGGAGTCATTATTTTTCCTCCCTGTACACTACTTAACAAATAAATGCTTATCATTTGTTGAACAGTTTATCTTCTCTTCTGCTAATGATTCACCACATGCTCTAAGTTGGTCCTCAATCAAATAAACAAAAACAGTAAGAAATTTCTGTCAGCCAATGAAGCTGATTGCCTATTATGAATCTTTGGCAATAATCACACTCTATTCTGAAGTGCACTTGATTCAGTCTAAAGTCACACATAATGATCATTTATCTTATATCTTCTGGTCACAATGGATGGAACTTTCTTGAAGCAAAGTCAACAAAAAATGGGCACTGGCTAAAAGGGGTAGATTAGAATGAATCATGCATCAGTGTTTCCCATTACAATCAATTGTGCTTTAGGGACCCCCCCCCAAAAAATTAATCTGACCCTCAGTTTTGATACCTAACTTTCTTTTTGACACAGTCTGATCCCCATTTCAGACACCAAGGGGATTTTTTTAACTCTCATTCATTCACTCCAAGGGGATACACTACCTGCATACAATATCAACTGAACATAAAAACTGGATGCCTTGTGCAAATTATTGGACAATAAACTCCCTAACATTGCATTGTTGATTACTGCAACATATTGCACATGCAAACTATTGGACAATCAACTCAGACATTATTGATTGGATTACGGCAACATACTGAAAGATGTTTGCAAATTATTAGACAATCTAATTAGATTACTGCAATACTGTTGTAACTAGATTATGTACTCATTAAATGTTAACATACAAGTCCTTTTTAAGGATTCTTGTGGTATGTCTGTCTGTAAATTAGCCCCATCTACAATCTGTATATTGTTAGATGTTGTTATGCCAGTGACAAGAATAAACATAGTTAAATTAAGCTGGTTCTTACCCACAGATCAGTGTTTTTGAAGTAGCTGCCATAGTATTTAACAATGAAAGGACTGTCACATTGTTGCATGATGGAGATTTCCTTGATAATTTCCTGAAGGTCCGTGTCCACAGGTACCTGCTTAATGGCAAGCACCTGCCCCGACTCCTTGTGGAGGGCCTTATATACACTGCCATAGGACCTGATTTAAGGACAAAAGCATCTTCAATAATTTGCATAAGTAAATAAAATCAAACTGTTTCAAAATAAGAATATAATGGTTGAACTACAAATCACTGGGTCAGATTTTCACAAATACAATACTAGGAAGATAAATGAACTATATACTACAGTACTTTTAGATTTAAATAACTAAGTTTTTAAACTGTGACATGAAAACATGTAACTTGAAAGGGGGCACGAAACTGTCAAGTATATGCTGTACATGAAGCAACATGTGAAAATGTGGACTGTTGCTAGTGCAACTTATCTCCAGAAATTTCACTGATGAACTATTATAAATTATACCTACATTATAGCTTGGTTGAAGTCTATTTCATTGATGAACTGGTATACATTATATCTACAGTATAACTTGGTTGAAGTGTACTTCAATGATGAACTGGTATACATTATATCTACATTATAGTTTGGTAGAATCTGAATCTTAAATGATGATTTAAATCTAAAACAATTCATTTGAGAATGTGTGGATGATGAAACAGAAAAAATATAATGAACATTCATTAACCAGACCACCATATAAAAATTGCACTGAGTACAGCACAGCAACAACAAAATAAAAAGACTGATTAATATACAATCAGAAACTTTCTACAAATCTTTATAGATAAAATTTTTTTTTTTTAAAGATATTTAAACATCTGACAAGATAAGCTGTAATAAATGTTATTTAAAATGCAACTACAAAAAGTTATTGTAACTCAAAAATGATTGGTTGAGCTAAATCACATAAAATTAGTTCAAATTTCTTTTGCTCCTTAGACAAACTCCTGTCTTAGGTTTTACTATAATTACACATCCAATTTATGCAAGCATGAGACACATAAGTGAAGCATGCATATTTTCTATGAAGGTAATTTGCACAACTATGAAAAAAAAGGTAAAAATTATACAAAAAATAAACAAGTCATCCATTATCACTTAGATATCACAACAGTAAATATTTACCATCTCAATACACTGCATGTGCATAAATGTTTAAACACAACAAGCTGATATTTCAAAATGTATTAAAATGACAACACTGTATATATTCTGTATACATATAATCAAACAAAGGTGCATCTATCCTTTATATAGTCACTTGTGAGTTGCCTCCACTTGAAAACTCATAATGCATCAAATCTGGAGTACACAATTTTCCTTTAGGAATAATCAAAATATCAACCAAAACAGACTGAGATTTGCTGTTGTACTATGTACAGGGTCTTTAATGTGCTGAGTGTTGCATTATGTACAGAGTCTTTAATGTGCAGCTGGAATGGACTTCTAAGTGAATATAGAGAAAATTTCATGCCGCTGACCAAAAGCTGAATATTGTGCTCATTTCTTAAACTGTGTAAAACTATGGACTAAAAAAATGCAATACTGGTCATGTTATCAGCATACTGAGTGGTCAAGAATAATGAGGTGATGGTCAGTATGAGATTGGCAATGTTGGTGTCTTAAAAAGAACCCCATATCTCTGATAGCTGTCATATATTTAATCTTATATTCTATAACGATAAAAAGAATTTGTTTCCTATTGCACTGGTCTTAAAATTAGAGTAGGTAGGCAGGGATTTGTTTTTTATTTTTAAACATTATACATATATATTATAATGATAAGTATATATCATATATAATTATTAAACACTTCAAGTACCGGGATAAACCACCTCAATGCACAAATCAATTTCAGGATTTAAAAAAAACTTTATTTTTTAAATTTTTTATTTAAACATTATTTATACTGCAATAATTAGTATATATAATATACTAATCACTTGACATACTTAGCTAAACTAGCTCAATTAGAGTTACAAACCAATTTCGGCAATTAAAAAAAATAAACATTTAACCCAAATGGAAAAATAGAGATGGACAACTGACTGGAAATAAACACATCTTTTAGTCTGAACAATGTCAAATATATAACTCATACATAATTACTGGGACAAGTCAAATTTTCCATTTTCAACTGACAACTATAGAAGCCAAATCCTGTTTAGCTTAAAGATGAAAAATACTGGCATTGAAACATTCTTTTGATAAAATTCTTTGTATGCTATTAAAATATTTACTGAGATGTCTTAAACACAAGTTTGTTCAATGTGGGATAGCTTAATATCAGGTCAAGTCACAAATTCTTGCTGTACTATTTTTAGAAATTACCCGGACAAAAATGTCAACTTACAGTATGACTACAATATTGAATTTAACCTCGGCAATGACTAATCTTACCCTTCTCCAAGCTTGCCTAAAATGTCAAATACTTCCTCGGGGGACTTGGCGAGGTTTTCTTCACTGAGATGCTTTAGCGAGTCAGAACTAAAAAAAAAGGCTTAGCTCAAACACAGCGAGTCACAACTAAAGAATTTAAAAAAAGTTACAAAGCTCTAGCTCTATAACCAGCATTATGAGTCATGTAAATTAGTCCATCTGCTGCCAATGATTTTCTGTACTGTGCAAAGATAACTGGTGGGGTCCAAGTACCTGTAATTGCATGACTGGTTTATTCTATCATTTCACCATAAAAAATGAGAAACAAGGATGCAATAGCTAAGTGCCAGTCTACAACTACTGCAACATGCACAAAATTAAGAAAAGAGGGTAGTGCACAAAGATAATTTCTAAGTTTTAATAAAACAAATAAATGCAAAATAAATTTTAGTTGTTCTAAAACTGACATTTAGCTACATCCTTTGTCTGTTCAATGTGCAATTTTCACATTCACCAGCATTTCTTTTTAATCCAGTAGTCTGTTAAACAAAAATAAATTTATAGGGTTTTCTACTTTCATAAATGTCAGGCATATCTGTAAGTAAAGAATGCTCACACATAATATAGTCATGATCAGAGATTGTGACTGAAATTCAAAGTTGTATTTCATGACAGAACAGTAATCATTATATCGCTATGAAAACCGTTCATGCTAGGTTGCATTTTGTTCCATTTCTTCATATTTTGCCTAGTGGCTTTACACAGAATTTTTGCATAATTGTTATTATAGTAATGGCAATCATATTTGTAAATGCTGACCAAGTCAAGATAGATATTGTGAAGGTTCAACACAGGTCAACAGCAAAAGCTCACTTGACCTGGTGAATTTTTTTTATTATTATTGCAGATTCATGAACAGATCAGACTATTCCTTCTTTCTTTTCTTTTTTTTAAACAAATGAGTAAATTTGATTTTTGCAAATGTTTCTTTGAAACTGGTATATGGTAGGTGAGTATGAAAATTACACACTGAGTAATCATCACTAATAATTCGCTCAAATGAGGAAAAAAAAAACAGCAACAAATATAACATGCACACAGACAAATAATACAACTAAGCAGGTGCAAGATTTCAGTTTTTCATCTGTTTGGAATCACAAATGCACAATTGTTTTAAAACAACATTAGAGAACCAGCATGAGTTTTCCCACAACAGTACCGGCTTGAGGGATCACACAAGAGTACTGGCCTGAGGGACTTTGCAAGAGTACTGTGCCATCCTAAGGGATCGCAATAGCACTAATCTGAGGAATTATAAAAGTGTTGTTATAAAAATGAAAAAACATTTCATTCTAATCTTCAAGCTGCTTTCTTTCTACCCATACTGTCATACATATAATAAACCAATTAAAATAAAATGTTTAATTTTCATCCTTGGGTCCATAGCGATACCAGAATTTAATTGTAATAATGTGCATAATATTGAGACAAAGGGTTGTATTTATCATAATAAACCCATGCTTGTCAAACTGAAATCCAATTAACCCACTATTCATTTTTGTGCAATAATAAGCGCACTATTTATTTTTATCTGATAAACAGACAACTCTCTACATGCCCAGGTTTTATTAAATTTCTTTGAAACAGATATTGCTAAAATGAAGAAAATAAAATAATTCTTCGATTAAAAAAATTGTCAATTAAGAATAATCTAACTACTTAAGAAGAAAAAAAGTCCTTGAACTTTACATAGTTAAAAGCTAAATGCTTATCAAGAGAACTGAATATATTTTGCAATATTCAATGCTCCTTAATATTAAGCAACTAATTCACTCCTGTTAAAGAAAGATATAAGAAAAGATAATCTATGATTAAAATGTTTGATGCAAATGGATCATATTATGGAATAAATACTTTCTCCCATTATTTCAAAATGTCCTGTTGTATGCAACTGACAATCTAAATACAATGTAACTCTGAAATTTGCCAGCCGTTAATGATTTATAAATGGTTGTACCCAAATGGCTGTTTCCTGACATAACCAGAAATGGACCATCTCAAACATGCATAATGCAATTAGTTCTTTTTCATTTTTTTCTGAAAATGAAATAAACGAGGTGTTACATAATGAGTTCACGAGATTATTGAAAACATATGCTGGAAGTTTGTTCTTTTTGGTTGAGGTTAGAATATGACAAAATGAAAAACTGATATCTTGTAGATATTTCCAGCAAATCATACAATCCCTATCATAATGATACTAGCTACCGCAAGGTGACACAAAACCTTGAACGAATGCTACATGAAATTTAGGTTTTGCAAAATACAATTTCAGGAAAAATTAATGCACTATGTACTTAATACAAGGTATTAAGTTAATACCTAGTCATATACCCCCCCCCACTCCTCATTTTGCGAAAGCTTACAACATTACAAACATTTTAATAGTACCAGTCTATCTTTCTAAGACTTCCACTTCCTGGTTCTGGATATAACATCTACAGTTTCCTAAAATAATGGATCCCTTTTTTTCCTCTTAAAGCAAAACAAAAGTAGTCTCTTAACTCCATTTAACAAGAACCACTTTGGTAGCCTAGTGTTTAGATCGTCTGCCGCAGAAGCGGGAGGTCGTTGGTTCGATCACAGGCTGAGTCATACCAAAGACAATATGATACTAACAGCTGCCTCGCTTGACGCTCAGCATTAAGAGGTTAGAGTTAGGACTGGACGGCCTGGTGTCAGGATAATGTGACTGGGTAGGACATCATGCTACATGTCTGCGGAGTTTAAATGACTATAACATTTGATGAGCAATATCATGCATACAGCTTAAGACTTGCTTGTGAAACAAAACTTTTTACATTGGAATTAACTATAAACAACCAATTTTCTTTCTGTGAAAAATATAGATCACTATTCCATACATGTAATTTCCTCATGGGTGAATCCAGAAGATACAAGGAAAACACTAACCAAATTCTATGATGATCCGATGCATACAACTTGCAGCAACGACAGTAAATAAAAACTGTTACAGTTTCATTGCAGATGATACCAACAATGCAGACCAAACATGCAGCTAGGGGAGTGATGAGCTCTTCTGCACTTAGTAGTGGTGAGATAAAAATCATACAAATAGTTCTGGTATTATATAAACCACTAAGAAGCCAAATTTTGGCAGTTACATACTGCAAATCCAGTAATTTTCGCAAAATTATTGTATTCAAAATTTACTAAGTTGTGGCTGAGAGGACATTAAAAGTTTTACAGTTAGATGATTTACCAGTACACAGATCATTTACCAGTACACAGATCATTTACCAGTACAGATAAGTATCTCTGATTACAATGTGAAGACTATTTCATGCAACCAAATTAATGTCTTACTATGAAAATGATTATGTCCCTGACTAATTGTCATGTGTTTTTATGATACTTTTGAATTTCTTTATCAATCTGGTGAAATATACTGGATTTTGTATGGTACAGGTATATTTCTTAATCAATCTGGTGTGGTACACTGGAATATATGGTACAGGTATATTTTTTAATCATTATGGTGTAGTACACTGGAATATATGGTATTTAATATTTCTAAATCAATCTGGTGTAGTACATTGGATTATTTGGTATTTCAATATTTCTACATCAATCTGGTTGAATTCACTGGGTTTTGTATGGCACAGGTATATTTTTGAATCAATCTGGTGTAGTACACTAGGATTTTGTATAGTATTTATGTATTTCTTAATCAACCTGTTGTACTGCTATGGGATTATTTTAGGTACACATACAACTAGCTATAACCTAGTGACTGAGGCACTTGACCAGACTGCACTTGTAAAATGACACTTAACAATCTTAACAGTAAATACCAAATCTTTACCAAACAATTTCCTGGATACACTGCATGTAATGATTATATCTACTATACACAGTGACACTAGGAAAAATGTGTCAATTCCATTTCTTGTGTTTTTTCTTTCAGGATAATTCTAATTTTATGTGAAAAATCTTGTATAGGCCTTTAAGAAGATACTGTGCATGTATTTTGCTGACTGTACCTCTCCATCTATCAGTAAATGCATATATATATATCAATAAATGCATATGCATAACTGATTAAGTATACTGTTTAATATAATATTTGCAGAGGTTTTCGTTACAATCAGTTCCTACATATATACTGTCAGTGTTAAGAGTTGTTGTTTTTTCTGAATTGTTACGAGCTATTAAAAGCTGAATGAGGATTAGCCAATTTCACTCTTCTTAAAACAAAGTGGCCAATTGTCCAATATAATACCATTTGTTTCTCTAATTACATGTCCTTTCCAAACACTCTTGAGGATACGCTAATATTGGAAAAATGATTTATAAATAACTTGATCCTCTATGAATTTTTTTTCAAAAGTGAGCTAGGCCAAATTGCATGGAACATTTCTAAACTTAAATTAAAAATGCCTATGTCTACAAAAGATATTGGAATTTATACAACAATGTGTTTTATGTATTTTGCAAAACCTAAAACAAACAAAAACAAAAATACACTGCAGCAGGCATCTGAAGCAATAGCCAAGCTTGATGAAAATGTTATCTTCAAGCAGGGCCTCAATACAGAAAAATAGGAATTGCATGCTTTGTGTGATTTCTACATCAAAATGCACATATGTAGCATAACAAAATTAATGTATACAATTCAGTGGTTGAACATCATAAGTGAAAACTACTCTGCAACTTATGTTAGCAAAATAATTTGACCTTAAGAGGATATAATGTTGCAAGAAAATAACCTGATGAATGTTAAATGTTCTTTAAGAAATGTGAATTTGTAAATTTTAGTTTTCTCATTTTTTTCTAACTGGCAAGTTAAATCTGAAATAAACATATTGCAAAACCTCAGCAGTAACCATGACAGTCAAAATCAAATTTAATGAGGGGAGGGGGGGAGTGCTAGGATCAACAATATAAAACAGGGACAGTGAGCCGACTTTATTCATATTTTTTGTGCTTTATCCAGAACAAACTTTAAACTTATGAATCGATCTAAAGAATTAAAAGTTAATACTGAGAAGTGTACAGAAATGCATTCCGACATTGTTTAGCTTGCTTCATCCATTGTTTAGAATCAAAGATGAAATTTCCAACTCTTTGAAAAAAATTGATTTTTGCAGGAAATACATTTTCACATTATGACATTCAACCACTAATGAAATACATGTACTACAACACAAGACCTCTCTTACCCTCTGCCTATTTTACATATTATATCAAACACTTCATCTGGCTGCCGAGCTAAACTCTCATCGCTTAACTTCTTCAGTTCACTGCATGAAAGAACACTTCATTAGTAATAATGAATATACCAAACAAAGTAACAGTGAAAATGAAGGTATTAGATACATATCCACGATACAGTAAAAACTATAAATGTATTAGATACACATCCATGATACAGTAAAATTAACGGTATTATATACATATCCATGGTACAGTAAAAATGATAAAGGTATTAGATACATATCCATGGTACAGTAAAAATGATAAAGGTATTAGATACATATCGATGGTACAGTAAAAATGATAAAGGTATTAGATACATATCGATGGTACAGTAAGATTGATGAAGGTATTAGATACATATCGATGGTACAGTAAAAATAATAAAAGGTATTAGATACATATCGATGGTACTGTAAGATTGATGAAGGTATTAGATACACATCCATGGTACAGTAAGATTGATGAAGGTATTAGATACACATCCATGGTACAGTAAAAATGATAAAGGTATTAGATACACATCCATGGTACAGTAAAAATGATAAAGGTATTAGATACATATCAATGGTACAGTAAGATTGATGAAGGTATTAGATACACATCCATGGTACAGTAAGATTGATGAAGGTATTAGATACATATCCATGGTACAGTAAAAATGATAAAGGTATTAGATACACATCCATGATACAGTAAAACTGATAAAGGTATTAGATACATATCGATGGTACAGTAAAAATGATAAAGGTATTAGATACATATCGATGGTACAGTAAGATTGATGAAGGTATTAGATACACATCCATGGTACAGTAAGATTGATGAAGGTATTAGATACATATCGATGGTACAGTAAAAATGATAAAGGTATTTGATACATATCGATGGTACAGTAAAAATGATAAAGGTATTAGATACATATCGATGGTACAGTAAGATTGATGAAGGTATTAGATACACATCCATGGTACAGTAAAAATGATAAAGGTATTTGATACATATCGATGGTACAGTAAAAATGATAAAGGTACATGTATTAGATGTCTATCAAGAGCTTTGTTGTCTGCAGTGTGACCAGAGTTATAAGCATGACATGAATCTCATTATTAACACAATGAGAATAATCATTTTATTTCACTTTATTTGTTGAGAATCAATTATACTGGTAGTATGGTTTTGTTTTTATTGTTTTTGTTGTAGGTTTTAAAGTCATTTTTCAGCACAAGATTGACTATACATGGCCGCCATTACAAATGGTCCGGATAGAACCACTGGCCCACAAGCAGCTATTGGAAACCTTACTCACAATGGTTGAATCCGAGACTTTAACCCACGCAGATAGAGGTACCATATATAGTGGTGTATAAGCCGAAGAATTTAGGAAAAAATAAAGGTCATGAAGAACGGGGGAATCGGCTTATCCACAAGCCAATGTCTAAACTTGACAATTTTTAGGTATTTTTGTTGACTACTGTAATGACTGTAAATATTTGAACACGCAAAATATTTTTTTCTGTGTCCTAAGACATATGAATGTAAAGACAATAGATTTCTGTGACCCGACAATTATTAAACTGTTATACAGTACTATAGTTGATTTTGTCATTATTTTATTTCTTCAGCATGAAATTAATTAAAGGTAGGTAAGGGGCCATCCATAAATGATGTCACACACCTATGAGTGGTGGTGGAGGGGGTCACACATTTGTGATTATGTGAGATGATAGGGAGAGGGGTGTTTAAGAAATGTGACTTCACATCTAAATGCGCAACTTTAAATAAAAGTTCTACTTTATTTTTTTTTTATTGCTTACAATTTATTTGATGACATTTAATGTAGATTCACATGTGTCGTGCATGAGCTCAAATTAAGATGGACTTGTCTTCGAACAACCAACACCCCTACTAACCCCAATAGTGGCTTTATTCCAAATAGCAATCTTTCGTTTCCAGTCGCTGGTGTCAACAAAGCGAGTTTGAAATGATATCTTTTCTAATTTTAAACTTTTTTGTGCTATAAAATTAAATTTAAAAAGTTTGGTAGAAAAGTAAATAATTTATAAGTTTGATAGAAAAATAAAGAATTTATAAAGGTTGATATTTTTAAGATTTCTATTATAAAAAGATCATACATTTAAGAAATATCATAATTTAAGTTATATATATATATATATATATATATATATATATATATATATATATATATATATACAGTGGGACCCCGCTATAACCCGGTAGTTGGGAGCCATAGAATCCGACCGGGCTATGAGCCGAACCGTGTTATAAGCAACCATGTACAATACCAACACATTTTTGGATTTAATGGGGGGGGGGGGGGGGGGGGGGTTTACATAAAGACGGGCGCGAAAATGCATGGCACAATTACCATTTTTGATCAATATATATTAAATGAGAAAACCATTTGCTGTGGTAACAGAAATTGCAGATATAATATATTACTTTATTCAGAAAACCATGCATTGGTACATACACGTGTCTAATTTATATATATATATACATGTATAATCTATTGCATGAAAAGAATATCAACATCGTGTACTCACCAGCGAATCTTGTAACATACATTGAATCCATAATAAAAATATTTCCATCGAAAATATCCACACACGGATGTAGAATATTCAATAATTTTGTCACAGATCATTATGTGACTAATACAATGAGAGAAAGTAACAAAAATTACGTAACGGGTGTATGTAATGAATGATGAAAAAGTACATGTATGTACGACGATTAATAAACGGTGTCTGCATACATTTTACACCACTACATTTCTCATCTGTTAGTAGTTATTATTTTTTAAACAAACTCTGTGATTTTTAGCTGCTTTCTGCTAATATCACGTTTGCTCTTGGCAAAGTCAAGAATAGTTCTCAGTTGCAGAATTTGAAGATGCGGAAATTATTAAAAATATTAAGTCTCAAAACACTAGTGGTGATGCTGACGATGGTGATACTTCTGACGACAGTAAACAGTAAAAGCATTACGTTTGCGTTTCCCATTTTCCATTCTAAATGTATACAAATTAACACTTTTAATCCTATTGGTTTGAAAATCTATAGCAAGAATAATAGTCATTAAACAATGGGGGTATATTTGTAGTAAATTTACGACATTATTTACTGGCCAACAGATTGCATAAAACAACACCGCCAAGCCTTACGCACATGCTGGCGGCTTTGTTTCTTTGATGCTGTATTAATCGTTGCCCTATGATTTGAACAAGTATAGCTTGGTAGTTCACTTTGATGATAAACAATGTACTTAAATTAATTGATTTATACATTCTGGTGAGAATCTTTTAACAACCGCCACATTGGCTGCTGCTTAGTTGTGTATGAAATTAAGAGAACATATATCGGAGATTATTTGAGCAACGACTGTATTCGGAATGCATTCAAGACAAACACAAAGTAGAAACGATGGCTTCATTACTCAGGAATCAGTAATTATAATATTGACACTTATGAGCTGTAATTTTTCAACAATAAACAAAGATCAAAGTTCTCAGTAGGCCCAGCAATTGGTTCGTATTTCCGACGTTTATTTTGGCACAAAAATAGAAGAAATTTAATAATACATTTTCTACACGTTCTTTTTCGCACTGTTTAGACGAATATGAGAATGATAATTAAACTCTTGACGTATTTATTTTTTTTCATACTTAAATTTTTTTTTTTTTTTTTTTTTTGGTCTTTGAGAAAAATACCTGTAATAAATTAC
Organism: Unio delphinus; assembly: GCA_029339505.1. NCBI lineage: Eukaryota > Metazoa > Mollusca > Bivalvia > Unionida > Unionidae > Unio > Unio delphinus. Next base: position 2,303,639 of record JAQISU010000012.1, on the reverse strand, counting down.
CCGAAATTTCGGGAGCCATGCCACGACCGGGTTATATCCGAATTCGGGTTATAGCGGGGTCCCACTGTATATATATATATATATATATATATATATATATATATATATATATAAAGTTTATATTACAAACATAATAAATTAAAGTTTATATTATACAATAATAATCTGTAAAAAAAAAATGGTGAAGAATTGGCCACTACGATGGATAAAAGTAAAATGTTTCAGTGTCTTTTTGAGACATACGTGCTGGCATATCCTACAAAGAGCAGAAAGATTTGCCAAGAAGTGGTTCAAAAGTGAAATGGAGTATTTAATAAAAAAATGAGGTTGATTGATTACTGGTTGCAAGAATTAAAAATAATTGCCGCCACAAAAAAGGATCACTTCTGACATTTTGGACTAAACAAACATTATATGCCGATACCAAAAACTCCCAAAAGTTCTTGTGGCAAACCCCAAGAATTCTGTGTTGTACTACAAAGTTCCAAAGTATTTTTTGTGTGTTATAATTACTTTATTTGATGATTATAGGAGAATTTGAATACAATATTCAGAAATTCTGCAGTTTTAGCTAGACGACGAGTATTTTCAAAAGAATTTTTATGCCAATTTCAACTATCCAATGCCTTCTATTTAATACATGTTTTCTCCTACAATATCACAGTGCAGCACCACACTAAATACATACTACAATGACAATAAAGTGATATGAAACATTTTAATTTTCAAACAGAAAATACGTTTTTTTTCAGGGGAAGGGCAGAGCTTTGTGATGTCATATTTGAGGGGAGTCTGACATTTTGTGACGTGTGATGAGGAGGAGGGTCAAAAGCGGCCTAAATCATGTGACACCATTTATGGATGGCCTCTAAATACAGACTTCAAAATTTGCGGGTGGCTTTCTCCCAGCTATACAATACTTACACAGCGCAAAGCGTGCGTAGCATCACTTAAATCCTTATATTTCCTTCCCAAACATATTGATGCAGATTACGCTTTATTTATTGTTTCGACCAAATTGCATTCTTCTAGATAACATTTCAGCTAGTCCTTAATAGCTGTTTCTTTCACGCTGAATCACATACTCACGAGTTTCTTATTTTCACTGATACAAGAGATCCAACAAATTGAGGTAACATTTTTAAAAAGTACGCATGTGCTTTGGTTATGAAAAGCCAGCTTTTCTGAGGTGCTATAATTAGGCTACGGGTGGTCATGGGTTCAATCACCAGCTGAGTCATACCAAAGACTTACAAAAATGATACTAACAGCTGCTTTGCTTGATGCTCAACATTAAGAGGTTAGTGTTAGGACTGGTTGGCATGGTGTCAGGATAATGTGACTGGGTGGGACATCATGCTACATGTTCCTGCAACATGATGCTGCAGTGCAAGACATCACAATAAACTGCCACACTGCAGACATCGTTGCGATATGACTGAAAAATTGTTAAAACTATGTTAAAAATCTTAATGAAACAAGCAAGCAAACTTGAGGGTGCACATGTTCACAATTTTGGGGACATATGACTACAAATTGGAGAAAGCCCAAGCTCATTGTCTAACACCGGTCTTTGGATGTCATTCCAATTTTCTCTCCGACACGCATAGTAGAAATATTTTCCTTGCCTCCCTATGATAGTCAAGTTTATGATAGTATGACAAGGACAGATGACTTTGAACTGTATTGCAAGCATTTTATCTGAAACACAACACATGCTGAACATGTGATGTTTTAAACATCAACAAAGTTTATTTTGCCAAGAGCAGGCAAATCTCACCAGGCAACTATGATGCAAATATGAACCAATTCCATGCCCTGAGAGAATTTAAGTGTGTTGGAGATGGCAGTTCTATAGCCCTTGATAGTGAACACTAAACATCTTTTGGTCTTAAAAAGGAAAAAAAAGAAATCAGCCACAGAAGTTAGAGGGGCAGATAGGATGAATGTGTTTCCCACTGCACCAGTCACTGAATATTCTCCACCTGGCATCACAGACTTTGGATGTAAAAGCTGTTCTGGCCTGAATGATGAAACTGGCAACTCAGCCCGAAAACTTGTTCTGGTAGAGAGATTGCTTGAGATAACCCAGGCATGAAGGTAGAGAATGTGTGGGCTCCAGTGGAGGATGGATCCCTGGATCAATCAACCAGCAGGTCGAGGAGATTGTTATACCATGAATTACTGGGAGTGCTGCAGAGATCATTCTGTGAGGATGGCACAGTCTGTTATGAACAGGCTGTTCTGCAATTATGTTCATCATGCCGGGAATGTGGTGATCTCAGCAGATTGTAATATTCTCTGAGGCTGCCCAGATAAACAGGTTCCATATCTCCATGCAAAGAGAAAGGGAATGTGTGCCTCCTTGATGTCATAGATTTGCCATCTACTGTATGTTGTGAGACATTTGCCTTTTTGTTATTGACATTTCTAATAGCAGAGATCAACTACACAAGGCATTGTCTAATAATCAATCTTTCTGCAGATTTTCAGCTGCTCAGTAGTAATTATTATATTTACATAGACTGACATTTGTGTCTGATTGGTAAGTAAAATTCCTCTTCTTTCCATTCAAAATTAAATCCTTCAGAGGACAAGAAACAATAACTACAAATGACCGAATGGCACACAATACCTTTTCTAAAAATGTATCCAGAAAAAATAGTTTCCTTAAATTTCAAACAAAATATTACCTTTGAAGCACCAGCTGTTATGAAAACATACTAAGCACATGAAGGGGAAAAAAATCAGTCTCAATCATGCAATACAATTATTTGATATTGTAGCCACAATATGAAATGGGCATTTGTTTGGTTCCCCAAAACTGGTCTTTAGCGGTGACTTCAATAACCCATGTACCTTTCATCAAAGAAAAGAGACTACAATCTTAAAAAATAAATAACTTTTCTATAAAGAAGTCAGTACCAAACTTAAATAAAAACAATGGAATCTGATTATTTTTTTTATTATTTTCCAACGTGACTGGAACATATTTACTGTACAATGAAGGGAAAATGTCTGTGCTTCCGAATACTACCAACAGTGGCTTAAAATGCAAACTAACTTTTACCAGCTTGGGAAAAAGTAAACAATGTGCCCCACCATTCCGTGATTGTGCTATGTTTATCCACTGAATCCAGACCTGTATGACATGTGATAAAATTATTGAATATTGTATACCTGTGTGTGTGAATATTTTTTATAGAATTACTTGTATTGTGGACTCAATGTATGTGATGAGATTCGTGGATGAGTACACAGAGTTGATAAACTATTCATGCTATACATAAGTCATGTAGATATAAACAGTTTACACGTTCTCTCAATAAAGTAAAATATATAAATTTCTGTTTTCACTACAGGTATATTTCCCATATATTATACATTGATTTAAGATTATAACTGTGTGCCAAACAAAGCATGTATTTTACTGCCTGCATTTATTACCTGCAATTTTGTTGGGGTATATGCATCATTTTCTTCAGCTAATGACCTGGCTGCTTATAATACATGCTATAGCATGGTCACACTGTTCTTTTATATACAGTAGTTCCCCTCTTATACAGCCACCCCTGCTGCACCCGGAAAGTGGCCTTACAATGCATGGATTTTGGGGTATTTATGCAAAGCAGATAGTCCAAGGTTTGTGCATCTGGCCTATTTTTTAATTTAGCATGCATTTCAATGTGTACAAGAATGTCAAATTATTCAAATTACATATGATTCTTTTAAGCTGTCAATTATTCGATCCAGCAAATATTAAAAAAAAAGAGCAAAATTGTAAACCTTGTTTAAACATATATGTTATAATTTTAACGGCTGCACCTTGCTTAAAAATTAATTTTCAATTATGTCATAAGACTGTCATTCAAGGCATAAGAGGCAGTGAAAGACATCATAGCAGAAGTAGTACCTGAATATATTACAGCTGCAAAATTGCTGATAAGGACATGTTACAAATCGTGAATTTGGTAGCAAATACAACAGTTTAAAAAAAAAAAACCAAGTCTATATTTTAAAAACTGAAACTTGTCAAATTTTGATTATTTGGTGTACTAAATACTGCACCATGGACATTTCAACCCCAGATATAGCTCGTATTCAAAACTAGGTCATCACATGTTCTTTTACGATTGTTCTTCAAAAGTTAATATGCTGCCTCAGAAATTTTTATTTCAAAAGTAGAAAATAATTAAATTTATTGCAAAGTTACACATTTCTAAGAGAGAAAAAAAATTCTGCTGGGGATGTCATTCTTACAAAGAAGTTACACTTCAAAAGTATCTAAACATTAAAGAATAGATTTGCAACAAATATAACTATTTTATAACTTTTCAATCGCCAGATATGTAACTATATGAGAACCAATCACCAATTTATAAGGTATAAACGTCTGGGCTGCTCTTTTTGTGGTTATTAGTGCTAACCTACTCGAGTTAAAATACGACTATTTTGCAATCTCGAGTATAGTCTCAACCTTTAATATACTACTCAGTTTTAGAATCAAGGATGTGCGACGTTTAAACAAATTGGATTGTAACAAGCAATCACATATTTTTAATATTTGCCCAGACTGTGCTTCTGTTTGAGAGTAAATAGGATTGCCAATAGTTTCAATTTAACTTAACTGTATGAACGGGGACAAGAAGTTTCTTGGGCATGATACAAGTACTCACATTATACACGCATTCTTAATTTTTGAACACACACGGGAGGAGGCATTATTAGTTCCTGCTACATAAGTAGCCAAATATTATTAGTTGAAATCCACAACTCTTACTCTTAGAAAGGACATTTAATCTTAGGATTTTGTTCTCAAGAATGAATTCCTCTCGGTTTAAATTATACAACCAACAGTAAGCAATACCTTTGATTTGACATTGTCTCTTTTGACAACACTCATTGATACTGATGTCTTGAAACTGTTATCCCCAAAAACATAACATGATAAATTGCTTTCTTCAGGAAACAATGCCTCAAGTTTACAAGTTCGGGAAACCGGAAGTGATTTAACAGAAGATACCGGATTCTGCAGACGAGATTTGACACGAGATTTATTGTTGGTAGCATTTAAGATAAAAGAACCTACTAAATGTTTTAACACTCAATTTTTATAAGTTATATATTAATGGAAAAGTCAATAAACCATATGATAAAATTCTCCGCAGTTACTTTGCATGTGACGGTCACATGATATAAGCTGAGTTGAAAATGGCGACGTCCGTTGGCCTTTCTCATATTCCATTACTAGAAAGATTATCTGCACGTGTAATTAGAGTTTTAGGCTGCAATCCTGGACCATATACACTACAAGGCACAAATACATATCTTGTTGGAACTGTACAAAGGTTTAAATTTAATTATGCTTTTTTTTCTTTACAGCAAAGTGTTACATCATTGTTTTATCTGACCACAGTCGGACGTTTTATCAATAGGTTACCATGAAATCCCTGACAACACGAAATCACCTCATCAGTAACACACGAAATCACCTCATCAGTAACACTAGGAGTGCAAGCGTGACCCCAGCACTCCGCGTGATTCGACTTTTTTCACTTGCAATTTATCGCTTCAGAATCGCAAAAAGACTGAAAAGCTACACATACTCGTACCAATGCATAACGCTGTCGACCATCACATGGATCTAATCAGGCGAATTAACCATTATTTTCACCATTACATTGACAAAGTCTTTCTACGGGACATCATCAGGCGGAAGTAGCCTATTTCACCCGATTCTACCCTGCAATAAATTAGCGTTGTGCCATAATTCTCGGATATATGGATAACTCACACCAGCAGGTCTGGAGAAGTCACCCCCAAAATTTGTCACCCAGAAAATCAACTTAGTATTTATGTCTGAAATATGTAAATTATTTAAAAAATAGTAACTGTTAGCAGCAACAAAGATGTCACCATGGTTACCACATTTTGAATACACAATATGCTCTATCTTAATACTTGGTATTAACAAGTTATATTAAAACTCGTGACATTTGACATTAAAATGTTAACAATTGCCATGTAATTCAGAAAATTTCACTATTAGACATCTAATGTTCAGCCAGCACTTTGTAATTCAACAGATGAAATCCAACTACTCGACATATAAACTGAAACTTTCAACATAAAACCAATACATAAATTGGAATTCTCAATGTATCATATTAAAATTTTAATAACTGCCGTGTAATAAAAATGACACAGTTTAAAACCTTAACATAGAAAACATAACTTTCAACCACTACTGTTTATTTCAACAGAAACAACCTAATTTCTTGATCTAGAAAATACAAAATGTGAAATTGGAATTCTGGATATATGACATAAAAATTTCAATTTCAATTTTCTGATTGGACCAGCATTTGTCTGCTATGGTGCCTCACATGTTTAAACGTTCTTGCAACCGTGTGCTATTGATTATAGATCAATGATGAATTTCCACATTATTCAATAATGATATGAAAATAATGATAACAAGTGTTAATAATCCCCATTTTGTAAATGAATTCCATATGGTGCACAATTTTATCACAACCCTTTCTGATTTATGTCCACCACCCAATGGAGTTGAGAGAGAAAAAGAATTTGGGTTGGATGAAAACCTTGAAATTGAAAGTTTGAATAATATGTGCACTGTATCAATGATATACCACAATATACTTGCCTCATTTCCTTTTATGAAAACTTTATACATATTGTGATTGATACAGAATAATACTATACTTAAGACCGAATTATTACAACATTCTACGAGTTGCTAACTACACTCAACAATGGAGCAGACCGGCACTGCAGCAGACCCAGTAGATTTACAATTTCAGGTATAATATTTAATCATATTTTAAAAATGCAATGTTGTACTCAAAACTGGTTACTAGATAAGAATTATACTTTATAAGTGCACTCCTGTGAATGACAATACAGTGAAACCACACTATAACACAATAATCGGGTCCCAAAAATTGGAAAATGTTAATAGCAGGGTCGCATATTGGCATATATATGTGTATTCATGTCTAATGTAAAAGAAATCGAGGAATTATCAGACAAATATTAAATGGAATGCAGTAATAAGACTTATTCAAAATAATGGTCGGATAGTATATTTATAGGTTATTACTTTGCATTAAATAGTTTTATTAATTTTTATTGTTTTTTTTCCATAAATACATGATCAATAATACCCTGATAGACGTTATATCATGAATAGGGAGGGTATGAACATTGTTTACTATTGTGCCATCATGGTATGCAGTTCATTCATAACGCATGTAATTCCATTGAAAATTGCACAGATTTAAAATATTAAATAATTTTGTCCAAGATCATTGTGTCTGAATTCAATGTCCAATATATAGCATAAACAAAATATTAAAACGTTTTACTTACCGTCTGATATAGTACCATTGTGGCATGCAGCTAATCCATAATACCTGTAATTCTATTTTAAAAATTGCAAATATATTTAAACTATTCAATATTTTTGTCACAGATCATTATGTGTCTGAATTCAATGGGAAAAGTTAACCGAAAATATTGTTAAGAAAGACTAAGCACGTGTAGATTTCATAATGTTTCAGGATCTATGAACAGTGTCTATACAAATTGTAAACTTGATTTTCCATAATGGTACAATATTTTTTTTATATACAAAACTAGGAAACTAATGATGAGTTCATAAGCAAACACCATAAATATACACACATAAAATATTAGAAATAAATACAGTGAGTTTGTAATGGTCACAAGCCACTGATATAAAGTTTTTTAAGCTGTATGCATATACAATTTCATACCGTTTCAATTTCCAGCTAATAAAGCTGACATTATTTACTGGTCAAATGATTCCGTCTAATAACACAACCAAACTCAGAAAACATGTTGGCGGTTTTCTTTTTTTTAATGTTTATTAAATTGTAAGATTTTTGTATCAACCAATGCATTGTCTGTTGCATGGATGTGTATGCAAGCAAAAAAGAAACACATGTTGGCTATTGTTTATTGTATACAGAATTAATTGAAGGCAATCACAAAGACGATTTACTGGCTTTGCTCATGGCTCAAATAATAAGTAATATTTTCAATAATGTTTACTTAGTAATTACAATTTAAGAACCTGGTGAAATTGATACATTTCAGAAGCCAAGTATTTTACACACTATTTCTCATACTTGATCATATTAAATTAGAATTCATAGACATTCATTCTCTTCCCCAAAATCATAATAAACTTTTTTTTGCGCAAAGTGCAGAGAATGACTTCCATTTGTGAACTTGCTTTTCTGTAAACAGTAAAATATTTTTTATATAAATTAAAGGAAATCAATAACAATTTCATAAGCAAACCCCATACACATGTAAAACCCAAGAACTAAGTGCAGTAAGCCTGCAATGGTCACAAGTCACTTTTATAATTGTGTGTGCAACAATAAATGCTTATTTTGCAGGAAGTATAAAAAAGGTGTTTTTTTCTTTGATTTGTTTTGCATAGAAACAAATGTTTGATGATAGTAATCGTATATTTCCATGCAATATTTCAGTCTCACTATAAGAGAAAAGATGGAGAATATAAATTCACAGGAAAAGTCCTGGCAATGCCATTCCTTCCCGAAGAGCAGATCAACAATACATTTTACAAAATGAAGGAAAAGGCCAATAATGAACAGTTAGTACAGCTTATGGAGTATGTGGAAAACACCTGGATAATGAATCCAACATGGCTGCAAGCCACATAGTCAGTGTTCTAGAGGGCAATCAGAACTAACAACAACATTGAAGGCTGGCACAACTGACTAAATCTCCATGGTAGAAAACCAAAGCTGGCATTGTATCAGGTATTGACTCCATACCCATCCAACGTGGTTTTGGAAGGGAAACTGAAACAAAGTCAGATCTGGGAAACAAAAGAAAAAAACCAAGGAAGAATATTTCATTTGTGGGATATGTTAAAAAACGAAGAACTAATGCAGTCTTGAATAAATGTTCTAGATTATATGCTGGTTTTTTTATCCTAAATCTATTTTATTATTATGTTTGTCATTCCAACGTAATGGAGCAAAAGTCATCATGACAAAGTGTATATTCTTTTTCAGTCATTTGTTAAATTTTGGTAAGTTTATTAATATATGCGGTGATATTAAAATCATTGTCAAATTTGCAGAGATCCTACTTTTGTATCAGAGATCTATTAAAACAATAGGAATACTTGTTTCAGAATACAAAAAGCACGATTCATTATTTGTAAAAATCTCAGTTATAAATATATTTTTTCTTAATTTTTTTTTTTTTTTTTTTTTACCGCTCTGGTGGCCTAGTGGTTAGAGCATCTGCCCCGGAAGCAGGAGGTTGTTGGTTCGATCCCCGGCCGAGTCATACCAAAGACTTACAAAAATGGTACTAACAGCTGCCTCGCTTGACACTCAGCATAAAGAGGTTAGTGTTAGGACTGGTCGGCCTGGTGTCAGGATAATGTGACTGGGTGAGACATAATGCTACATGTCTGCGGCATGATGTCTCAGTGCTAGACATCACTATAAACTACCTCACTGCAGACATCGTAGCGATATGACTGAAAAATTGTTAAAGCTACGTTAAAAATTCTAATCAAACAAACAATCTTAATCATTTTGACAATATATATGTAATTGCAGTGTGCAGCTTTTTAAAATTCATTGATGTTCAAATAAATGCAATTGATTTTATGAAACATATTATAAAGTAGTCACAGTCATTTTTGAGTAAGATGAGGGTTCAGGTCATCATAGAGATTGTTGAATACCTTTGCCTTGATTAAATACATTCAGTGTGTATCCAAACACTTTTTTTCTCAGTCTCTTAATTGATCCTATGCTTGGTACTGAATAATATGGGAAATATTTTTCCATCAGTGCTCATCTCTGACAGTTATACGATAAAACTGTTTCAGTATTAGTTTTGAAATCCTTATTTTATATGATATTTATATTGTAAAATTATATTAACATGGGTATAACAATATATTTATGCTTTTTCATTCAGTGTTTCCATCATCAATTTACCATGCACCTTTTAGTAGTGAAATATTTTTTAACATTCCCATTCAACTTTAAAAGTTTGTTTTATTAAGAAATAATAAAATTACAAACACGGACAAAGAAGAAGAAATAAACTAATGATGGTCGTAGAGCATGTGAGCTTTCAGAAACCATCAGAATTGTGCACATTACCCATGATGTTGAACTCAGTAGCAGCCACATTTCCTGAGTAGACATCAATAATGCTTTTTATCAAGTTCAAGTAACATTGGTCAATGATTATAAAATCTCAATGAAAAATCAGATTAAATTGTTTAGTCAGAGAGATGATACCATTCTAGAACCATTTGGCTTATTGGCTGTCAGCATCAATTCAGATGATTTGGGGTTATAGAGGTCCATGTATAAAGGCATCTCAGGATGACTTTTGGTTATTAGGTTGGAACTACTGACATCACATGCTTACGCCCACTCTATTTTTCCAAATAAAATGCATCTAATGATTTGAAGAGCAGAGCAAAAAAGTTGAAAAGTTGCAAATTTTATGGGTTTAATAAGTTATAAAGTTGAAGAAATACAACAACAAATAAAGCCGTAACAACCATGTGGTGACATCTCAGAATTATTATATATGATCCTTGGGGAGTCTTCTCCAGGCGCAGTGGGGTGACTTCTCCAACCACCATGGGGCAGTTTCTCTTGACACCTGGGATGAGTTCTCCCAAGGTGAGATCTCCATGGGTCAAGTTCTTCCAGAGCTAACCATAATTCTAATACACATACTGATCATGGAGCAGAGTCTGTGTTACCAAATTCAGCATCCATCTTGGCATTAATATTGGAAGTGTGATGATGTCAACAATCATCATTTCTACTATCCTAACTTTAACTTGATATATCTATTAATAATAATAATAATAATAATAATAATAATAATAATAATAATAATAATGATTATTTATTGAGTGTGACACATTAGTTTGGGACTGTTCTCCCCTGAGGCCCTCTTATGGAGAGTGTAGCAATGCACAATTTATGAAGATATCAATAATTTCTGTTTATTTTAACATGTCTAGTATTATAATATAAAATTCCATTATCTATTAGAAACACATACATACTCCTGATATCTTAAACACTATTTTCAGCAGATTTCACATGTAGTGGAAGCTTGATCCAAAGAACCAGAGTATTGGAAGCTCATTTTAAATTGCTCTATTCTTGGTTTTGGTACTAGAAGGTTTCCATGTGATATTAATCTCAACTGGTATTGAGTCGAAAAGGGTCTGAATAAGTCCAGAAGATACTCTGGTGCTGTTCCATGTAGACATTTATATAAAGAACTGCCTTGTGAAAATCTGTCCTGTCATATATTGTGAAGCATTTGAGTTCTTTTAATAGTGCTTTTGAGGGATGATCAATAGACACATCTAAAATTATGCATGCTGCTTGTTTCTGAAGTTTATAAATCCTATCAGATTTAGCATAGTTTCCCAATACATTTAAACAATAATTGTAAGAATTTATGACTTGTAGTGTAGACTGTGTTTCAATAGGTAAATATTTCTTGATTCTGCAGGAAAGGGCAATTTTAGATGACAAAGCTTATCAACATGGTCTTTCCATAATAAACTATTATCTACAGACACACCTACAATCCCTTTCATGTTTGACATTTTCTAATGGATGATTATTTATTGCAAGAGACAGCTCTGAGTTCCCTGACTTGTGTAGCTTTTGTGTCGTCCCCAGAATCATATATTTTGCTTTATCTTCATTAATTATCATCCTATTTTGTTGTGCCCAGTTTTGGACTTTAATAAGGTCTGAGTTTAATCTTGTTTGGATAACTTCAGTATCAGAACTAGATGTGTACATGGTCAACTGCAAACAAATCTGTATTTGTGGATTCATTATTTAATGGTAGATCATTGATATTGATAAGGAAGAGGAGAGTGCCCAATTTTTTTAAATATAATATTATCATAGATACAATCTGAAATTGAAGGCAAGTTAAACATTTGGCAGAATCGGCAATTTCTGCCTGATGGAGTTCTGTACCAATATCTTTGCGACCTTTGTGGTGAAAATAAAGGTTAATTTGCAGTCAATGACCATCTGAAAGGTATGTGTTGGTACGTTACTGTATTTTGAATTTATATGTGTAAATTTTTAAGTCATTTTTATTGATTCTGAAGCGATAAAAAACACATGACAAAAGTCGAATCTACTGGAGAGTTGGGGTCATGTTTACTCTCCTTGTGTTAATATATAGTACTGTTAAGGTGTTTTCATGCGGTCAGAGATTTCATCATACTTTATTGAAAAAATATCTAGACATTTGTGATTAGAGCTGTACCGATTAATCTCACGTACTCATAATCGGGCCGATTATTAGAACAATTGGTATAATTGGTATCGGCAGAAATAATTGGTGCCGATGCAAATAAATTTCCAAAAATATAATTTCATTTATAACATTCATCTTGACATAGCTTGAATTTTAAAACAGAATAAAATAGTAGAAACTAAGAAATAAACATTTGATTTGGGGATTAATTGAAAGACCGAATATTCTTAAAAGTAACTAATGTTTTAACAAACTTGCTGTAAACTACCACTGATTTTTGCTGAGAACTCCCAATTATTACATTATGTCCTCGATTTTCATTTTCTTCTAAACAAGAAAAGTCCTACATGTTCTGTTGCATCACCTGTGAATTATTGTTGTGATGAAATAATTACTTTTCTATAAATAATTCGCATCTTCACTAAATAGAATGTTAAGTTTAAACATTATTCACATAAGTTAATGATTTTTTACCTATGCAAAAATAAAAAAAATAAAAAATAAACCAGAACAAAAACATATGCCATAACAATAAAATGGTCCACAATTAATTTAAATCCCAAGAATGATCACTACGAATGCTTAACTCCAATGCTACAGCACCATTCCCACAAAAGAGACTTACATGAGTTAACATCTGTCATTTTTAGACTATATACCAATGTTTATTACCATCGTTAAATGTTGTTGTTGTAGCTGTTAACGCTATTTTTCAGCACACGCTAGGCTATACATGGCAACCAGTATTATTGGTGGAGGAAGAACCCAGGAATGTAGAAATGTCTTGTCCCCAGGCCCCAAACACTCTAGCTACACCTCTGCATCAATGTACTGGTATAGTTAGCGTTCAAAATTTCTCTTGTCACAAGCCAGTTTCAGCCACTTTAATGATTAACTGGCCTGTACTGCTTTCGCAAAACTATAGAAAAATCCACCAACTATCATCAAAGGAGACACCGAAACATCAAGCTTTCAATTGTGTGGAAAGTTATGATGTTTTTTCAACCAAAAGACAAAACTAAAATTGATTGATCTTGATCTTAGTTGATCTATATGAGAATTTTAGCTTTTATTATTACCCTTCTTTGTGAGCATGTAAATTATGATTGTTATGTGCCTTGTACAAACGTGCGACCTTTTTAAAAATATTACCTCAATTTGTAAGATCGCTTTTATCATTGAAAATGAGTAACTCGTGAGAGGTGATTCATTGTAAATGAAACAGCTATTAAGGACTATCTGAAATGTTATCTAGAAGAATACAATTTGGTCGAAGCAACGAATAAAGCAAAATCTGCATCCAATATGTTTGGGAATAAATATGGATTTAAGTGACACCATGCACACTTTGCACTGTGCAAGTACTGTACATTATAGTACATCGTCTCCCAGGCCCATGAATTATGAAGTCTGTATTTGCCTTTATTTAATTTCGTGTTGGAGAAATCAGAAAATACACACATGCAAAATAATAACAAAATCAATGATAGTATTTTATAATGGTTTAATAATTGTTGGGTCACCAAAAGTTACTTTTTTACTGTCTTAAGACATGGAAAAAATTATTGTTTCATGTTTCACGATTTATAGTCATTACAGTAGTCAACAAAAAGACCTAAAAACGGTAAAGTTTAGACATTGGCCCGTGGATAAACTGACCTCCCCCTCCCATCTTCCAGGCCTTTAATTTTTCCTAAATTATTAAGCTTATATACGAGTATATATATTGTGATAATGAAATAATCGGTCTCATAATCGGTATCGGCAATTTTAATAATCAGCCATACGCGGTATCTGCATAATCGCCAAAAACTGACATCGGTACAGCTCTACCTGTATCTGACCTTAACTTCTGTACTATCAAGTGCCCTTTTTTTTTATAATATATATAATTTATAATTTTTTATAATATATATAATTTATAATTTGTATCTCATGATAAGTCTTCATATTATTTAAATTTCCGATTCTTAGTAATAAAGCTATTTTAGCAGGGGTGGTGGTAAATTATCGTTTCATTTATGACAAAAATACTAATGAATACTAATTGATGCCTGTTAAAATGCTTTGCTTGCTATGTTTTAAACTATGAACAGTATGTTTTACTCAATTATGTCTATGTATTATGCTGTGTTTGTATGTCATACAGATCGCTTGTTTAAGTGTCTTTGTTATTTTTTTAACAATGTCTATGAAAAGATCATTAGAGCAATTTAAAATAAATCCAATATTGAAGCATACCATATATTTTTTTTATCTGTACATTAAATTTTAATGTTTAAAAGAACTCTTCAAAAACGCAATTTCGGCACTCATTTTTTTAAAGCTTCTCAGGTGCAAGAATGATGAAATAATTAAACAAATATCTCGCATCTTGTTCATTTTAAATTTTTTCCTTTAGTCAACAACAATTTTGAATATGTATGGGTTCCAAGGGTTGTTATTGCCGGGATGGATGTGGGAGATAAGCATCCAGTTCCCATGGAAAACCCCCAATTACTTGATCTGATAGAGCCTCTGACAACCAAATCCAGCTTCACAGGCCTTTGCAAATGGCTTAACTAAGCTGGAAGAACCTGTTTAAATAGGGATGACATGAGTGTTTCTGGCACCTTAAAACCAGATGTTTTGGACAGTTGGGGCATGTTAACCTTGGGCGGTCACCCATCAAGGAGAAGGTAAACTCTGACTTCAAACCTTCGCTGCCTTGCGACTATGCCCTCTCATGCAAAAGGCTAAGGGAGTAAGCCCTAACAAAAAATCTGGAGACGGAATTCCTAAGGTGACTTGGCATTGTTTTCAATGTCATCTTGGCAACTCCTGCGACACCGCTGGTACCATGATGTATTGGCTTGTCCTTTCCCTTGAATTCATAAGCTGCATGGAGTTGGGGAATCAGCTGCATGGGCAACAACTGACTCCCCATATAACCCTGCCCAGGATTGCACCCTGGAGAGGACACTCCAGCTTCATTTCACAGCATCAACATAGCACGGGAAACAGCAGTTTACAGGTCATAAGTCATCACTCGCTGTGCATCCCCCCCCAGACAATAAGTTGCTGTCCCTCCACAGCAGTTTGTCTGTCTTACTGAGTGCATAGGGCTTAAGGTATGTTAGAACCAGACAAAGCTGACTGGAAATATTGCACCAAGAAATAACAAATGAAAGCCAACAAGATAACCTCCAATCTTCAAAATAGGTACCTTGAATATCTTGACTGGAACTTCAGATGATAAATATGCAATCAGCAGTGTTCAGAAGACTTCAGTTTTCAAGAACAACCTTGCAAGACTCAAGGTTGACATTGCCGCACTACTGGAGACACTGCCACCGGATTCTGTGTCTCTCAGAGATGAGAACTACACACTCTTCTGGCAAGGAAAGAGCACTGACAAGAGTTTGGTATTGGATTTACTGTCAGGAACTCTCTGTAGGGGATCATAGAACCCTATCAACAAGGAAACGGAAGACTGTTATCCCACTGCCTCTACATCACAACTGGGTCTGTCAAACTGATCATTGTTTACGCTTCCACACTGAGCGCCACAGCAGATACCAAGGATGAGTTCTATGACAAATTAAACTCGTTTCAATAAATGCATACACCTTTCATCAAAGAAAGAAGACTACAATCTTAAAAAAAGCCACTTGAAGTGATCGAGTAACAAACAAGGTGCTTGAACCTGCCAAGATTCCAGCATGGTCACACTCCTCCGCCAAAGCTGCATCAGATAACTGGGCCATGTATGTCGGATGGATGACAGATCTCCAAAGACCCTTTTATGATCGGAACTTGCCTCTGATAAAAGGTTGATCAGACAGCCACATCTCAGCTTCAAGGATGTCTGCAAGCACGTTACGAGAAGAGCATGCTCAAGACAGGCCCAGCTGGCGAAACATTCTGATCACTGGTTTGAAGACAAGCTGATGAAAAGCAATCTCAAAGGAAGAAGAAGCAGCTCCAACACAAACTAAACTGAACTTTCAAGTGAAGCAAGAACTGCTAAACCCATTTTGGGCTACATAGACAGACACTGCACAACCACCAACCAGGACATCTCTCATATATTTACACAGTACAAAAGTAGTGAGACAACAAAGTGGAAGGTTATTAAAATTATGCTTTAAGTTGTAATGCATTTGTCATGAAGCATTTATATATGTAATTTCTCTTATTTCCTTTGGGATTTTGTTCCAAAGTTATTGTTACATGTACTGAATATTAAAAACATTTCTTAGAGAGTTCTTTATTTGATTTTGGTATGGAAAGGTGGTTAGCTGAATTGGATGTTGTATTGGGAGTGCCTTGTTTTCTAGCATGGCACCATATTGTTTGAAAATGTACATCAAGCCTTTCTAAATAATATTTGTTCACTATTGGTAACATTTTTTTTTTTGTCATCCATTGTACATGTATCTGGAATGTTTTCATTGTGTTACATAAGATGATTCTCTATGCTTGGAATAATTTGTAAATATTCTTGTCATAAGTGTTTCCCCAGATCATATTACAGATATGATTATATATTAACATTTCTAATATCATAACATATGTTTAGTTGATAGATATGACCTTATCTTGCTAAAATAACCATATACATTTACTGTCCTTTTGGCAATGACAAATATATTCATTCCATTACAAATTGTTGTCAACCATTAGTCAAACAAGGACTTAGTCATGGGTTACCATTTGTAGGCAGATTTAGTTCATCTTAAGATTCCAATTGTTATTTTCCAATTTTGCTTTCTTTTATTTGGTGACTAAATTGAATGCTAATTCCTAAACCAGCAGAACAGCTCTTCTCAACAATGCTTAAAGGAACTGGAAACAGTGGACCAGTTCAAATATCTTGGTTCCATAATCACTGAAGAGGGATCAAGAGCAGAAATTCTGTCATGAGCAGCACAAACAATGGTAGCTATGTCAGAGCTAAGACCCATCTGGAGAGACAAGAATATGTCTGAAAACTAAAATCAGACTATTGAGAGCACTAATCATATCAATCCTTTTGTATTCATGGAGGCCAGGACCCAGACAGCAGAATTACAATGAATAATCCAGGCACTTGAAATGACATGCTACAGAACCATCCCTGGAATCTTTTACATGGGCCACATCACAAATGAAGTGCATAACACCATCAAGCACAAAGTAGGCCATTATGAATACCTCCTCGCCACTGTCAAAAAGAGAAAGCTGAAATGATATGGCCATGTCACTAGAGCCAACAGTCTATCAACAACAGTACTAAAGGGCAGCATCCAGGGTGTCAGAAGGAGAGGTAGACAGATAAAAAAGTGGACTGACAACATCACATAATGTTCCAGGAGAAGTTTTGCGGAGACACTGGCATTGGCACATGATCGAGACAAGTGGAGGGAACTGGTCAGATGTTCCAAGCAGCACAGTGCCTCAATGACCACACTAGGTCAAGAGACTGATGATGATGAAATTAATAATTAACCTTGTCTGCATTGATTTTCATGCCAATCTTTATTTACCATGAATGTATTCTTTAGTAAGGATATTTTCTGTTTGGTATCATATAATATAGCTGCCTATTTTTACTCAAGGACTCTTAGGGTGGTCAGATATTATATCCATTTACTGAGCTTAAAATTATATCCAACATCACGATTTAATTAGTGTTGAAAAGAAACAAAGGTAGGTCTCATAGTCAGTAAAGCATTTACTTTCTACACCACTCACTGTTTGAGACTTAATTATTTAAATTATAAGACCAGCATGACAGGCCAATCTTAATAAAAGACAGTTGGACAGTATTTATTTGGCTATGATTTCAATTTTGCCATGGTTTAGAACTTTATTTTAGAATAATCTGTAAATAAGAGATTTTTTTATGCACTTTGGGACATTTTTTATTCCTTGTTTTGTAAGTATGTGTACAAGTCAGGGTCTATATGTAAGCAATGGCAGATCCATAGGGGTGTGTGTGTGTGTTTTAAAGCACATGATGGTGCAGAAGGAGGACCCCCAATTCAAGCATTTCCAGGCAATATTTTACCATCAACATGCATATATATATATATATATATATATATATATATATATATATATATATATATATATATATATATATATATATAGATATGAACCACTTTTTATGTGAAATCGTCTTTGTTAACTCCCTGGTAATCACTAATTTAACAAACAATATCTTCGTGACACAACATATTTACATTTCAGTTGTTGGTGTCAAAAGTGTGACAGTGTCATTATTTTATGAGCCAAGAAACCAGACCAAAATTAGTAATCATCCACTATAATAAGGTGTAAGTCATCAACACTGTTTGCTCACTAAACCGTAGCTATCAAATCAGTTTGCAACAGAGTCTGTAGAAATATCACACCCTGAGTGATGTATTGTACAGCAGCAGAGGGGGCGAATCAGACAACCTTTTATAGGCATCTGTTTGTCTGTTTGAATCCGACGCCATTTTTAGGTGTCAATTCGGCAAACTAAGACTTCCTCGAAAAGCGTAAAAAAAGGCAAACCAACGCTTGCTTATCAATGCCATGGTCGTTGTCACCACCCCCTCTGCTGCTATGGGTTAACAATTGTTTTTACATAAATCATTTACGATTTCACAAACAGACTAATTTGTAAAACCTCACCTTGTAAATCAATTAAATTATTGGACTGGTCAGTGAGTCTGAAATTAATTCTCGTTAGCGAATTATTATGACATCGCATACAAACTGGATTAGTTGGATCCTCAACGATTAGAAAGCTGTTGGTGCAAAAGAGTATAAAATATATCTCTGCTGAGCTTGATTTGATCGCTCAAGATTTATTTGATAGCTGCCTTCGATAACATCACATACTAAATTCAACGCTATCACCGAGGTTATATTCACGTTGAACGGAGCGATATGCTTGCCGCCTCCGTCTGGGTCATAATTATGTTTGAGTATTGTTGTTTTTTTGTGATTGTAGCGATTTCTTCCATGCGTCATGGATTTTTTTTGAAACCTTCATCGATGGAGTGTCTAAGAGATTCCTTTATCACTGGGACATTATGTACTGGAATCTTGAAATAAGAAATATATCTCATATCTATATTATACTTCGTTGCAAATTCTGTTCTTGTTTTAGGATTATCGTCACCTAATACCTCTTGAATAATTTTTAAATTATATGTTTCCATGTCATCGATGATTTTATTACATGTTTCTAAGATGCTGATAAATTCATCTCGGGTGAAAGTACCAGATTCGAGAGATACTAACAGAAACGCAAAATCATTAGTCATTGCTGTTAAATTTTTAACGATTTCATCTTGTCGAGTTTGATAATATCTATTAGCGCGATCGTCTATCATTTCAGTGAAAAATTTCAACTTATTGTATTCGTCATAACTTTTTACTGGATTATCGGGTTTTATCCTGTCAGTAACATAATCAGATTTTTGTGGTTCGGGTATTTGATAAGCTGTCTGAGGTGGGATTTTAGGCCACCCCAGTATTGTCCTTATCGAACTCTGATAGATATTTTCGACTTAATTAGGTGAGGTTATCTCGATCGTGGATGATAACGTCGGTTTATGAACTGTTATAGCTATTTTCGATTCTGCTCCAGTAATGGATTTTATTCTATGCTGGAATTCGGCATTGATTTGTTCGATTTCATATGACCCAGATGGTATCGAAACAACATTCCAGTCTGGAGTCTCGTCTTCTTTATTCTTATTTGCAAATACCAAGAAATTATTCGGTTGTTGACCGCCAAATTCTACAGACCTAATATTAGGCCAACTATGGTATACTCGTAGTTTTGCTAACGCTATCTCCTTCACGGGAATCGGAGTGGGGAAATTCACACTGAATTTCAATATTCGTTGAGGTTATTGAGATCATGCTGGTTTGTACTGGGGTTGTGTTCTCCACTATTCGTTGAAGTAGTTCTTGCGGTGTTGTCATTGTTATTATATTCATGTTGTATTTCTAATTTTGATATCGCAGAATCATAAATATTTACCATCGCTGAGAATTCACTATCGGATATAAATGTATCATCGAGCGACGACGATATCAACGAGGATAATTGCGAGTACGCAGTTGATACAACATGAAATTTAATTATGTAATCTTGTAGTTTGCGTTGGCTGCATGATGATATTTTTTTGTTATTATCAAAATTATTCCCGCGATTGTTGTCGCAGCGGATATGCAAATTTGAACAGCTATTGGGGCAATCAACTGCGGTGATTCTTCGTCGGTATTTTTAAATTTTCTATTCGATACTCCTGAGTGAGTGTTTTGAGTTTAGTTTGAAATTCTCTGACCTGATCATAGCGATATTGAGATACCGAAGGTACCATTGATGACGACATTTTATTTCCAAATCAGTTTTTCGATTTCAATTTAGTTGTTTACTTAAATATGCTACCAATTCCACATACCATGATACCGAAACCCTAACCAAATTTTTATCAGTGGATGCTATCGTGAACTGTTTAGTTGTATCCTTGTCGATGATTGTTGATATCATATTGTTGACCCCAGATGAACTTGACGATGATATATTAAATTGAGTCGGTGTCACTAGTGTTAATCGATAAATACCTTTGACAGTTGCTGTAATATCTAATTTGCTGTTTGCAGGTGTCCACGCAAATGATCTGTGTTTGATCGTGTATACTACATTGTTGGTTTTCGCATGAGGAATTTTTGTTTTTTCAACGATTGTTATCATCCTTGATTGCCTCGATGGTGTTTTTCATTTCTTCGATGGATTTTTTAATATCAGGAAGTTTTATGTCGAGTTTATCCAACGTGGTTGCAAAAAATTTCTTAATGATATTTTTACAAAATGATGTAAACTTTTCAACGTGATCTGCATATTTGCTTTGAAGTGTTGCTAGTTCCAACATAGAATCTTTTATCGTTGTGAGCTTCGGTGTGGTCACTGGTGGATCTCCAAGGAAATCTAATAACAGCTTGTCAATATTGTTAATTCATTCCAAGATAGTTGAAATAAGTACACCCGGTTTGAGTTTACCCTGATCGGAAAACAACGCGATAGTCCCTTCGGTTATGCTACAGGGAAACATTACTAGATTTCAATTTACCCTGACGATCTTGAAATACAACTATTTCATTGGGATCAACACTTGCTAGGTTCAACGTCTCAGCTATTTCATCTTTGATTATTTTTTTTATATCATCGGTTGCAGATGTTTCTGTGGTTGGTTTCTTCGATGGTAATAGAGGTCGTCCCCAAATATCAATCATGTTATTCTTTATAATCTCTCTCTATAATCTCTTCATTGCAAAATCATCGATGCCGCCAGCGACTGCTAGTGTATTCATTTACGACAACATGTGGTGGTTTTCCAGATGTTGAAATAGCGTCAAGGACATTTAATACTTCGCTGCCACATATTGGTGGATCATTCATTTGTTGTATTGGTAGCGTGGAATACCAATGAGGAGTTTTTAAGCGGTTTATGTAGCGGTTAAATTCCTTCAGCGGTGCTAATCCATATGAATCGAAATAAACAATTGCACGTGGATCAATTGCGTATGCAACCCAGTGGGTTCCAGGTCTGGTGCTATTATCGAGATTAATAATACCGATTTCAACGCTATTTGGTTTTAATCGCGAGCTTTTTTAGCAGCATCGAGTAAATCAAAATTGGACATGGGAACTAAAGGTTCTTGAGTCAAAGATTTCTCAACTAGTAAACCGGTCCTAGTCTTAGACCCTTTCCGCTGTACCCTGAATACGGGGTTCCTGGTAGTCTTAGACCCTTTCCCTATTTTTTATATCCTTTTCCAGTTGCGTTCTTTAGCGCCATTCCTGCCACCGCTGGGGCCGCTGCCGCAATCAACGCTGGAATTGCAGCTAACAACGGAAATATACCGCCGGTTTTTTTCATGTTGGCAATTGCAGCTGCAGAGAGTTTAATTCGAATTCCTTTTTTATTCTCGAGCGCGGCACTAAAATGTTTTGTTTGATTAGGTTTTAACTATAATTTATTCACCCCGCCGGTCATCTGATTAGGTTTCAATGTGATTGTAGTTCCGCATTTTTCAGTTGCTGATGATTGTAGTTTCTTAATTTGATTAGGAGTTAACGCAACAGTAATAACATCATATGGCATTATACAATAACAGATTGATCTAATTGTTACATATTTTCTACTGGCGCATCTATAACTCTCATTCTTCCGCCAACACCTTCAAGTAGCATTGATTTATCACTGAGAATAACAGCAATCGCTCTGTAGTGGGGAATAGCATGCTCACCAATAGTAACGCGGTTTACACCGGCTCTAAAGTGTATATCAATGACTGACTGTCTTGTTAAATCAAGATGTTCCAGTGAAAAGTAATAAATCGGATATAAATTCTTAAAATCAAACTGTGATATCTGCAAACCAGTATCGACGTTTTGATCGCGTGCCATATATGACAACAACCTATGATATACGCGGGCAATATGGTTGTGAAAGTAATTAAGTTGTATATCCTCAGATGGTTCCTGTTGGCCGTTTATTCTCAGTAAGACGTCAGTAATACCGAGTTGATCAAATATCATATGGCTGCGTTGTTGATCGCCAACTCGTGCGGTATTCTGTAACGCAATAAATATATGACGTGGAGCAGCAACTCCTTGTTTTGATGCTAGGTTCCACGTAAATAACCCATTAATATCTGATTGCTTAATATCTGTAGTCGTTGTTAGCCAACTCAGCAATGATTTTTCTCCTTGATCCCTAAATGATAGTAATCGTTCTTCTGCGGTGATTGATGGAGTCAACACTGGCATCCACAGTGATAGTTTTGTTAAATTCACTTTACCCGGATCAGCATCTGGATTTGCTGGATCTGCTGGAATTCTCCAAATTGCATCATTGTCGTCACCCATTCGCACAAGTGATACTGCATGCTTTGCTCCATAAATAACTTTTCGAACATTTCTGCAGAATCCGAATATATGATGCAGTGGAATCGCGCATGAAAATGATCTACGCACCCCACTCAACATTGACATACGTGTTGCAGCTCCTAGATTGAAATTGGGATCCTCTCTTATAATCATATCCTTGACAGTATCAATAGGAGCAGGATTAGCAGCACGATTCTTTGGTTGTCTGAAAACAAATTGAATTTTTCCAGGGGTATTTTTACCATCCTTTGGAAACATCATAGAAGGTCCTGCTGATTTTGTATAATCATCAGAATATCTCGCTAACCCGATTATTGTTGTGGCCACATCAACATCGCGATCTATCGATTCAATCTCTTTTCCATCGATGAGATATTTTGCACTATCGAATAACGCCATGATCCCATTAGTGACAAATCCGACTTGAGTGTCATTTGGATATGTTGGATCATTATGGACAGCATCATTTATTACAATTTCTCCTTCAACTTCGATAAATGCTTCACACGGTAAAAAGTATTTACTGGTATCATGAACTTGAAGATCAATTCTTGTTTGACTATTTGGTTGTATTGCGTGATAGGCATAAATTGATAATCACGTACAGAATCATTCTTGAGCACTGGGGCGTCCATATCGAACGCTGTATCAGGTGACCGTTTAAACATTTTATTATATATGTATTGATCTAAATCGTAAAATTCTACGGCTTTTCATTGTTGACGACCTCGTCATGGTTTTTTTAAGCCGCTTCCCACTATCATATTTGCAATTTTGCTTTGGTCGTTGGTGTATGACCGAGTCATCAGCGATGCTAGTTTTTGATCTACTGCATTATTTATAAGTTTGCTAACACTCACAGGCATATCCGCTGTAGATGGCAGTGGTCCCAATTGTGGTTTTGAAAATCCTTTGGATTTTCGCTGTCGACCTAGCGCTGTTAGTTTATCCCGAGCGGATGAAAACGCTTTCCCGGCAGCATCTCCAACAGCGCTAATACCCTTATCACGAATAACAACAATGGCTTTAATTGATAATTCATTTGCTAGCGGCGCTACTTTTGGAGCCATTCTTGAAAATATCCCTGCAATAGTATCACCGAGACCATCACCATAGTACGTTTTATAAACAGGCAATCATGAGTTTAGTACATAGACTCTGGTTGGTTTGTCATGGTTGTAGTGTATGATCATCTTATTTAAATGATATTTATCTAATCAGTGATTCATCACCGATGACTTTAGTCGCTGTAATAATCCGTAGGATTTTCAACTAACTCATCAATGAAATCTCGATATGTTGCAATGTTCATGATGCCACCTTGAAATAACCGCCTGCAGATATCAGCTGCTTCATTAATTACTTCTGGTGAGTTATTTCCAGCTCGTTTTCCTCCGATGAGAACTTCTAATCGTTCTATATCGCTGAGAATATTACCAGGACATTGAATTAGACCACTACCTGAAATCCCTCTTGGGTTACTGGAATATCCATGTCCTGATTGTTCTTTTTCGCCAGTGATACCAGTTGCACCTTGTGTTATATCAAAAAGTTTTGATTGCTCTGGTAATCTAAGAAATCCAGTATCCAATTGCTTCTCTGTTGATGATTGAGCCTTTTTTATTGCTTCTGTATATTCCCTATACATAGCATCTCTTTTCGATGCCTGAGATGCACCTGAAAACACACGATATAATCCATTATACCAATTTTTTTTATCAGGTAGATTATAGTCATCGCTGACATAATTTTTTCTCTGATGAAAACTTATAGTGACGAAATTAGCTAATTCTTCCATAGAATTAAATTTTTTACTTTTTAATTCATCGAATTTACCCGGACGAAGTTTGTCATTGAATGCAACTCGTCCACCTTCTTCTTCTTCTTCTTCATCTTCTTCTTCTTCTTCTTCTTCTTCTTGTGGTGGTTCAGGTGGTGCGATAAGTGGTGGTCTACTAGCAAGTTCTCGTTCTCGTTGTTCTCGTTCTTGTTGTTCTTGTTCTTGTTGTTCTTGTTCTTGTTGTTCTTGTCGTCTTGCAGTAGTTATTATATCACCAGAAAGTGTTCTTAAAGATTTTTTTGTTTGTTTGGATCTTCTTGCAATTTTTTCAGTTTCCGTTGCTATTTTTTCAAGTTCACCAATAAGAGGTTTTTCTTTTCTTTTTTCCCCCGTCTCGGGAACATCTTCCCATATAGCATGCTCAGTAGCTGATATTACCCCCTTCGTTGCTGTGGTTATTGGTTTAAAGAACTCTTCAGATCCCGCAGCAAAATCTGTTTGTAAACTCTGTCTAGCTTGCAGTCACGGATTGGTATAAATGTTTTAATCACATCTAGTCGCTCACGAGCCAATCTAGTCATTAATGACTCATTAACCATTATTTCAATTGTTTACAATTTTTCAATTTGAATTTAAAAAATAATTATTACAAGCCAGTATTGACTAAAACCGCAAATTGAGCGACCTTTTACCTAACAGTTACAACGGGATATCCGAAGTTTTTTTTTCGTTTTGTTCAATTAACAATCTTATATTTCTGATTTTTGAATTAATTGTTCTTTTTATTTCATATTCCTTCCCTAATTCCTTTCTCATTTTTTCCACAATAGTAAATAATGGGACAAACTTACTGACATCGTCACAACATAGAAGGGAATCACGGATAGAATTCTGAAATCGTTTTACGAGGGCATATTGTTTGGGTAGTACATATTTGTTATTCATAGCGCCGTATTTAATATCCTGGAAGTCAGACATAATTTGATCGCAGTTTAAACCATCTGATATGTAAATCTTCTGAGATTTCAAAATTAAAATTTCGGTTATAACCTCATTGATATTTTTAGAATTCATATTATATAATAATTATATACTAATAATATGAAAAATATATTTTTCAAAAATGAACCCTGTCCATGGACGTCCAGAGATGGGTGCCTATGTATAAACGAATTGAATTTTTTGTCCGGTATTTTTTTAAATCGCAGATCGACAAATTCCCTCTGCGACGTATTGAACAAAAGGTGGACAAATATCAAAATACCTACCGACCTTAGCTATTGATTGAAATACTATTTCTTCATTATTTGTTGTATTAAAAGATCTTACGGGTATTTCTTTTTTCGAGTATTGTCCAGTCTTTCCTCGTTTCAAATTTTCACTTTGTGTAACAGCCTGCAGATTTGATAAAGAATTGTTCTTAGGATTGAAATCAATGTGATCGATAACAAAACCATCCTTGATCAATCCATGAAAACATTCATTTATTATTCAATGATTAAGATGTATTTTCCCACCGGCTCTAAATATCAAATACCCCATACCATTATCCCACCCAACTGGTTTCTTCAGTCTGCAGTGTCTGACAATACCATCACTGGATGCCTCATAGTTGCCGATCACAGGATGTGGTCTGAATTCTTGGTTCATTTATATACTATACTATTGTTTGTCTAATTCATTGTTTGGTCTAATGATTACATTTGGAAATCTTTCGATGTAGTCTTGAGGAGTTCTTATGACGTTGTCAAGGACGCTGTCAGAGGTAGAGTCATTGATGGAGTTCTTAGCTCTCTTATCATAGTAACGCTTCAACTCCCTATATCGCTTACCACCACAGCCGAGACACAACTGTGATTTACCACGCACACCTATGCACATCTACACATATACAAGGGATCAGGCCAAGGCTTCCACGTCGAAAACTTTGCATATGATATCCACAGAACTCCTTTCTGCATGATTTGCTACACGGGGTTACTGATCCAATCATGAGCCATTTGCAATGATTCATTATATATAAATTCTCAATTTAAATACTTGTTTTAATTATAGCATGAAGGAGTTCGAGAGATTATTGAAAATTACACCTTCAAAAAATTCTAAATTCAATCTCGATAGAGTCTCCGTAACACCAAAGAATCTAATAGGTGATAGAACCGTGATAAGTAAAATTCGTGATTGTTTTAATGAATTCAAGCATGACGGAGCATCTCACTGTTGGTCAACATTTCGAATTGATGGTAGCATTGATGCCACCATGAACGATGAAAGAGCAGCCGTGATAATCTCACATCTTACGTGGAAAAAGTATTTTTTTAGAGTGAAATTCATTATTCGTTCGGAAAACCGAGATTGGATTATCAGGGATAAATTTGAACCCATCTTGAAGAATAAAAGAACCGTCGTTGTGAGTCAAGATTCCAAGCCAGGAATTCTGACTGGAATTGACAAACCATACTACGAGAGATCTTATCCTGTAACAGCAGTTGTTTATGGGATATATCCGTTAAATGATATACCGAGTATTAAAAAACTAAAACCCATGAAACTGTTGTCGCTGAATTGTGTAGCAGAACGAATAATAGAACACTTCACAAATGCGCTGCGTGGAAACAAATTGACTGATCTAAGACGCAAAAAAATAAATGAATGGGGGTTAACAGTGAAACAGCAAGGGGCAACGATCAAGGATATAGCCAAATTAGAAACATCATTAAGATTCCCAAGAACCGTAGTGACGATAACCGGTGAGATATTATACAAATCGAAATATAAATCACAAGGAGCTCCAATCAAAATTATTGATCATAATGAACACGCATGGACATCTGCAGTAACAATATTCCCGCGAAATAGAACAATAAAGTATATACCCACGGAATTCTCTCCAGAATTCTCTGAGAAAAAATTATTTGATTTTATTTACCAGTTGAGTAAAAATGATCCTGTGTCAGTGTGGTTACTTCACAGCGCTGAAAACCCCGAGGGTGGATTCCATCAGTTTGTAAGACCCAATGAAGAATTATACCGTACTGAAGCACTCCATGACAAGATGAAAAAACTAGCTAGTAGTTTCTCAATGAATTTCGACGACGAACAATTATTAACAAATTGCTTTACAATTCCATCGGTTGCAGCTCATTTTGCGAGAAAGAGAAACTCGTGGAAACCAACGCGAGCTGAATTTTTATCAGACATAAAATCAAGCTGCATTGAATATAACCACGGCGGATTATGGAATACAAAATACAACCCCGAAACTATTATTTCGGTTGATATAGTCACGTGCTATCACGAGCTTTCTCAGGTACGGAGAATGCGCTAAGTACTTTAAACAATTTGGACATCCCACTCGTGAGATGGCCAGCATTGCGATTAATGGACCACTGCCACATTTTGATTTAACCGAATTCGCTCGTGTGGTATCATTTGAATTGGCTAAAGGACTTCATCCGTGCTGTTATGTCTGGATTGGTAGACACATGTCTGAAAAACATTGGATGCCAATAGTGCTGTTACGGTATATGTTTGATTGTAGCATGTTGATATCGCTGATTGTCAGTGAAGCAATTATATCATATCGAGCTCAGACTGAAGTCTGGTTACCACAACCTGATCTAGATAGTATAATCAGTGAACAACGAAAACAGTTTCCCGATCTCGATGAAGAATATATCATGAATTGGTCCAAACTGTTATTTGAAATCAGAAACAAAGACGCAATAGATCTCGGTAGAAGAATAATTGGTAAGTTTACTCAAGGTGGTAAATACGACAATAACAGATATTCTTCGCGGTTGATTATAGATGATACTGAATACGATTTTGTAATCGCGGATGTAACATCTAAGGGCATATATGTAAATCGTAAAGACGCTTTCTTGTCCGATGGAACCAAATTGGGTACAATTATTACTTACAGCAATGGACACAGTCTTCAGTATACACATTTGAGGGCATCTATGCTGGCTTATGCTTCTATCAATTTATTTTCGATGATAAATAGATTTCCTGACACTGCAGTTAGAGTCGCCACTGATTCATTTTACATAGACATGAAACACAGCAATGCAGTAGCTGAATTCACTAATTTCGACGAGAGTTGGGGATCATAGAGAATTAAGCGGGAAATACCGAGTGATTATTCCGAATCAGCAGATGTTACGATTGAAGATACATATTTTAAAAGCAATCAGTGTTCAGAACTATCTAATGCACCGCAGGTATCTGATCCAATATGCAGATATAAAACAGTTTATTTAAACGGTTGTGGCAGGTCAGGAAAGACAACTCGCGTGATCGAATTATTTCGTGGGAAATCAAATATGATTGTACTAACACCCACACACAGACTCGCCAGAGAGATGAAATAACGAGGGGTAAATGCTTGTACTTATCATAGTTTCTTTCAATGGAAAGGTGACAAATGGACTCCTGATCAAATGGGTGAGAAATTTATTCCTGAAGTCGTAATTTGGGATGAGATATGCACGGTATCGTTAGATGTATTACAAAGATTTCTCGAGTGGCTATTACACGCGAACACAAAAGTCGTCATGTGCAGTGATCATGGCCAACCACCACCATTTGTCGGTTTATCCCCACATGATTGGCTAAAGAATTTTGTAGACTATTTTGAAGAAATTAACACCGATCATAGAGCACTTGATGAACAATTACGCGAGTTCAAAAAACTGATCAGATTACAACTGGATAGAATCCAGTGTGAGATAGCGCATGAAATAATTTCAGAAATACCATTAACAGATTTTTGGGAAACGTGGAGACCAAACGATTTGATAATCGCAAGTAGAAAGATAGTCAGAGACACACTTCAGATGAAGTTATCTGAATTGCATAAAGAAAAATTTGCAACACTTCCAGTACCGTTGTGTTATAGGCCTTTGGATACACGAAAACAGAATATTGAAGTTGATATTCCAGGACAGCGTGAAAAGCAGAATTTAGTGTTAAATGATATTGTGCTGGTTGATATCAATGTCATCGAAGATGCATTGCACGCTGTTAAATCCCCATGGATGCTAGGTTACGCAGCGACGATACATTCTTCACAGGGATTGACTATATCAGATACGATTGTTTGGATGGTGGATAATCACATTGAGTGGTCAAATTTAGTTTATCTCGCAGTGTCCAGAGTACGAAGAATAAAGTGATATTGTCAGCGATGATATAATCAGAAAAAAACTTTCTGGTTATAAACAACAGGACAAAAAAAATAATAGAGAATTTAACATTGATGCTGAATTAATAATTAAACTGAAACAACAACAGAATAATCACTGCACGAGTTGCAATTGTATAATGAGTTGGTGTTGGTCGGATCCTTGACAATTTACCGTAGACAGAAAAGATAGCAGCGTAGGTCATACTAGAAATAATGTGATGCTGACCTGTCTTGAGTGCAACAGACGAAGAGGTGCTAGTGCAGTAATTGAGTATCCTCGGGTATCACTTGTAGTTGTTGTCGAGTAAATCCTGGCTGAGGGGCAGTTGAATCCAATCTATAAATTGCTAGTCTAACCGTGGATCGTGTTATACTAGATATTTTATGCGCGGTGACACTCCAAATAGGATCAGTAGCCCTTTTTGTGCCACCTTCAAGCTCTCCTGGTTCGTATAAATACCTAACAGTGACATTACCGAGTATTGGCTGTTTTGAAAAATCTTTTTGTGGTTGTACGGGTATATACTTCTTTTTAATCGCGTTGTTACGTTTCATGTTGATTGTTCGAGTAATCTCATTATTCAGCTCGGTAATCACAGCTGGTAATCTCTTGACCCATTCACGAGAACGTTTATCCTGGGTGAATTCCTTTGCGTATTGATATCCGAATAACCGCTCAGCAAGTGTACGATTAAATCGTTCAACAATTGCCTGATTGCGATGTAGCGCAGTATGTCCTCGTCGTAAGGCAGTATTATGATTCTTCATCGTTGATAGAACCGCACCCTGAAATTTCTTGCCAGGATCAACTTCTAATAGATTTGGCCAGCGCAGAGGACCCCTTCGATAAATCCTTTCAAATGCAGAAGCCACTTCAGTTGATGATTTTGTCTTTAGCGGTTCTGCTTGTTTGTATCGACTTGCAACATCAACTACAGTTAACGCGTATTTGTAACCACCATCATGCGGCAGAAATAATATATCAGCTTGATAAACTTCATTAGGAATGGTCACATCAAAATGCGAGTAGTTAATTTGTTTAGGCGGCGGTAGATAAATTTGCCATATCGCCTGTTTGGATAACCAATTAGCCGCGGTGGTATATTTCACTTTCGCGGCGCTAGCGAGTTTACCGATTGCTGCTTTACCCTTCCAGTATTCTCTTGGTGAATAATAAATTGATTCAATGTTGTTATTAATTACCAGCACCTAACATCAATTTACTTTTCATCGCTGATTTTACTAACCATGAAGCCAATTTTTCTTTGAAGGATTTGTCAGTGATAGAATTCAACGCGTGAATCAATTTCACATCTGCGATATGTCTGTGCTTTTATAAGCAGCATCATGAGCATGACACGCCTTATCAATGACGTTTATTAGTTCTTCACCAGGTCGGGGTTGGTTTTGATCATCGAGTCTGATATCGAGTCTAGTCCCTGGTCCACAATAAATATACCCTGGAAGATGTTTTTCTCCTGGATACTTTGCCCATGGCGTTCCCGGGAGTTTAGTTAGCTTGGCTGCAAGATCACTTCCTCGTTTTTTTTAAAACTATCTGCAGATCCCATAGAAACAAATCTAAATTTCTTTGTACTGCATTGTACGCATTTACCAGAAAGTGCTGATCTGTTATTTTTAGTTGTAATCATCGTCAAGTCGTTTGTGCCAGTACGCGCCTTACACTTCACACAATATAGATCCATAATTTATATATAATAACACGAATCTAATTGATAATTCAGCTACCCGACGACAGGGAACCTATTAAACACCATGCGATGTTGCCGAATTCTATTCACGCGATTATAATTGGACCATCTGGAAGTGGCAAGACACAATTGTTACTTAATTTAATAACGAGATGGATGAAATGGGACAAGTCATATTTGGTCGCTCCAAGTGTAGACAATCAGAGATGTTACGAAGTGTTAAAGGATTTTAACGAGAAAGCAAAATCAGAAATCGATGAAGATATTATTGAATTTATAACCGATATCGAGGAAGCACCGAGCATTGATGATATCGATGGAAGTATTAACAACTTAGTCGTATATGATGATTTAATGTTAGACAATCAAAAGAATCCTGCTAGGATATTTTCCCGAGGCAGGCATAAAAACACTGATGTGATATATGTTACTCAACGGTACACTCAAATACCAAAAGTGATCAGAGATAACTGCAATTTATTGTGTGTGTTTAATGGAGTTGATACTCATACACTACGAAATATTTGGCAAACTTGGTGCGGCGGTGATATGGATCATAATTGATTTAGAAATTTCTTTAGTCATGCTCAGTCAATCCCACACGGATTTGTGACAATAAATTTATCAGATCCACGGACGTGATATCATATCTGACTTGATAAAATATTCGGTTAACCCATAGCAGCAGAGGGGGTAGCAACAACGACAATGGCATCTTCAAGCAAGCGTTGGTTTGCCTTTTTTTACGCTTTTCGAGGAAGTCTTAGTTTGCCGAATCGACACCTATAAAAAGTGTCGGATTCACTTTTCGAGGAAGCCTTAGTTTGCCAAACAGACGCCTATAAAAGGTTGTCTGATTTGCCCCCTCTGCTGCTTGTACTATTTGTGGTACAGTACATTTATTTCACACATTTTATTTTTCAGGCATGTGAAGTTTCTTTGGATTAGAGGAATTTTGGTTCTGTTTCTTATATTTTCGAAACAGAAACATTTATATTCTTAAACTGCATTTAGCTAGCATGGTTTTAAAGTACCTTTCATGCATGAGGTGTAATTATCACTCCATTTTTGTTACTTGATGTTTTTGTTAGGTCTTTTATGAATGACATCAAGTTATTACTCATTTGATTCTTGGCATCTTTGTTGTTACACCAATGTTATTTAATAAATGCCCTTGTTTATTTGGTTTCTGCATGTTAGGTGGGGAAAAAAAGTTATAATTGAGCATATTTTTGCAGACAGACAACAAAAATCAAACCCTGTAGCCAAGGAAATATTGTAACAAAGTAAGATTATGGCAAAGCATTTGGAATACACAGTAATTAAGAATCTTGCCAGGGAAAGTGAAGTCATATGTTGTAGCATAGAAAATGTTGTATCCAAGAAGACAGTAAATAATCTTTACTTTATATCTCTCAAAAGATTTGCTCACAGTAAAATCCATAAACCATGGATTCATGAACATGTAAAACATGGACACGAAAAAAACTGTTGCAGAGACAAAAAGCAAGTGCAAAAATAAGAATGTCTAATATAATGGAACTATATTGAAAATATAATTAATGTTGGTGACCCAGTAGTGATTATAACAAAAGTAAGTAGAAGTTTTGGTCAAGTTCCTGAGTTATGTTAAATAGAGTGGGATCATACAAGCAAAATGCTTGCTGGCCCAAAAAGCAAAAACTTGATGAATAGAATGAGACATTATTCACACATGAAGATGAGACAAACATTCCTAAACCAGCAGAACAGCGCTACCCATCAATGCCAGAATTCATATTTATAGGGTTCATGAGTTATCAAAAAATATTAATTCACAGAAGCCATGTGGGCCAGACATGTTACCAACCAGACTTCTGTAAGATAAGGCTGAACACTGCTAACTTAAATCTTTCACCTATGTGTGTGGCCATATCTGACAATTTGGAGTTCAGCCAACATCATGGCCATCTTTAAAAAGGGTTATGCATTGAATACCAGAAACTACCGCCCTGTGTCACTTACCAAATTTTTTATGTAAACTCCAAAAGCATTTTATTAGCATTTACTGATTGATTATCAGCATTTATTGACTGATTATCACAATTTATTGACCTATTGTCAACATTTATTGACTGGTTGTTAGCTATTACTGACTGATTATCAGCATTTATTGACTGATTATCACAATTTCTTGACCTATTGTCAACATTTATTGACTGGTTGTTAGCTGTTACTGACAGATTATCAGCATTTATTAACTTGTCAGCAGTTTTGACTGATTGTCAGCATTTACTGACTGAATATCACATTTTATTGACTGGTTGTCAGCATTTATGGACTGATTATCACAATTTATTGACCTGTTGTCAGCATTTATTGACTGGTTAACAGCATTTATGGACTGATTATCACAATTTATTGACCTGTTGTCAGCATTTAATGACTGGTTGTCAAAATGGACTGACTGTTTGCCAGCATGGCAGAGTTGTGAGATGTACCTCAGAACTCTTTTACATGAGTTGGTAGCCTCTATTAACGATTGGATGATTCAACAAAGTTTGATAATCTTAGACTTTACTGAGGAGTTCAGCCAGGTACCACACTTGAGAACTTGGATCTTTTTTTAGCATCTTCCTTGGAATGGACGTTTTTCAAATGGCAGGTATTTGTTGGTGGTGCATAGTCCAACAAGGTTGGTGGAGTTTCATTTGGAATAGTTAATGGACCTTTCTCGTGTTCATCAATGATCTACTCATCCTAGACTCTGTTGTATGTTGATGAGTGCACCATCTACAAGGAAATCCATGCTACCTAACACTGCAATACCCATCAAAACAAATTTGAGCAAATTGACCCCAGCACCAGTTCATGTATATCTTGAAACACAAAATATATAGGTTGACAAGACTGCTATATATTTAGTGTTTACTTATCAAAAACATCTCTTGTTACAACTACATGTATTTGACAGAATGACATAAACTTGCAGCAGCTTGTAATTTATGTAACATAATTTATGTATCAGCATCCCACAGAGGCCTGTACATATTTCATGCTTATCTGTCTGAATCTGGAGTGCTTTACCACTGCTTGCAGTCCATACACTAATCAGGCCAAGGACAAGGTTTAGATACTGCAGAATTACACAGCAAGATAGAAGTATTTTGGTTAAACAACTTAGCTGGAAGTCTTGGAAATTACACAGCAAGATAGAAGTACTTTGGTTAAACAACTTAGCTGGAAGTCTTGGAAATTACACAGCAAGATTGAAGTACTTTGGTTAAACAACTTAGCTGGAAGTCTTGGGAATTACACAGCAAGATAGAAGTACTTTGGTCAAACAACTTAGCTGGAAGTCTTGGGAATTACACAGCAAGATAGAAGTACTTTGGTTAAACAACTTAGCTGGAAGTCTTGGGAATTACACAGCAAGATAGAAGTACTTTGGTCAAACAACTTAGCTGGAAGTCTTGGGAATTACACAGCAAGATAGAAGTACTTTGGTTAAACAACTTAGCTGGAAGTCTTGGGAATTACACAGCAAGATAGAAGTATTTTGGTTAAACAACTTAGCTGGAAGTCTTGGGAATTACACAGCAAGATAGAAGTACTTTGGTCAAACAACTTAGCTGGAAGTCTTGGGAATTACACAGCAAGATAGAAGTACTTTGGTCAAACAACTTAGCTGGAAGTCTTGGGAATTACACAGCAAGATAGAAGTACTTTGGTCAAACAACTTAGCTGGAAGTCTTGGGAATTACACAGCAAGATAGAAGTACTTTGGTTAAACAACTTAGCTGGAAGTTTTGGGAATTACACAGCAAGATTGAAGTACTTTGGTTAAACAACTTAGCTGGAAGTCTTGGAAATTACACAGCAAGATAGAAGTACTTTGTTCAAACAACTTAGCTGGAAGTCTTGGGAATTACACAGCAAGATAGAAGTACTTTGGTTAAACAACTTAGCTGGAAGTTTTGGGAATTACACAGCAAGATAGAAGTACTTTGGTCAAACAACTTAGCTGGAAGTCTTGGGAATTACACAGCAGGATAGAAGTACTTTGCTTAAACAACTTAGCTGGAAGTCTTGGGAATTACACAGCAAGATAGAAGTATTTTGGTTAAACAACTTAGCTGGAAGTCTTGGAAATTACACAGCAAGATAGAAGTACTTTGGTTAAACAACTTAGCTGGAATTCTTGGGAATTACACAGCAAGATAGAAGTATTTTGGTTAAACAACTTAGCTGGAAGTCTTGGAAATTACACAGCAAGATAGAAGTACTTTGGTTAAACAACTTAGCTGGAAGTCTTGGAAATTACACAGCAAGATAGAAGTACTTTGGTTAAACAACTTAGCTGGAAGTCTTGGAAATTACACAGCAATATAGAAGTACTTTTGTTAAACAACTTAGCTAGAAGTCTTGGGAAATGAGAATGATATGACAACTTATCATGTGGTGCAAATGCATTAACAACCTTGTAGACATCACCTTAAAATGCATTAACAACCTTGTAGACATCACCTTAAAATGCATTAACAACCTTGTAGACATCGCCTTAAAATGCATTACCTCTGCATTTTCCAGGATAAAATAAAATCATTCATATAGTTTAGGTAGCATTCAACCTGCTTGGATGTTTTTAAATTATATGGTCAATTGAATAACAATGTCTAAAGAATTGCCAGTTATGTTAAACCTTAGGTGAAGAACTAAAAAAATGCAATTTTATTCATACATTTGCTTGTATTCTTTTTATTTTATTCAGCAACTTTTAAAAATAATTATGTTACCAACTTTTTTAATTTAATTTTCTTAACCATCACTACTGTGCCAGTCATGAATGATAATAGAAAAGCTGTCATGAAACAATAGTAGTAAAGTTTCAATACATTTATGAAACATAATAGTAAAGCTTGAGTCAAGTCATAATAGTAAAGCTTGAGTCAAGTCATAATAGTAAAGCTTGAGTCAAGTCATAATAGTAAAGCTTGAGTCAAGTCATTATAGTAAAGCTTGAGTCAAGTCATAATAGTAAAGCTTGAGTCAAGTCATTATAGTAAAGCTTGAGTCAAGTCATAATAGTAAAGCTTGAGTCAAGTCATTGTAGTAAAGCTTGAGTCAAGTCATAATAGTAAAGCTTGAGTCAAGTCATTATAGTAAAGCTTGAGTCAAGTCATAATAGTAAAGCTTGAGTCAAGTCATTATAGTAAAGCTTGAGTCAAGTCATAATAGTAAAGCTTGAGTCAAGTCATTAGTAAAGCTTGAGTCAAGTCATTATAGTAAAGCTTGAGTCAAGTCATAATAGTAAAGCTTGAGTCAAGTCATTATAGTAAAGCTTGAGTCAAGTCATAATAGTAAAGCTTGAGTGCAGTCATATGAAACATAATAGTAAATTTTTAGCACAGTCATGAAAATACTAGTCAAGTTTTAGTGCAGTCATGAAACATAATAAAGTTTGAGTGCATTCATATAGCAAAGCTTAAGTCCAGTCATAATAGTAATGGTTAAGTAGTCATACAACATAATAGTAAAGTTTGAGTGCAGTCACAATAGTAAAGTCTGAGTGTAGCCATAATAGTAAAGTCTGAGTGTAGTCACAATAGTTAAGTTTGAGTGCAATCATAATAGTAACATTTTAGTGTAGTCATAATAGTAAAGTCTGAGTGCACTCATAATAGTAAAGTCTGAGTGCACTCATACTAGTAAAATCTGAGTGTACTCATAATAGTATAGTCTGAGTGCACTCATAATAGTACAGTTTGAGTGTAGTCATAATAGTAAAGTCTGAGTGTAGTCACACTAGTAAAGTTTGAGTGCAATCATAATAGTAAAGTCTGAGCATAGTCACAATTATAGTAAAATCTGAGTGCAGTCATAATAGTATAGTCTTAGTGTAGTCATAATAGTAAAGTCTGAGTGTGGTCACAATAATAAAGTCTGAGTGTTGTCACAATATTAAAATCTGAGTGCACTCATAATAGTAAATTATGGGTGTAGTCATAATAGTAAAGCTGGAGTGCAGTCATAATAGTAAAGTCTGGGTATAGTCATAATGGTAAAGTCTGAGTGTAGTTTTGCATGAAGAGGATACAAATCCATGTTATCCTTTCAAGTTTGCTGTACTTTGCAAAAACAGAAATATAATTAGAAATTTTGGAAAAATTTAGAATTTCTTAAGTTTTTATACAGTTTGCATCAAAGATTGAGTAAGATTTTAAGGAACAGTTTTAAACATTCAAATGTTTGACCAATCACTGCTCATATTTCCATATTTTTTAAAATGCTCAAAATTGTCAGTACTTACATTATTTTGATATAGGTTTAGTAATGCAATCATCTTAGTTCTTAGAATACAATTAAGAAAGATAATGATGATGATAAATGTTACATTCTCTTGTGGGTATCGTGCCAAGCCACATTGAAAGGAAGTTTTGTTTGAATTGTTGATTTTAAGGAAAATCTGGTCTGACAGTCTTTATTCACACAAGTTTTATTTTCATTGCAGGAGAATTCTCATTGACACAGGAAATGGCAATGTTCCAGAATACATTTCCAACCTGAAGCAAGCACTGTCCCAGTTCAAAACTTCAATCCAGGAGATTATTATCACTCATTGGCATGGAGACCACGTGGGAGGTGTCAAGGATGTATGCCAACACATCACTTCCAGTATGAATAAATACAGTATATGTCTTATTATGCACCCATGTTTAGCGCAAAATGTTGGTTAAAAAAAAATATGGAAGACATAGTTACAAATAAGCACAATTATTACTGACCTTTCCAGGGAGTAATCTTTGTAATTTTTGTAAACATTGTTATAGCAGCTTTGTGGAAAGTGCGTCTAAAAATTCCACCACTAATTCCACCACTAATTGGGAAGAGGCATTCTGTGCACTCGGGACTCGGGGTTTATGAAAATATGATTTCTATATCTTATAAAGGAAGCATGTTTCTTGATGTCTTAAAATATACATGTAACCTGAAGCCTGTTGAAGAGTAAGCAGGCAGTTTATACAGTTAATTATCATAGGAGCACATACAAATAAGCATTTAGAGATAAACAACTACCACTCCAAATTAATTAATCATCTGACCATAGCTGGGATGAATTTGATTTTGGGAGAGCCCATTAGGTCAGTTTGCATAGTAAAGTACATAATCCAGTTTTTGAAGTTATTACACATCCATGCCTTGGATAAGAATCTTTAAGCCATTGTTATTACACATTAATGCCTTCGATATGATTTTTAAGATATTGTTATTACATGCCATTGCCTTGGATAAGACTTGAAGACATTGTTATTAGACTTTATTTACTGGAATAACAATGTTGTTATTGAAGATTATTGGCTAGTTCATGAGCAGCTGGAAAGTATCATTGAAGTCAGTTTTTGCAATCAATAAATATTACTTTTGCAGCAGATAAAATTGGTCATTGAGCCTGAATGAATAGAGAAGGGAAAAGTTAATTTTTTATTTTCCTCAGGTGCTAAAATGCCAACTTGAAATAGCTATTTAAAATGGCTACGATAGCAAGGTAGCTGTTTAAAATGCCAGTGATAGCAAGGTAGCTATTTAAAATGTCCATGATAGCAAGGTAGCTGTTTAAAATGCCAGTGATAGCAAGGAAGCTATTTAAAATGTCCATGATAGCAAGGTAGCTATTTAAAATGTCCATGATAGCAAGGTAGCTATTTAAAATGTCCATGATAGCAAGGTAGCTATTTAAAATGCCAGTGATAGCAAGGTAGCTATTTAAAATGTCCATGATAGCAAGGTAGCTGTTTAAAATGCCACTGATAGCAAGGAAGCTATTTAAAATGTCCATGATAGCAAGGTAGCTATTTAAAATGTCCATGATAGCAAGGTAGCTGTTTAAAATGTCCATGATAGCAAGGTAGCTATTTAAAATACCAGTGATAGCAAGGTAGCTGTTTAAAATGTCCATGATAGCAAGGTAGCTGTTTAAAATGCCAGTGATAGCAAGGTAGCTATTTAAAATGTCCATGATAGCAAGGTAGCTGTTTAAAATGCCCATGATAGCAAGGTAGCTATTTAAAATGTCCATGATAGCAAGGTAGCTATTTAAAATACCAGTGATAGCAAGGTAGCTGTTTAAAATGTCCATGATAGCAAGGTAGCTATTTAAAATGTCCATGTTAGCAAGGTAGCTATTTAAAATGCCTACGATAGCAAGGTAGCTATTTAAAATGTCCATGATAGCAAGGTAGCTATTTAAAATGTCCATGATAGCAAGGTAGCTGTTTAAAATGCCAGTGATAACAAGGTAGCTATTTAAAATGTCCATGATAGCAAGGTAGCTATTTAAAATGCCAGTGATAGCAAGGTAGCTATTTAAAATGTCCATGATAGCAAGGTAGCTGTTTAAAATGCCAGTGATAGCAAGGAAGCTATTTAAAATGTCCATGATAGCAAGTAAGCTATTTAAAATGTCCATGATAGCAAGGTAGCTGTTTAAAATGTCCATGATAGCAAGGTAGCTATTTAAAATGCCTACGATAGCAAGGTAGCTATTTAAAATGTCCATGATAGCAAGGTAGCTGTTTAAAATGCCAGTGATAGCAAGGTAGCTGTTTAAAATGCCAGTGATAGCAAGGTAGCTATTTAAAATGTCCATGATAGCAAGGAAGCTATTTAAAATGTCCATGATAGCAAGGTAGCTATTTAAAATGTCCATGATAGCAAGGTAGCTGTTTAAAATGCCAGTGATAGCAAGGAAGCTATTTAAAATGTCCATGATAGCAAGGAAGCTATTTAAAATGCCCACGATAACAAGGTAGCTATTTAAAATGTCCATGATAGCAAGGTAGCTATTTAAAATGCCAGTGATAGCAAGGTAGCTATTTAAAATGTCCATGATAGCAAGGTAGCTGTTTAAAATGCCAGTGATAGCAAGGAAGCTATTTAAGATGTCCATGATAGCAAGGAAGCTATTTAAAATGCCCACGATAACAAGGTAGCTATTTAAAATGTCCATGATAGCAAGGTAGCTATTTAAAATGCCAGTGATAGCAAGGTAGCTATTTAAAATGCCAGTGATAGCAAGGTAGCTATTTAAAATGTCCATGATAGCAAGGTAGCTATTTAAAATGTCTATGATAGCAAGGTAGCTGATTAAAATGCCCATGATAACAAGGTAGCTGATTAAAATGTCAGTGATAGCAAGGTAGCTGTTCAAAATGACTGCAATAACATGGTACTGTTTAAACTGCCTATGATAACAAGGTAGCTGTTTACAATGTCCATGATAACACAGCAAATGTTTACAATGCCCATGATAACAGGGTAGCTGTTTAAAATGCCTATGATAACAATTTAAATGTTAAAAATGTTGATTACAATGTAGCTGTTTAAGATGTCCATGATAACATAGTAGCTGTTTAAAACGACCATGGTAACAAGGATGCTTTTTTAAAATGCCCATGATAGCATGGTACATATAGCTGATTACAAAGCCCATAATAACAATGTAGCTGTTTAAAGTGACCATGATAAATTGTTTGAGATAAATTAAATTACCTGCTCACTTTGTTTCAAGGCTGTCATTAATGATTATTTCAAGATGTCACTTATTTGATTAAATGGGTGATGGGGCCCCGAGTAGCCGAGTGGTCTAAAGAGCTCTCCATTACGGATTACTGCCATCTCAACTCTGTCTACGTGGGTTCGAATCTCGGATTTGGCCAATCTGGGTATGTGAGAAAGCTTGCCAGTAGCTTCTCATGGGTTGGTTGTTCTTTCTGGGGTTTTCCGGGTTCTTCATACACCATTACACCATTAATACTGGCGGCCATGTATAGCCTATCTTGTGCTGAAAAATGGTGTTAAATGATACAACAACAAAATGGGTGTTAATGCATTATATCATACAAAATACAGACAAGACAATTAGATAAATGTATACCCCTCTGCAGATAAAGTTAAAGCACATTCCACCTTGACAAGGTAGATTGAAATGGAGTAGCCATGAATGCATTTTGGTATATATATATATATATATATATATATATATATATATATATATATATAGCACATCATCATGACTTTATAGTAAAAATTTTAAATACATCATGACTTGATACTATAAACATTAGTACAGCATCATGACTTATAGTATAAACTTTTACATCATGACTTTATAGTATAAACTTAATTACATCATGACTTTATAGTATAAACCCAAGTACATCATGACTGTATGCTGTATATTTTGGTACATCATCATGACTTCAAAGTATAAACTTAATTACATCATCATGACTTTATAT
Organism: Unio delphinus; assembly: GCA_029339505.1. NCBI lineage: Eukaryota > Metazoa > Mollusca > Bivalvia > Unionida > Unionidae > Unio > Unio delphinus. The sequence goes on along the minus strand of JAQISU010000012.1, from coordinate 2,261,392 downwards.
TACTGTATAACTTAATTACATCACCATACCTTATAGTATAAACTTAATTACATCACCATGACTTTATATTATAACTTAATTACATCATCATGACTTATAGTATAAACCTAATTACATCATCATGACTTATGGTATAAACTTTAGTACATCATCATGACTTTATATTATAAATTAATTACATCACCATGACTTTATATTATAACTTAATTACATCATCATGACTTATAGTATAAACTTAATTACATCACCATGACTTATAGTATAAACTGAATTACATCACCATGACTTTATATTATAACTTAATTACATCATCATGACTTATAGTATAAACTTAATTACATCACCATGACTTTATATAACTTAATTACATCATCATGACTTATAGTATAAACCTAATTACATCATCATGACTTATGGCATAAACTTTAGTACATCACCATGACTTTATATTATAACTTAATTACATCACCATGACTTATATTATAAACTTAATTACATCACCATGACTTTATATTATAACTTAATTACATCATCATGACTTATAGTATAAACCTAATTACATCATCATGACTTATGGCATAAACTTTAGTACATCACCATGACTTATATTATAACCTAATTACATCACCATGACATATTATAAACCTAATTACATCACCATGACTTATAATATAAACTTAATTACATCACCATGACTTTATATTATAACTTAATTACATCATCATGACTTATAGTATAAACCTAATTACATAACCATGACTTTATATTATAACTTAATTACATCATCATGACTTATGGTATAAACTTTAGTACATCATCATGACTTTATAGTATAAACTAAAGTACATAATGACTTTATGCTGTATAATTTGGTACATGGACATGACTTTATAGTATAAACTTAAGTACATCATGACTTTATACTATTAACTTAAGTACCTCATCATGACTTTATACTATAAACTTAGGTAGATCATCATGACTTTATAATATAAACTATAGTATATCATCAAGACTTTTGTTAGCAATATATTTTTGGTTGAAAACATCATTTTATTTATATGATGATTTAAAATCCTTTTTTAATGTTAGAAATGTATTCTATCATATTACATTATGACATCACATGTTGAATTCTATCATATTACATTATGACATCACATGTTGAATTCTATCATATTACATTATGACATCACATGTTGAATTCTGTCATATTACATTATGACATCACATGTTGAATTCTGTCATATTACATTATGACATCACATGTTGAATTCTATCATATTACATTATGACATCACATGTTGAATTCTATCATATTACATTATGACATCACATGTTGTATTCTATCATATTACATTATGACATCACATGTTGAATTTTATCATATTACATTATGACATCACATGTTGAATTCTATCATATTACATTATGACATCACATGTTGAATTCTATCATATTACATTATGACATCACATGTTGTATTCTATCATATTACATTATGACATCACATTGAATTCTATCATATTACATTATGACATCACATGTTGTATTCTATCATATTACATTATGACATCACATGTTGAATTCAATCATATTACATTATGACATCACATGTTGTATCTATCATATTACATTATGACATCACATGTTGAATTCTATCATATTACATTATGACATCACATGTTGAATTCTATCATATTACATTATGACATCACATGTTGAATTCTATCATATTACATTATGACATCACATGTTCAATTCTATCATATTACATTATGACATCACATGTTGAATTCTATCATATTACATTATGACATCACATGTTGAATTCTATCATATTACATTATGACATCACATGTTGAATTCTGTCTTATTACATTATGACATCACATGTTGAATTCTATCATATTACATTATGACATCACATGTTGAATTTTATCATATTACATTATGACATCACATGTTGTATTCTATCATATTACATTATGACCACATGTTGAATTCTATCATATTATATTATTACATCACATGTTGAATTCTATCATATTACATTATGACATCACATGTAAAATTCTATCATATTACTTTACGACATCACATGTTGAATTCTCTCATATTACATTATGACATCACATGTTGAATTCTATCATATTACATTATGACATCACATGTTGAATTCTATCATATTACATTATGATGTCACATATTGAATTATATCATATTACATTATGACATCACATTTTGAATTCTGTCATATTACATTATGATGTCACATATTGAATTATATCATATTGAATTCTATCATATTACATTATGACATCACATGTTGAATTCTCTCATATTACATTATGACATCACATGTTGAATTCTATCATATTACATTATGACATCACATGTTGAATTCTATCATATTACTTTATGACATCACAAGTTGAATTCTATCAGATTACATTATTACATCACATGTTGAATTCTATCATATTACATTATGACATCACATGTTGAATTCTATCATATTACATTATGACATCACATTGAATTGTGATAGACTATTGTATGTGTATGACTTAGAAATAGGCATTATGTTTAAGGCAGTTGAATGCACCTCAAAACAAAAACTATTTCCCATTTTACAACTTAACGAGTGCAACAGTGCAGTCAGAGAGTTGTCACTGGATAAGTAGAATCTAACCTGATATTATTTTTATATGAATGTTATGACACAAGTTTAATTTTTGTTAGTACTTTGCTCAAAAAGACTTGCAAAATATTGAATCTAAGACATATACATTAAAAAAATATTTTCATAAATTTATTAAAAAAAGAAAACTTATGATGTTGCCTGTTGATCCTGTATCTATTGTTTTACAAACAATTATAATTTTTCAAACTTTCAGGTCAGATTCCCAAAGTGTCTAAGTTCAAGAGGATATCAGTGGAAGATGTTGGTATCACACCTGCCACATATACATTTGTGCAAGATCAGCACATCTTTAAGACGGAAGGTGCCACCCTTAGGTATAAAATTCTTATTACCTTTTTCTGAATTAAATATTGCCTCTACAGGTACATGATTTGATCATGATATATTAGGAGAACATGCACACAAGTTTTAATAAGACAGAAGTCAGATGAGAGTGGTCACTCCTTCATTCCTTACCGTATATACTCACTTATAAGTTGAGTCAAACTACAAACATAATAGATCCCGATCTGTTATTGGATAATGCTCTGGATTCAGGTTCTGTGTTGTTTGTTCTGCTTATTACTCCTAACAAACTGCATAGGCCAAGATATGCAGGTGCATTTTGCAGCTCTGGGTCTTTGAAGGTTAGGTTGCAGTTGGCCTCATCTTGCAAGTTAGCATATATGATAGATATTACTTTTACTCCTGCTTGGTCAGCCGCGGAAGCGGCAGGTCTTGGGTTCGATCCCTGGCTGAATGATACCAAAAACTTACAAAATTGGTACAAACAACTGCCTCGCTTGGTGCTCAGCATTAAGAGGTTAGTGTTAGGACTGGTCGCCTTGATGTCAGGATAATGTGTCTGGGTGGGACATCATGCTAAATGTCTGCGGCATAATGCCCCAGTGCTAGACATCACTATAAACTACCACACTGCAGACATCGTAGCGATATGACTGAAATATTGTTAAAGCTGCTTTAAAAAATCCTAATCAAACAAACAAACAAACCTGCTTGCTCAGCACACTTTAAGAGATCTCATAAATATTTTCCTTTCCTTATCACATTGAAGTACACCTATTTTCTTACTGAATTTCAATCAGTCTTCATTTTAGAGGGATGATTTGTACTTTATTTATCTTTATTCATATGATAAAGTAACCAGTCTTCATATTAGAGGGACAATTTGTACTTTATTTATCTTTATTCAGATGATAAAGTAACCAGTCTTAATATTAGAGGGACAATTTGTACTTTATATATCTTTATTCATATGATAAAGTAACCAGTCTTCATTTTAGAGGGACAATTTGTACTTTATTTATCTTTATTCATATGATAAAGTAACCAGTCTTCATTTTAGAGGGACAATTTGTACTTTATTTATCTTTATTCATATGATAAAGTAACCAATACCATTGTATTCATCTGTATCTATGGTGAATAGCACTTACATTAAATTACATCTCAGTACTTGTCTTATTTTATGAAGTCTGAGTAGATGATAATTTATTGTCAATAATTGGGTCATTTACATAAATTTTCTCCTCACTTATTTGTTAGTCTACCCTTCACTGTAAAAATAGCTCAATCCTAGTGTGATTTTGTATACACCTTAGATTTCATTAGTAATAATTACTGGTAAAGATGGATTGGATTAAATGTGACATATGTAAAAAGATTAGGCAGGTTGAAGATGTTCAGGCTACTGGCATGATCTGTATAGGGTGTTTATGCTACCACCATAACCTTTATTGGCTGTTGATCAGGTCACATGAATGATCTGTATGGGGTGTTGTTCAACCTACAAGCATGACCTGTATGGAGTGTTCTTCAACCCACCAGCTTGACCTTTATTGTCTGTTGATCAGCCCACATGGATAATTTATATAGACTGTTGTTAGCCCACAAGCATGACCTGTATGGGGTGCTGTTCAACATACAAGCTAGGTCTGTATGGAGTGCTGTTAGCCCACCAGCATGACCTGTATGGGGTGATTTTAGCCCACCAGCATGACCTTTATTGGTTGTTGTTCACCCCACATGCATTTATGCCATGTTGTGCAGACCATGTGCATGACATGTATGCAGTGTTGTTCAGCCTTCATGCTTGACATACATAGTGTGTTGTTCAGTCAACATGCATGACGTGTATGGGGTGTTGTTTCGACCATGTGAAATCTGCACTTACTGAATAGAATTTAGATGACCAAAGTTGTTGCCAAATAGCTGACCTAGTCTAGAAAGAAAGACATTATATCAGTCTTCACGAATGCACACACCATTAGCTTAGCTACCACTGCATCGGTTGTTTACTTCTTATTGTCATATGCCCCACCAAAGCCTTTTCAATATTTTTATTACTGGAAGATCCTGCACTTCCACACTTCTAGTAAATGATAATGGGATTTTGTGCCAGTCTCATATTCCAAGAGATTGGCACTTTCATCTGACTCCCATCTTGATAAAAAGATATTTTTACCTTTTAGTGCTAAAAAAAGTTAAGCACATGTCTGACAACCTTTTTTAATTAGGATGTTTGGATTCACGAGGTAGTGGATATTGTCCAAATATATTATGATTGGGTAAGAATTTCTTGAGGTAACATTTTACTCCAAAATTGATTTCTAGATGAATATTACATTATATTTTAGGGGTCCCAAGTAGCCAAATGGTCTAAAGTGCTCACCATTAAGAATCACTTCTATCTCACCTCCCTGCATGGAATCAAGCCTTGGGCTTAGCCAATATCGGTATGTGCGAAAGCTTGCCAGTAGCTTCTCGTGGGTCAGTGGTTCTTTCTGGGGTTTTCACAGGTTCTTCCTCCACCATTTATACTGGCTGCCATGTAAAGCCTGTCTTGTGCTGAAAAATGGCATTACACCCTATAAGAACAATAACAACATTTTTTACCTCACAAAATAAGTAAACAATTTTGTTTTTTTTTAATTTCATTTTTCATAGCAGATATATTGTATATGAGTTTTTCGAGGACAATGGAGGAGCATGAGGTAATTGTATTTATTTTGCATGTAGTGGGTGACTTGCAGAATACCTAAAGCAGTTATTAGTTGAAATATTGTGATTGATACTTTTTCATTTTTTAATTTTTTTTTTGTATGTACATAAATAAAACATGTTTACCTGATTACTCTGCTTTGAAACTTCACGATAATCTATATTTGCTTACTTAGGGCCATCCTGACCCCAGGTCACACAGAGGAGCACATGGTTCTGTATTTAGAAGAAGAGAATGCAGTGTTTGCTGGTGACACTATTTTGGGAGAATCCTCCACAGTATGTTTATATATGAACAGTCAAAATTGTTCCAATAATTACCCATGGTCACGGCTATTTGAGTATTGTTGCTTGATGATGATGATGATGATGATGATGATGATGATAACAATAATGATGTTGATGATTATAATAACAATGATGTAGATATAATGTTAAAAGACCTTATATTTATGGTTTGTAAATGACAGAATCTTGCTTATCAAGCATGACTAATTTTAGAAACCAAGTACTGCATATACTCACTTGTAAGTTAGATCATTGTTGTTTGCACTTGGAATATGTTCAATAGTTAAAATATATACAATACATACAATAATATGTAAAATTGCATACTGTAAATATACTGTAAATATACTGTAAATCACATCATTTTTGCAAACATCATATTGTATGAATTTAATAAGTCAAATTAAGACAATTAGTTTGTTGCAGCCTATTACTCTGCCACAAAAAGTCTGAGAATGGTATTCATTTTTATCCTATTAAGTCAGTAAGAAATCTGACTCATCAAGGTGCTTTAAAGAGAATGTACTTTTACTTAAGCAGTTAAGAAATGCAGTGTCCCATCAGTGGTATGGTATCAAGGTAACAGTAATGCTTGGAATTATGCAGATGTTATGTGATGGCTAAGACACATTTAATAAAAGATGTTCTAAATAAGTCATTAATTTAATTTAAGTTTTAAACTTAAGATGTATGCCTTATATAAAGAAAACACCTTTTATTAATTTGAATGGATCACAAAATTCATTAATTTTCCTTTATACTATTGATCTAATCCACAACGAAACAAGACCGTTAATGGGTCCCTCAAACAAGTTAGAAAGCAAGACTCATAGGTTGAACAGTGTACTGTTAATGGCCACCCACAGGTTATATAGCAATTTTGTATCAAAGAGCTTAAGTCATGTTGTGAATTCTTCTAGCATTGTTTAAATTGTGAAGGGGTAAATTTATTGACATTGTGCTGAGCACATTTTATGAATGAATGAGCTTGGCACAGTTGTTTGAATGAATGTGCTTGGCACAGTTCCGTGAATGAATGCTTGGCACCGTTCTGTTAATGAATGTGCTTGGCACAGTTCTGTTAATAAATGTGCTTGACAGTCTTATAAATGAATGTGCTTGGCACAGTTTTATGAATGAATGTGCTTGGCACTGTTCTGTAAATGAAATGTACAAAAAGGGATTGGATCTGCATATGGTATGAATCATTTATTTAAATGTGTACAGGTAATGAAAATTTAATTGTTTTATTTAACTATGAATAGAGTATTTTTTTCAGCTGTATAACTATATGAAGTTCTTGAGTATATATATTTACATATGAGTCATGTATATGTTATTCAAGATGATTGTGATTCTCAGAAATGCTCAGTAACAGGACATTGTAGTATAATTTTTTAATCAATATTATTCCTTTTAATAATAAATAATAGTATCATGTTTACTGAATGTATTTTGGTGAAAATGAGCAGACTGTGCAATAGTATGGGATTAATATGTATGCATTAAATACAATTATGGTCGCAGTCAATTTGTTTCTTTTGTTAGTTTTGCTTATTTACTGACTTAGGTATTTAGCCTCATCAACAGCAAGGGACATAAATTGTTGTTATTGACAGATGACAAAGTCAAGGGACATAAATTGTTGTTATTTACAAATGACAAAATCAAGGGATATAAATTGTTGTTATTGACAGATGACAAAGTCAAGGGACATAAATTGTTGTTATTGGCAAATGACAAAATCAAGGGACATAAATTGTTGTTATTGACAAATGACAAAATCAAGGGACATAAATAGTTATTGACAAATGTCAAAATCAGGGGTTATAAATAGTTGTTATTGACAAATGACAAAATCAGGGGTTATAAATTGTTGTTATTGACAAATGACAAAATCAAGGGACATAAATTGTTGTTTTTTAAAGATGACAGAGAAAGGAAATCCTTGTGAATTTATAACAGGTGGATTAATATTTATTTTTAATGATATTTACAACATGATGCTGGGTACTTTGCATGATATTTACAGTTTGATACTGGGTAATTTACATGAAAAATTAAATAATGATGACATACAGTTTACTCAAGTTTTGTTTTTAATGGTCCATTTATATATCAAAATATATGGTAAATAAAGATTTGTGCTAGGTAAATATGGATTTTGTAAACAAAAAATATTCAAAAACAACCTGCAACAAAAATATCATATCTGAAGGTTCCTGATGCCAATTTGCTAAGACTTATTTGTTTGAAGATAAGAACATACATATTTATTCTGTTGTAAACCGTTAATGACTAAAGACACTGAATGATATGGTAGGTCACTCTTAATTGGCCATGTTAATGACTAAAGACACTGAATGATATGGTAGGTCACTCTTAATTGGCCATGTTAATGACTAAAGACACTGAATGATATGGTAGGTCACTCTTAATTGGCTATGTTAATGACTAGAAACACTGTATGACATGGTAGGTCACTCTTAACTGGCCATGTTAATGACTAGAGACTGTATGATCACTCACCGCATGTTATCAGTACACTGGCTTGCGAGGCCCAGTTGGTAGTATCTAATATAGTACACTTGCTAGAGAGGCCTGATTGGTAGTGTTTGATACAGTGCCTTTGTTAGTGATGCCTGATAGGTAATGTCTGGCATAGTACACTTGCTACAAAGGCCTGATTGGTTGTATCTTATAGTTCCTTTGCTAGAAAGGCCTGATTGGTAGAGTCTGATATTAATCTTGCTAGAGAGACCTGATTGGTAGTTTGTGATATAGTGCCATTGATAGAAAGGTCTGATTGGTAGTGTCTGATATAGTGTCTTTGCTAGAGAGGCCTGATTGGTAGTGTATGATAATACCATTGATAGAGAAGCCTGATTGGTAGTGGCTGATAATACCATTGATAGAGAGGCCTGATTGGTAGTTTGTGATATAGTGCCTTTCCAGAGAGGCCTGATTGGTAGTGTCTGTTAGCCCTGAGTGGTAATGTCTAATAGAGTGAATGTCTGTTAATTAAAACATGATATACTCATAATAGTAGTCCTCTATATTATTCTAAGAATGTAAGTCTCAGTTTTAATCTGGTTATGAAAGCTTATTTTATTACTAATGCATTGAAAATTCTAGACAAGGATTCTTTTAAGTTAATATCAATATTTTATAGTGAATTTTATTAGTCAACATTGATGCTGGTGAAAGTCTAAATTATTTTTGTCTACCAAAAAATGAACAAATACACTCTCCCCTCTTTCTCTCATACATATAGCATATTGTCCTGATTTAATTTTAAACTCTTTACAGCATTTTGAAGACCTGTTTAGCTACATGAAGTCTTTGGAGAAAATACTTGCTCTGAAGCCAGGAGTTATCTACCCTGGGCATGGGGCTCTAGTACCAGATGGAGTAAAATACATCAATTATTATATAAGTCACAGGAATGAAAGAGAGAGGCAAATAATTGAAGTACTTGAGAATAGCAGTCCAAAGTTTATCACATCTCTTGAAATTGTGTCCCAGGTTTATCAGGTGGGTTTAATATTGTATGCACTTGTCCAGATGTATTGTGCCTCTTCTGTGTTGTGCCTCTTCTGTGTTATCCATCTATCAGCAGTTTCTCCTTCTAACCAGAATTCCATCTGCACCATTAGAGAGAGGGTTATCAGTAACGGTTATTAACTGGACATTGAAAAATATTGGACCCAAAGTCATGTGGCACAGAATGCCTAAACCAGCAAAGTCATTCTATATCACATGAATGAATTTCCAATATTTGTTTTAATACTCAATTAATACCCTTTTTTAAGTATATATTTAAAAACAAACATGTAAATCATTTTTTCATGTTATATGAATAACACAATTGAAAACAAAAACATATTTAAACATTTTGTTGAAAAATGTCATTAAGTTAAGGAATGAAACCTGAACACTGCAGAGAAGTGCGTGTTACGTTACTACTATGAAGGAATATGCTTTCAATGTTGAATGAAACTAAGTTTTATTAAAATGAGGAATGAATATCACGTAGCTAAAGAAATGCAGTGAATTAGTTAATATTAAAACACAAATAAAAATTAAAGATACTGTTCTGAGAAAGATGAGCTCAAAATATTCAGTCTAAGGTTATCAATGTGATTGTCTCACTGCTGCTTATAATGGTGGGTCAAGTGCAGTATGCATCTTTTTCTTTGCCAAGGTTTTATGGTCTATTGATTTTGGATAATACCTGAAAAAGGATCTAGATTCATGTAGTCACTTATATTTCAATGAATACTGAGTGAAGGATAAAAAGACAGACAGACACACACACTCTCTCTCTCTGTGATTCGTAATAACTGCATTAACTAGCAATAACTACCCATTCATATTCAATAGTTTTATCAATCATATTTAATTTGTATGATAGATATTTTTAAATGAATGCTACATCTGCCACGTCTCCATCATTGGTGTGAGGCAGATAGGTTTACAGCCTTTGTCATCATCGGGTGACCATCAGATTCATGTCATGATCAGCATTCCATGTTTCTGTTGCCATTTTTTATTTAGCCATAGTTAGAAGTAGCTTACTGAATGCTGGCACATATTTACCATAATTATACGGAAGTGGTGAATATTGTTACTTATACCTCTGGATATTGATCAGCAGCAACAATGTTAAACTAATAAGACTCTTTATGAAGTATAAAATAATATTTTGTATATAATGTTTGTGTGGAATGAGTAAATTACAAGAAGAATTTGGATACTGCCTGGTTCAGTCCCAAGGGATGGTCAGAGGATTTTTTTAATGTACTATGAACCTGTTTTGTTGCCTGAATTCTGTCTACACAGAGTTATTGATGGTGGTTATATCTGATATAATGTCACCACACAGTGAGTAGATGACAGTGTATGTGTCACACCTTGCCTACACATCTACAGAATCAAATTTGGAGGGGGGGGGGTAAAATTAGGAAGGATACTTCATATTTTTAAAAAAAATCAGTCATGTCTGGAATAAATGTGATACCTCTTGCTTAAAAGAGAACTCACAGTATGATTCAGCATCTCTGTGCTTATATTTTCTCAAATAACCCTGCCTGGATGGGTTCTTTTAAACTATGTGAATTGTTGTATTAGTTGTCGTGGGATCTTTACATTGAAAATGTAATGGCTACTTGAAAACTGTGAAACTGTTAAACGAGAAGCAGAGAACTTGACACTCATGTAGACATTACTTAAATTATTTTACTATGAACAAAAAATGTCTTTTACAGCCACAGTATCTTTCATTTCTATGAAAATGATGCCAATTCATCATCTTATATGGCAACCTTTGAAGAAAACAATAGAAAAAACTCGAGTTTGTACAATTTATGCTGATCCACCATCGGATATAGCAGTGATTATTAAAATATAGAAAATCCTTTAAAACTGCTCAAGTAAATTTGGCCAGATTTGACAAAAAGCATCCTGATATACAGTGCTTTCAAGTTGAGACATACTTACAAATAACATAATCTTTTAGGGAGTACTTCACAAAATTTGCTTCACAGGATTTGATCAAATTTGACAGAAAGCTTTGAGGTATTGATGGCTTTTAGTTTTATAAAAAAAAATTCAAATCTGCTATCATATATGGTATTGGCTAAAATAAGACCTATATTGCCTACCATTTCAGGGTTTGATGCCTAAAATAAGACCTATATTACCTACCATTTCAGGGTTTGATGCCTAAAACAAGACCTCTATTGACCATCATTTCAAGGTTTGATGCCTAAAACAAGACCTACATTGACTACCATTTCAAGGTTTGATGCCTAAAACAAGACCTATATTGACCATCATTTCAAGGTTTGATGCCTAAAACAAGACCTACATTGACTACCATTTCAAGGTTTGATGCCTAAAACAAGACCTCTATTGAATACCATTTCATGGTTTGATGCCTAAAATAAGACCTATATTTACCACCATTTCAGAGTTTGATGCCTAAAACAAGACCTATATTGACTACCATTTCAGGGTTTGATGCCTAAAACAAGACCTATATTGACTACCATTTCAGGGTTTGATGCCTAAAACAAGACCTCTATTGACTACCATTTCAGGGTTTGATGCCTAAAACAAGACCTTTATTGACTACCATTTCAGGGTTTGATGCCTAAAACAAGACCTATATTGACTAACATTTCAGGGTTTGATGCCTAAAACAAGACCTCTATTGACTACCATTTCAGGGTTTGATGCCTAAAACAATACCTCTATTGACCATCATTTCAGGATTGATGCCTAAAACAAGACCTATACTGGCTACCATTTCAGGGTTTGATGCCTAAACCAAGACCTGTATTTTCTACCATTTCAGGGTTTGATGCCTAAAACAAGACCTATATTGTCTATCATTTCAGGGTTTGGTTAATGATCTGATTCCAGCTGCTGACAAAAATGTCCAGAACCATCTTCAGAAATTACTAAAGGAAGGAAAAGCAGGTATTTTTTTAAAAAATCCTTATAACAAATCTGTTTTTAAAGTGAAAATGAAGACATGCATTTTAAAAGAAAAGTTTATTCATAAGGTGTTTTTAGAAAGCTTGGCAAGAATTAATTCTGCTCTATGGGAATGATTTAATACAATAGTTGGATCAAAATGCATTCTCAAAGTGATTTCCATATTACACCACTTCCTTGAGGGACCTCCAAATGGAGGAGTGGTCTATGGCACACGATGTTACAGATCACTGCCATTTTACCTCTGTCTGCGTGGGTTCGAGTCTCAGGCTTGACTAACATGTGTATGTGAGAAAGCATGCCATAACTTCTCATGGGTAGGGGGTTCTTCCCATGGTTTTTCCTCCACCACTTATACTGGCTGCCGTGTATAGCCTATCTTGTGCTGAAAAATGGCATTAAACCATCCAACAACAACAACCACTTTCTCGATAAGTTGCTATATTGCTCTTTTTATGCTAAAGAATGGTATACAGGACCTGTAAATTTTAATCAACATTGTGAATTTATAAACTTGTAATAGGAAATAATATAATTTGTTACATTGTCTATGCAAACAACATTTTTAGTATACCATAATTAACGATATTCAAGGAAATTTTTATCAGTGAAAATTTCATGCCAGGGGTAGGCAGTACTTTAATAAATATATACCAATCAAATTATTTTTTATCAAGTGAAATTTGTGTTTTAGTTTTATCTTTTAGTTCATTTTAAGTGTAATGATAGTTAATGCAATGTGTATTTCAAGTATAATGTGTCAAACTGCTACTAACAGCTATGTCTGCGAGCATTTCTGAGAGAACCTTATTAAGTGCTACCCTGTTTTGGTATCTGACTTGCCGAAGTAAAGCTGGCCTCCTTTCTATTAATTATGACATTTGAAACAAATATAGGAAGTGGAATAAAGGAAAGCTAAAAGTCATGCAAATCCTACATGCTTAAGATCTAGTGGTTCTGGGTCGTATGTCAGGTAACTCATTTCATTTAATCAATCGAACATTGTTATAACTGCTATTGTGTACATAGTATAATTAAACTACCTTAAATTAACCGGCTCCATTGTAACTGTGATCAAAGAAAGCAAGGTGGTCAAGCAACATGAATACTTTGATAAAAAAAAATAGAGCTTGGTTTCACAAGTATTGACCATTATGGGGAAAATGAGTTTACGAGGATTCCTGAATTGCCACTTAGAAATGTTGTCAAGGATGATATGCATTTTCATTGATAGGCTACTTACAGTGGAATCACATCATCAGTATTATACGAACTGAACAATAAAACATTGAGTTTCAATGTTGACTATTGTCTCACAAAATAAATGTTGTTAGCTTTATAAAAAGTAATCTTGCTTGGTTGTGCATCAACATTTAGTCTGGTTCCCTGCTTCATAAACTACCCATTTCATACTAAACTATAACATACCACTCCGGAAAACAAAGAATAATCTACAAAACAAAAAGCAGTGACAAAATACACAAATGTTTTTTGTGTACACATGATGGTTATAAAAACCATTTGGAATAATGTTAATAATCTTGGAGATGTTGGACATTTTGAAAATAAATTTAACTTATACAGAATAACAAACAACTTCATTAGAAAAAGCCATTTATTGACAATTATTCTTGATGCAGTCATACATTGAGGAGTCAGTATTTAAACAGCTGGTCTCTCACCCATCCAACCCATATTTTTCTTGATGTCTAATAGAATTTATTTGGGAGGTCACTCTGTAACTTGTGCCCTCACTTATGTGTATTGCTGTCTCTGGTTTTGGACCCCATTTTGCACAAGTTATCGAGGGATAGGTGCAGTTGCGTCAAATTGCATTCTCAAAGCAATTACACAAAAGTTACATTAAGGTGAATTCTCAAAGAGCAATTTACACAATAATTGGATGAAAGAGTACTCTCAAATCAATTTATACAATAGTTGAATCAAAGAGCACTCTCAAAGCAATTTACACAATAGTTGGATCACAGAGTACTCTCAAAGCAATTTACACAATAGTTGGATCACAGAGTACTCTCAAAGCAATTTACACAGTAATTGGATCAAAGAGCATTTTCCAAGCAATTTACACAATAGTTGGATCAAAAGAGTACTCTCAAAGCAATTTACATAATAGATGGCTGAAAGAGAATCATCCAAGCAATTTATGCTGAAGTTGGATCAGTGAGCATTTTCGAAGCAATTTACACAGTAGTTGGATGAAAGAACACTCTCAAAGCAATTTAAACAAGAGTTGAATCAAAGAACACTCTCAAAACAATTTACTCAATAATTGGATCAAAGAGCACTCTCAAAGCAATTTACACAATAATTGGATCAAAGTGCATTCTAGCATAATTTTTTTTCTTCAGATTTTACAGATAATGGCAATTAATCATTAGACTTTGTTGTCAAGAATAGAGGTGCCTTTGAATGGTTTTGTCTCCAGAAAACAACTCTACATAATTCTCAGACAGCTTTTAGCATCAAGGATTTTTTTTTTTTTTTTACTAATTACTATTAACTGTTGATAAATATGGTATTGTATTGTGTAACGTGAATTCACATGATAAAATGGTTCTCATTAGCCATTAACCAAAGTAAAGTTAAATGATTTAAGTAATGTGGATCCAAGAACATTCAACCATTTTTTTGGGACCCATCAGCTCATCCATTTTATAAGAGTGGGGTGCTTTATAGCAGGGCACCACCCTATATTATCTATGTTATAAAAGTGGTGGTGCTTTATAGCAAGGCACCACTTTATCCATGTTATAAGAGTGGTGGTGCTTTATAGCAAGGCATCACCCTATAGTATCCATGTTATAAAAGTGGTGGTGCTTTATAGCAGGGCACCACCCTATATTATCTATGCTATAAGAGTAGTGGTGCTTTATAGCAAGGCAACACTTTATCCACGTTATATGAGTGGCAGTGATATACTAGTCACCACTATCCAATTTATAAGAGTAGCAGTGGTGTAATGGAGTACTTTATAGTTAGGCACCACCCTATCCTTGTTATAAGAGTGGTATTGGTATACTGTGGTGTTTTGTAGTGAGGTACCACCTATCTATGTTGTCAGGGAGGCAGTGCTTTATAGCAAGGCAATACTATTATCGATGTTACGAGTGGCAATGATATACTAGGCACCACCATATGTCATATAAGAATGGCAATGGGGTGCTTATAGCAAGGCACCATCCTATCCATGTTATATGAGTGGTGGTGCTTTATAGCACTGCACCACCCTATCATTGTTATATGATTGTGCTTTATAACAAGGCACCACTCTATCCATGTTATATGAGTGGTTGTTCTTTATAGCAATGCACCACTTTATCCATGTAATATGATTGTGCTTTATAACAAGGCACCACTCTATTCATGTTAGAATAGTGGGGGCGGTATACTGAGGTGCTTTGTAATGAGGTACACTATTATCAATGTTATATGAGAGGCAGTGCTATATATCATGGCAACTCTCCTATCCATGTTATAAAAGTTGTGGTTGTATACTGGTTTGTTTTGTAGTGAGGCATCACCCTATCAGTGTTATAAAAGTGGTATTGGTATACAGTGGTGTTTTGTTGTGAGATATCACCCATTTAATGTTATAATGGTGGTGGGGTATACTGGGGTGTTTTGTAGTAAGGCATCACCCTATCAATGTTATAAAAGTGGTGGTGGTATACTGGGGTGTTTTGTGTTGAGGCAACATCCTACTCATGATATAATAGGGGCAGTGGTATATTGAGTTTTTATATTTTGAGTATAGTGAGGTACCAAAGGGACAGTGGTATAATGAGAATTTTTATAATGAGGTAATATCCCACACATTTTCTAAGAGGGGCACCACTATAATGGATCGATTTAAAGTGAGGGACACCAAATGCATATTAGCAAAGTGGCAGTGGTTTGCTGATGGGATTTATTGTGATTATTGTCCGTTGTAATACTACTTGATGTCTATTGTCTAAACCTGGTCCATAAAGCAATCCTTACCAGTCTAGATAATTAATGTACATGCATATTATGAACGAAATTGATAAGAACTTCTGATTTCCTTTTTACAGAGACTGAGAAGACTGGCACAGAAACAATGTGGAGGATACTAAAATCAAAAAGCAATATTTAATGTCAGATTGTGCTTACAGAGAGTAAATTGTGTACCTAGAAAGTTAGACATCATTGATAATCATCCTTGTGGCTTCAGGACGGAATATGATTCTCCACATTCCTCACTTCTAAAGTATATTTAAAAATTGGAGTTGGTGACAAGAATAATTCAAGAAGCAATCTAATTTAATTGGATCAAATACTAATTGTTCTGAAAATTCAAATTCACCATTGAATAATTCCCAAATGACATTAACATCATGATAAAGCTCTGCTACCTATCAAATCCAGCATATGAAAAATGTTTTCTTTCCTATCAATATTCAGATAAAGGGAAAAAACTCTTCACAGCCCTCCTTACTCCCCCTCATCACCAATTGGTGGCTACATTTAGTTACATGTGTTTAGCTTTTTGCTCGATATGATACATAATAGCATTTACCTCTCAATGAATGTAAGTAAATCTTGTGAAATTACTGGCCATACATCAACTATGTCAGTATTATACGGAGTATGAAGGTATTTGCTACATGTTGCAATCAATATTTTGTTAAATGTGTTTATATTTATGTCATTTTCTCCTAGATATGGACTTGTTTTCTTCTGACCTTGTACTCAAAACATGGTATGTTTGATGCCCATTGCTGGTTGTTTTCATGAACTGCTTTTTATTCATATGTGCAGATGAATACTTGTGGTTTTCCTATTTTCTAAAAAAGATTCATCATTCTTTGTCATTTAAAAAAGTGATAGAGCATGACAATGAAATGCATAAAATGAAAAACATTATAGGCAAATGAAGACATGCATGTGACTTGTCTAACATGTACCAAATGTTTTCCTGATTGTATTGTGCATCACAGTCAGAAAACATCTTGTCCACAGCATTGTACTAAGGATTAAAGACAAGAGACTGTAATTTCAGCAGGGCTACAACATACTGAATTTACATCTGAAGATGTCATCACTGGCCACTGGTTAATGTGGTGGAGACACTTGTTTTTTCACCCAACAAAAAATGGTTTATCCAGTGCCCAGAGCAACCACTATTCTGTATCACCTACGCGTGAAAAAATGGAGTTGTAGAGTTGCCAACCACAATTTCTCTACAGGCACTGTTGGAGTTACAACTGTCACATCAAATACAAGAACCAAAAACACAGTTGCTGGACTCTGGTAAATTTGTTTCCTACTGTCCCTCTTCTTTCACCAATGATAATGTCAGAGTTTGGCCTTAGGCTTGCAAGTCCAATATTTTAGACATGGATGAGCCATTTAGCCACCAGTGCAGGCTGTATAATGCTACTGCAGCTGCTTACCTTGCAATCCAGTCATTCACAATCAGCGACTTAAAAGCTGTTACCTTGGTGATCCATGCTTTACATCAACCAGCTGCACCATGCAGAGTTATACAGGAATCCAGTTGGTTGATCCATCTATTTCACTGAACAAACCAACCAGGTGCTTACTAAAATGGCCATCCAGCTGAGAACCAGGTCATCCATCCAACTGTAAATTGAGCTGACTGCCCATCCGACCAACACTTACTGGTATTACATACCATGCACAGCCCCTGATGCAACTTCCAGTTCAAATAATTATGGTTTATTCATTTGGGAGATAACAAACAATACACAGTGATAATGGGATTGCCTGTTTTATGCCTACCAGGATGTTATACCTGATCTCGGTTGACAGAATGACCAATGAGGACAATGATAAGAAGCTCAATAGTGGTGAAAGGCCAAAATGTTGTCTTCACTCAAACTTCAGAGCAGCAGTTCCCTTAATTCTGGGAACCATTAATTCAGTAATGGGAAAATGAAACATGGTTTCTCATCTCCAAACCTCCTAACAGCTGACATTGACTCACCACCATGCCTAGCTTCAACAGTCTTCCAGTGGTTTCCAGACTCCTTGATCTTTCAGTTGTGTGGATTCACCTCTTTCTTGAAAACGAATGGGTTATAATAATAATAATAATAATAATAATAATAATAATAATGACTGTGTAGTGCCTAATCTTTAGAAGCTCTATTAGCTTTACAACATACATCATGATATGACTACATTACAAAAAAACACACCATGAAATTAGAAAACAAAACATGATTTTAGGAAACATTATTAGGCCTTTAAGTTTGTTCTTGCAGTTGAAAAAGGTGAGTTTTAAGAGCACTCTTGAAAGGGATCACTGTCTTTGCATCTAATTTTAATGGGCAATTCGTTCCATGTTACTGGGCCCTGGTATGTAAAAAAACATTGTCCATATGACTTTGTTTTCATAGTGGGAATAATGAGTATACAATTGTCAGAAGAGGAACGTAAGTATCTTGCTGGTGTATACACATGATTGAGGTCAGATAAGTATGTTGGACTGGAATCAGTCGTTGAAAAGTATTACAATTGATTCTGGATTGAATGGATAGCCAGTGTAGGGTACAGAGCAGTGGGGAGGTGTGCTCTGATCGTGGTGCTCTAAGGATGATTAGCGCAGCCGTTTTCAAATTTCTGGAGTAGATATTGAGATGAACCAGACAGAATTGAGTTACAATAGTCCAGTCTTGAAAGTACTAATGAACACACAAAGTTTTTAGTGGCATAAACTGAAAGATATTTGCGAATGGAGCTGATGCATCGCGGCTCAGTGCCTTGACGTGACATATTGGTGCGGTGTTTGAGTACTGTCCAGTGTAACACCTAGGTTTCATACAGACTGAATTTGTTGGTGTTGCTGATATTTCTGTTTGAGATAAGGGATGTGAATGAAAACGTCTTTGTGTTGTGATCAGAATGACCTCAGTTTTATCATCATTCGTCTGCAGATTGTTACGTGTCATCCATGATTTCACATCAGAAATGCACCACTCTATACCTTGGATGGTAGCATCAACTTCAGTTGAGTGGTTAGACTTGTATAGTTGGGTGTCATTAGCATTCAATTGGTGAGACAATGGATGATGATCTATGACACTCGATAGCAGCTTAGTAGAGAATGAAGAGAACAGGTCGAAGAAAAGACCCCTGTGGAACACCACAATGTATATCAATTAGGCTGGAGTATATTCAATTTGTGTCCTGTTCACCATGTAGGACTTAACCAAAGTAAGGCTGTATGATGAATGTGGAGGGTGAGGACTGTAATCCTTCTGCTATCCAGAGCAGAGAGAATGTCATTAACTACTTTTCAAAAGAGTTCTTTCAGGACTGTGGCAAGGGCGATATGCAGACTGTACATTGTTAAAAACACTTCGAATTCAGGTGATATAAATTTGGTTAGAACGTTTTCTAAGATTTTTTTAGCTCTCTAAATTTTTATGGTTGAGTGTTGGTTTCTTCAGCAGATGCTTTACAATGGCAGTTTTAAAAAATTATGGGAATTCCCCAAATAAGAGAGAGGTATAACTCTTTCAGCCCCAACAGTTATCAGTATCACTGCTACTGTGCCCAAGCAACACTAAGCTGTGTCTAGCTGCTTGTGCCCCAGAGTGTTTTACCTGTTTGGAAAATTTTGTAAACATCATGCACATGCATATACACTTACCTTGATTTCTCTTCTTATATCAAATAGTAATGAAATT
This sequence comes from Unio delphinus, assembly GCA_029339505.1. Classification (NCBI taxonomy): domain Eukaryota; kingdom Metazoa; phylum Mollusca; class Bivalvia; order Unionida; family Unionidae; genus Unio; species Unio delphinus. The sequence goes on along the minus strand of JAQISU010000012.1, from coordinate 2,241,199 downwards.
ATCACCAATTATTCCAAATAAATTTGTCTAGACGGTGATGTATTTTTTTTTCTTCCTATTTGTCCAAGTCTTTCACAATTTAAATATACACTATTTACAAAATTATGTGCAACATTGTTAGGAATATCACATCATCAGCACACCAGGAAAATTTAATATGCGATATGGTTTCAAACAATTTGCACATAAATTTGCTTGGCATTGTTTACATCCAGTTTTTGGTTCAGATCAAACTTCGTTCAATGAACACATTTTGTGGGTTGGATACCACATTTTATTCGGTGATACCAATATTACAATATACATTTTTGTGCATATGGATTGGTTTAATTTGCAGTGTACATGTACAATTTCTCTGGAATAATAATAAGTGAAAAAACTAGATTTCTCTTATTTCCTTGTCACGGATTCGGTCCACTAAAATCAATGATTTGGGCAGGCAGAAGACGAATGATCTAATCTGCTAGATCGGCAGAAACTCGTATCGTTTTCACTATCAGCATCCTCTTCTTCTGACAATTCAATCTAAAGAAACTTCAATGTCTGATTCTAAACTGCCGAACATATCTTTCCTCTGGTTCCTCAATATTTTCCAGATCAAACTGGAGAAACTCCTCATTTTTGCTCTCATCATCATCAAAACTCACTCTTGCATCAGCCATCATTTACGATTTTTCAAGAACAGAACATATGTAGTGAAACTGCTCTCAATTAGTAACCCTTGGTTACTGAACATTTCAAGTTTGCACAAACAAAAATAAAATCATTTCTGATTGGTTAATATTAGTCTGATTCTTGAAACTGCGCCATTTGTAACCAATTAGAGATGTTGTATGTAACACATTCAAAGTGACCGATAACTGGATTGGCCATTGAATGCAGTCAAGAAATTTCATAATATGGTGGGATCGGCCACTGAATGCAGAAACTGTTTCATGCACAATGATGGGATCAGGGCTGAATTCGTTAATAACATCAGTTAGTGAGGGCAATACTGGATTTAAGCACTCACATAGCTGTGATGTTGGAATTGGACCAAGTTCACATGACTTTGGTGCACTCTTAATCCTGATTGTATGTACTAAATCCAGAGACAGGTTCAAATGCTGCTAACAGTTGCCGCTGAAATTCTGTATTGCAACTGTCTGGTGATGCTGAGTCAACTGAAATTGTGTTGTCAAGCTTAGTTCTAATGGTTTGTACTTTTTCATGGAAGAAATTTTGCAAAACAGGTCCAAAAGGTTGACTGGAGAGAGGGTAGTTGGAAATTGAGTACATTTGTTCTATGACATTATCTGAGATTTTATTGTTTTGCAGACTTTAATAACATTTTATATGGATTCAACAGATCATTAAAATGTAGGCACGAAGTATATGAGCAAGTCTCAAGTTCTGGTTTGTGGTACAGGATTTGCGGACAGTGATGCACCAATTCATCATGAAATTGGGCCATAATACCAAAATGTTAAAGAAAAAATTCAGAAATCAAATTTTAACGTCACATGTTTAATGTCAATAAAATACACATTTAAAATTAAATGATGATGATGATGAATATGATCACGTGAATCCCACATTCCAAATTAGATTTTCGATGACGAGTCATTTTTGCATCCAATGTTCTCTCCAAAGTGTGTGACCAGTTGCTGCACATTATAACAATTTACAGTTTGATCTCTGTGTTGTTTGATACCTGAAAAATAAATGATACATCTGACTCCTAGATAAACAAAAAAGTATCATCTTGTTATTGCATGTTTTCCTTATCAGCCACGAGTTGGGTGATTTACGACAACCACTTTTACTTGACACCAAGCTATTTTCTTTAAAACAAGCACATATCCTCATTTAATTCCCCTAATGCCCCTGTCTACTTTGATAACTCACCCTCCACCTTTAAATCGAAATGGAATGCCCTGTCATAGGACTTGAGATGTTGCCCCAGGCGAAAGGAACAGACTTAAACTACCACGAAATGTTTGCAGTTATATTTGGTGGAGTGTCTTGGAGGCAAAAGTAGGTACCAAACCCAGTGTAAAATATTTCAAATATCAGTCAGATTTCCAAATTTCATCAATTTACTCCTGTAATTTTATCCCAATTATCCCCACCCCCACCCTAAATTATGAGGCCAGTCCCTATATTTTACTGTTTAAATATACATTGACCATGAAATTAAGAACCAAAAATCTGATGCATGCTGGTGGTCACAGAAACTTAATTTTCTTGTTTAGCATCACAGAAAATAAATGATAACAGTTCTTTCAAGTTTCGCAAACAAGTGCCTAATGGCAAAAATAATCTGATCTGCAGGTTTTCTGTACAAATTTCCTCCAGTATTGTTGATTGTTATATTATGAAAACACTTGTTTTAAGGTGTGTTCAGGTTTTACACTTTCATCTATTGTAGTGTGGTACATCAAAATCGTTTGTCAAATGTTCTAAGGCTTTTTACGAGAACAATCTGTCTGAGTTGATCCAATTAGGTTAAGTGGTCAAATTTCTGTAAATGTTTTAAAAAGGTGTCGTATTCGAGAATGCATCAACATTATTTCTATATTGTGAAATGCCATCAAGCCTCACACTTTCTATCAAATTTGTGTTGATCAGTCTTTCTAGTTGTTGTTGTTGTAGGGTTTAATGCTGTTTTTCAGCACACAACAGGCTATACATGATGACCAGTATTATTGGTGGAGGAAGAACCTGGGAAAACCCAGAAAGAACCACCAACCCACGAGAAGCTACTGGCAAGCTTTCTCACATAACTACATTAGCCGAATCTTAGACTCAAACCTATGCAGACAGAGGTGAGATGGCGGTGATCCGTAACGGAGAGTGCTTTAGACCACTCGGACACTCGTTGCCCCGTCTTTCTAGAAGTCCAATGTGAAGAAATGACGAACATATTATTAAATAGGGATTTTGTTAAAATTTCTTTCAATGATTAAATGTCTTACTAGTTTGGGGCTTTACGGCACAACAAAACAAGCAGATTATTTAGTACTGAGGCAATTGGAGTAATGTGCCTTGCCCAGATGCCATGGTAGTTGACCCAGGCTTGTTTGATAGTAAGATTCGAACTTGCATCCTTTTGGTCAGGAGTGCAACACACTAACCAATGAGCCCAAACAGCTCCTGTGTCTCACTAGCAAAAAGTATGGAGTGTCAATGGTGAGAAAGCATTTACAGACAATCATTTCCATGGAAATTAAGCCTATAACAAATAGATAATGAAAGTTTAAATTTTGTTCATGAGGCAATGCTTCAATGCAATAATAGATTATGTGCCTTACTCTAATAATAGAAAGACTAATTCTATGACAAGGGATAAAATGGCCAATATCTAAATGAATTGGTACAACACAAATGACCCAACCAATATGATTCAAGAAGGCCTGGCTTAAATATGCAATGGTAATGTTTTGAGTCAAACTGAAGCAAACAAAATTATTTGATGCATCAAACCTGTGAATATCTTTTGAATATCGAACCTCATAAATAATTATCCAACACTTCAACGAAGAGCAGACACATTCTCACTGTACCCATTTGTCGTCAAGTCTGTACATCAGTGTTGCCTACCCTTCCATGAATGAAGGTTCTCATTACTTCTCTACATTGCCAAGAGGATTTTAATGAATCTCTCAAGGGTCACAATAAGCCTACTACCTAACTATATGGTCCCTAAATAAAAGGCAGTCCATTTTATAAAACAGGCATGGTTATGGATTCCATTCATTGTTTAATACTAATATTATTATCTGCAAAACCTCAATAAAAGGCAGTCCATTGAACAAGATGTATGGTCATGGATTCCATTTATTATTTAATACTAATATTATTATATGCAAAACCTCAATAAAAGGCAGTCCACTGAATAAGACAGGTATGGTAATAAATTCCATTCATGACTTATTACTAATATGCAAAACCTCAATAAAAGGCAGTCCATTTTATAAGACAGACATGGTAATAAATTCCATTCATTACTTAATACTAATATTATTATATGCAAAACCTCAATAAAAGGCAGTCCATTTTAAAAGACAGGCATGGTTATAAATTATATTCATTTTTTAATACTAATATTATTATATGCAAAACCTCAATAAAAGGCAGTCCATTTTATAAGACAGGCATGGTAATAAATTCCATTCATTACTTAATAGCAACACTATTAAGTACAAACCTTAATATACAGTGACTTTACCTATCTATTTGTATGGCTCCTATCAACAGCATTTTAATGATGGGAGTCCTGCATGTTGATGGTGTAGGGTACTAAGAAATGATTGTTGTTCTTTCTCTTTTTGTTTTGGTTTTGTTGCTCTAGCTCTTTTTTGAGTAATTTCTTGAAAAAATGTCAGAAAAGGGGGTATTTCAAGAATTCAGCTCTTAATCCCTTCCTGTCCTACTGCTCAGGAAGACTTTATTGAAAATTTGTAAGCTAGATACATGGTAGACGTATATGTATAAGGTTTAAACTGTTTTCATCCGCATAAATTTGTTCTCAAATGTATTGAATTGGAAAGGTTCTTTGTTGCTACTTCATCAAGTTTTAGAAATGTCAACTGGCAATAAAATGTAAACATATTTTCTGCATCAGTTTTATCAGTGTTTATTAGTAAGGAGTGTGATACTCTGTACCTTCATCTGCTGTCTGTTACCTATCTCGTAAATAGTTGGTTAATTATGTTGCTATGTGGTAACTATCTTTAGAATATGCAGTAAACTGCATTTGCAATTGCACTGTACCTTTTAAAAAATGTCTTACCTTGAAGAATTTAAGCATCCTTCAGCTCTTCTGGCAGTGGAGTTTTGGGGTGTTTGTTTTCAAAGTGCTGTTTGTAGGTTTTAGGATCGGGCATCTGAGCCTGTGGTGAAAAAGAAAATAATAAACTTGTTAATAAACTTGTATAGTGGAATCTCCCAAAATAATAACTTGTACAGTGGAATCCCCCAAAATAATAAACTTGTACAGTTGAATCTTCCAAAATAATAATTTTGTACAGTGGAATCACCCAAACTAATAAACTTGTACAGTGGAATTCCCCCCCCCCCCCAAAAAAAACTGTACAGTGGAATCTATACCAAATACTAAACTTGTACAGTTTTATCTCCCAAAACAAAAATCCCTCAGGCCAGATATTTTTTTAAATTTAATTGTAGTTATCTTGCATTACACATACATGTATCAATATGAATGACCTACAAACCTAATAGATCTAAAAGTTAAGAATTCATTAATAGATGAGAAATTATCAATTTTAAACTTTACATCTATTTTGTAATTGGAGCTCATCTTTAAGCTATATCGCTTTAAGCAAAATCAAGGTCAAAGGACTAATTGTTTAAAAAGTAAACTTTATTTCCACTTTTTCTCAATATTCCTTAGAGTCTGTGAATTTATTACATGACAAGTAAATTCCGCCCCATTTATACTGAACTGATCAATATAAAGATGCCTATAAAACACATTAGAAATTACCAAGTTAGTTATTATGCACCTTAATGTAACTTTGAACACCAATAAATTTGTTTCTAATATTGTCTGGTGCTTCAACTGATGAACAATGCAACACATTTATTGGGTTATATTCCATTCTGATGCCCTAATAACAACGGTATTTTTAATGTGCAGTTAATTGAGTAAGTCACTTGTTCAGAGGTATTATATTTGATCAAGTAAATATCTTTACTTCTTGATTTCATTTTTAGTATTTATTGTTTTGTTTTTTGTTTTTTATGGTTTAACACCATTTTTTTAGCACAAGATAGGCTATACATGGTGGCCAGTATTAATTGTGGAGGAAGAACCTGTCAAGCCCCAGAAAGAACCACCGACCCATGAGAAGCTACTGGCCACCTTTCTCACATACCCTCATTGGCTGAATCTGAGACTCAAACCCACGCAGACAGAGGTGAGATGGCAGTTATCCGTAATGGACAGCACTTTAGACCACTGAGGGCCCCTTAGTATTTATTAGATTAGATATTTTTTAACCTTATTGCTAGGTTTTGTAGCATATGATCCAACAGGATTAAATTATAATGAGAAAAGAAACAAAAATTGCACATTACTTATAAATTAACTATATTATAATTAGGCTTGTTTTTTGCCTTTTCTACATTTAATTTCAAAATACTACTGAAATGAGGGGCTCACCAACATATCAGCTGTTTTTGTCCATCCAGCAAGTAGAAGAGATTCATATTTAAAACCATTTTCGTATTCAAAATCACTCACTGGTATCTCTATAAACACATTCATAACTCCAATAATCTACCAACTTTAAATACAAATCTCCTTCATCACCACTTAAAAACAAACTTTGTGCAAATCACACAATTGTGCACCCTGGCAGCATCTCTGTCGCAGGTCTATGTTATTAAATCTAATTATGGTTTGTAGCAAACAACATCAACTGCTCATGCTTTGTGACAGCTAATTCAGGGTTTATGCTAAACATCTTAGACTGGTTTCTCTTACCGTACTTATCTTAATATGGTTTCTTACCTTTAACGTATAACCACTGTATCGGACATGCACAAACTTTTATAACAAAACTTTATCCTTGCTGAATATGCCAGTGCAACCATAGCTCTGACAAGTGATGACAATAACATCGACGAGAGACAAATGGTATAGTGTGAGTATATACAATATTACACTTCATAGCAGACCTTGCATACACTGCAGACATGTTTTAGAGCTGCCTGTGCTGCCTTCTTCTGATCATGGCCCTGGCTTTTCTTTAGTTTGTCCATCTTCTCCTTCTTCTTTTGCTGTGACTGAATCTTTTGCTGTCCTCGTGCCATGATTATGTTACCAAGCTACCAAGTTTTAACCTATCAGAAAGAAGAAGAAAAAAATGGCTAAGTCATCAGGATCTGGAGTAAGGTCAACTTTAAAACTGATCACTGAGTGTCAGCTACTCAAAATAAACAATGTTAGTGAGCAATCTTATGAAATTTAGCAGAGAATGAAAGATCTTTAGAAAAAAAAAGGCACAAACTTCCTTCAAAAATAATACCAGTAAAATGGTAGTAGTCAACAAACATACAATCTGATGATTACCATAATACATGTACACACAAAGTTTTATAGCAATTCACCAACAAGATTACTGTGAATGACATACAGTGGGACCCCGCTATAACCCGCCCCGCTATAACCCGAATTCGGATATAACCCGGTCGTGAATGACATACTATTATCATGCCTAATAATCCTGTTATTGTTGTTAAATCTGGAGATTTCTGACTACAGTAAAACCTGTCTTGAGAGACCTCTGCTATGAGAGACCACGTTTTGAAACTAGAAACTCCAGCAAAGATTTAATCATTATGTAGTGTTATGACCTGTTATGAGAGACCACCTGTCTTGAGAGACCATTCTCTTTTGGCTGATGGGGTGGTCTTTCAAGACAGGTTCTGCTGTAATAACATTAATGTTATGTCAAGAACTGAGCTGAAGATAAATGTAATGTGCATAAGCTGTTATTGCAGTTACTGTGACCTCTGACCTCCATACCGATTTAGTTGTGTAACTCTGTAATTAAGGTTATTCTACAAAACCAATGAAACAAGTTACTTAACTGATTGACATTGTTAAAGGATTTTGTGTTTGTCAGACCTCGGGTATGAGCATTGCTGTGTGAGAGACCATAAGACTAGTGTGCACTGGAAAAACTAAGTCGAGTAAACCCATATTGTTCAAAGTTAGATAATTCAGTGATGTTATTACACATGCTTGAGAATCTGGATACTCTGACCTAAAATGTGATAGTAATGGTGCACGAAGTTATTCATCTGCACACATGCTCCAAATTGATGCTTCTGTGATGTACAACTAAATACCTACAAATCACCACTGTGACTCTGCAAGCATATCTTTTGGGACTTGGAAATTATTAAATTATTAAATATCACTCAAATAGCCAATGTCAATAGCCTATTATGAAAAGACAAGACACAGGAGTGATTTTGATTAGAATGCCATTTAAAGAATCATTATTACATGATTGAATATTTGTCAATACAAATTTGTAAGTTTATTAGAGTCTTGAATATGTAATACTGTTAAAAAGGCTTTTATCCAATATACTTATTATTTACAGTTACTGCCAGACAAATATTTATGTGCACTCCCAATTTAAATTAGTAAACGAGGTTTACATCAAGATTTAGGAAAATTAAATCACATGACTTCTAGGAAATTTACGATTTTATTTACTGAAAGAAACCTTAACAAATTTACACACCAACATAATTATAAGCAAACTGTTATAAAGGAAACATAATTCTCGACGACATGGAAGTTAATTCAAACTGAAAAATAAAATGAAGCATCAATAGTACATGTACTGAATATACATCACTTTGAGCCAGGTAGATTTCTGATGCGATATGGCTTACTGTATATGGTGATGGACTGATCATTTAACATCACCTGAGCATCTGTGTGTAGGGACTGAGATTATATAAAAACCCTGCCGTATAGTTTTTTTTTCCCATACCACAAAGCTCAGAACAAGACAATTATTTTCAACCTATTAAAAAAAAAGACTTCCTCCTCTCTCTTCTTCTGCAAGAAAATTTAATAGTATTTTTCGATGAATGATGACTTAAACATATGTTCTACAGAAAACAAAACAATAGCCATTGTCAACACTGTTATAAAGTACTGACAAAAATTGACATCAAATGGACATGTTTGATTTAGGTTTGGGAAAATGTGATTTATATCACATGAAACAATCAGACTTTGGGCATTTTATTTAACAGCCCTAATTATAACTGATCAATTAACACAAGTTTCTAAACTGCATTCATTGCCAAAATTAACAGTAATGTAGGTAGCTGTCACGATTCCATTTGCTTTCTCTCTGCGACACTTAATTTGCAGGTTATATTTTCCAACAAAAAGAAACAGTTCATGGTCACTTGCATAAATTGTACAACATTCAAGAAAACCAGATTTCATGTCTTTAGTGGAAAGTCAATAAAATCCAGTTTAAACTTTAAGTTACTTAAATAAAGGAAAGATATTTTTTAAAAATGCACAGAATTTAGTAATTTTATTTATTGATTTCCAGGGGGTCCCAACAACTTTAATTATTGGCATTTCAATTCAAAGAAGGTCTCAATGTAAACACACAAACAAGCTGTTTGCTGTTCTTTTCTGGTTTCTAGAATGGGTTGTTTCCATGTAACGTCACAAAATGCGTGTACTTCCATATCTGCCATTTTGATTCCCTACCCCCCCCCATAACCGGACCTAATAACATTGTTCTAACCACATAATTACGAAGGCACGTTTTATTTTGTGAGTAAGAGCATAATAAATAATACATCATATTCTGTTGTGCATGTCATCTGTACGAGATCGAATGCGTGATTTTTCTTCATGTTTTCTTCAAGTAAAATATTAAATTTCAACCATCTTTGTTATTCCTTCATAAACAAATAGATCGATCAATAAACAAACACATAAATAACTGGATACACAACCAAATAGAAACATGTAATGATTTTCAATTTTCAGGTGCTTAAGTCAATAATTTGGTTACTGTTCAAGATATAAAGCTAATTGTTAATATATAATTTCATATTTCTAAAAGCATTTCATGAATACATCGTTTTAACATTAGACACAAAGTCATGATCCATTAGACACGTGTTTCGTTTGAATACACTAAAGATGACACTTCTTTGACCAGTTATAGCTTTCATTTAGTATAACCCTACGTCCACCATCTCCTCCTCAAATACAATATATGACCATAACCAATTAAAATGGTTTGTCAAATATTATTTGGCACAAACACGTCGCGAAAAGTATTTGTAAATAAAAGTTCTAGCGTGAAATACATGAAATTTTAATTTGTGACTGATATTGTTCCCAGAAAATCAAGATGAAAAGTTTATGATATAAATGACTTTTTAAAAATGTCAATATTGTCTGTTTGTAAAACAAAATATGTGCATTTCTATCAGCTATTAATATACACTTTACTATTCTGTCTTTCTATATAAGCAAGAGAACTTTCACCTTTATTTTTTATTTTTGTGCTATAGGGCACATAATTTCAAGTATTATCTATGTATCGTGTCAAAGAAGTAAATATCCTTATCAACAATTAAATCAGATTATTATCTTAAATATAAATGATGACGAATGTTGACAACGATTTGTTAGGGACTAAAAATGGCAGCAGAAGGTCACACACATTGAATTGAGGGTATTTGCGTACTTAATCGTGACATCTGTGAAAACAACCCATAGTCTATTTCAGTTGCACACGGTTGCCCGTGTCCAATAATTGTAACGCCAGGCTTTAAATTTTTTTAAATAAATTGAACAAATAAATAGAAGGAACTATTGTATACACATGCTTAAAGAGATATCAATAAAATATATATATATATATATATATATATATATATATATATATATATATATATATATATATATATATATATAATCACAGCAGTTTACAAAGACGGTAAACAAAAATTACATCTATTGTTTGAAATCACATACTGGCCTGAGCTATTATGGCTACCGTGTTGCTAAAGAAACTCCATTTTTAATTTGAAACGCGAACAAATTTGGGACTTTTGGCAGCACTCGGGTTAGAACTTAAATTCAGCGAATGAAATGGCTTTGTGTTTGTAGCACTAATGCCTTCTGTTTTGTTTGTTTTTTAATTGGAAGGCGGTAAAAGCGAACGGGATAGTGTGGGAATAATATGACTCGTTAAGAAACGACTCTCAGTTAAGTCAGTATTCCCGATTCAAATTCTACGAAAAATACGACGTACTTATGCCTGCCAGTATTTTTAACGGTTCTTTACTTTTCTAACCGTACAATAAACTAAATATAAAGCATTTATGAAACTTACAACTCGTAAAACTATTATTGCTAAAGAAACAATGTTTTCAACGCTAATGGGAGCGGATTCAACTGGTTTTGACAATTGCCAAATATCTAACAGTTGTTGAGAAATTTATGAATCATGTACGCCTAAAAAAAGTTAACATATATTTTTAAAAAAATTAATTTGTGGTACCAAAACAAATTATGTTGATTCTTGGACCGAGGAATTACCTGTTATGTTTAAATTTGAAATAAAACAAAAAAAGCGTTGCGATTCGCAAGTGTTGTGCTCTACAAACGAAGTAAACTCATCCGGGTCCATAAACTACAACCCGAACTACTGGTCACTCACGGAAATTGGCATTCTGTAAAAAAAAAAAAAAAAAAAAATATTAAAAACATAAAAAATAAAATACACATATCTCAAATGTTTATTTTCCAAATAGTTTTTTTTTTCAATAAGGATAATAATATATATAAATATGCAAATCTGAAACAATGTCAGCAACATATACAGAAAAATACAAGATTTATGCAAATTACAACCTTACTTACGAACCGTCAAACCACTGAACCGTATCACATACCTTCAACTGTAATATTGTAATATTCGCTGCGTCTCTCTCTCTCTCTCTCTCTCTCTCTCTCTCTCTCTCTCTCTCTCTCTCTCTCTCTCTCTCTCTCTCAGACACACACAAAAACACACTAAATAATAATAATAATAATAATAATAATAATAATAATAATAATAATAATAATATGATGCTAATGATGATGACGATGATGATGAAGAGATACTGAATTGTTTTAAACTAAATTAACACAACTATATAATATTTAGGATCGGTTGTGAAGTGTTGCAAGATTACTTAGAAAAGTTAATAGTCGTTGGACAAATACACGATGCTACTAATGCTACTGCATCTGCATCTAATACTACTAGTAATAACATACATACATACATACATACATACATACATACATACATACATACATACATACATACATACATACATACATACATACATATACATACATAGATGGGTAGTTATAGGGGATACTTTGTGGCGTGAATTAAAATTCAAGTCAAAAAGGTTGTATAAGTCTTTAGCGCCAAGGAGAATTCAAAATGGAGCGAATGGGAATTGAAGATAGTGACAATGGATTTGGGCCACTTTAGCGTCAATATGAGTTTAACGTTAAAAATGGGTCTATCAAAACTGGCGTCAGTAGGCATATGACATGGGAATGAAACCTGGAGGTAAACGTGAATTGAACATTGGTGGCGTCAATGGGTAAACACTATTTATAGGGTGAAATGTACATGTATTTGTAAGGACAAAGGGTTGATATGGACAAAGAAAGACATACAGAAACAAACAAGTAACATCCAAACACACAGAGAAGTGAACAAATATGTTCCAAAGAAAGACTCAAATATAGAAATCGCTGAGTCATTTTGATAATAAAATACTTCTTTAGGTCTACGGGATCCTTTTCGTTCTTGGACGCACTTTGCTGTAACGGTATGGTGGTGGTGGTGGTGGTGATAGAGGTCAATGGTGTTCGTTCCTTCTCTTTTTTAAAATTTATCTGCGAAGAGTGTTTCAGCTTTCTCATCGCTTGTCCTCGCAATGAAGTGTTGCTCTTGGAAGACACTCCCTTTTTTTATATCAGCGTGTCCATAAGGTAAAATCTTGTACTCTGGAAGTTGCACTAGTTTCACATAGTTTTCCATAGTTAGTAAATAAACAACTAAGATGTGGTCCTGCATTGGTGATGTGATCGTGAAGCACAGCATCATACTCGAGTTTCTCATTGAACCGGAGTCTCTCACTCGATTCTTGCTGTGTGGCAATCGACTTGGAACCATCGTTTTATACCAGTGTGTCCGTAAGGTAGAGTGAAGCGGTTGAGATGTCGCACTTGCTTCTGGTACACGATTTGTGACACTTTTTCCCCCAAAGGTTGACTGACAATTTGGTATATGGGTAAGCGAACAATCTTGTTTAGTTCGTAGGTAGTCACTTTAAAGTTTCCATCCTGTCCAGACTGCAGAGCTTCTTTCAGCACGTCATAGTTCACCACTCAACTGGTGTGATAATTGGAAGCCAATCCTTTCACTTTACACTCAGTGTGCACTTTTCCTTGTGGTTCCCGGTATTCGTAACCTTAACTTTTAGGACCGTTACTAGCAAAACTAAGAATTGTATACGTATATTTTATATTAGATTCAAATTTGGCATTTTAAGTTTAAGATGTGTTCATTTGAGGTGGGGGTGGGGTGTGTGTGACCTGTACTTTACAGAATAAACACCAGGTGTTGACCTCATTTATGACCTGGCTTCATAGTTGTAAACAAGCTTTAAAATGATTGGATGGTTCCAAGGACATTATGGAGCTTTGTATAAACATCTTTCTATTTTAGTTGGGTCATACGGTGGGTACGTGAGTTTTTTAACGTAAATTTGTTCTGAAAGGTTATAGAAGATCACTTGACCCCTTTCTTGTTTACGTAAAAACAGATATATAAATTATGTTTTGAGAGCGAACTAAGAAGTAGAAATTTGGCTGTTAGAATACTAAGTTGTGTGTCGTTTTGAGTTATTTTAAATTACCTTGTATTGGAAATTATTTCAATTCGTTTGGATTCAAGAGGATTTATTTTGTTATTTATCTGGAAAAGAATTGTGCTCATAGATTTTTATTACCAAAAACTGACTTCATCAAGTGACATAGTCTTCCATATTGGATACTTCGTTGGGATTCGAACTTAGAATTATTTGGACATTTTATTACCAGGACTTTTGCAATTTCTCTAGTGGATAATATTTTGAATTATTTTTGTATTAATTTTGGAATTGATTCTTAAAACCGTAAGTTAATTTGTCTTTTTTTTGAAAATATTTGTGCTCAATAAATTGTTTATAAAGTTTTACAAGCTTGTTATTTTCACTCCTTCTATGTTACTGTTTATTCGAGCCTAAGCACGTAACAATATATATATATATATATATATATATATATATATATATATATATATATATATATATATATATATATATATATATATATATATATATATATATATATATATATATAATACTTTAATTCTCTAGTTAGTGACCATTTCAGAGGACCATACAGTATTATGATTTCAATCAAAAATGATTCTACAAGTTCTATAACAAATCCAAATGGATATTAGTCTTGAGGATTCGTTCTGGGTCCTCGCATATGCTGACGTACCAGTAGCCTCAAATATGCTAAAGTGCTAAAAGTCTTGATTTGTTACAATGAGCATTGTCCAAAACTCCTTTGAATGAATTCGCAATTGTCCCAGAATAATATTTTAGTCTAGGGTCAATGAGCACTTTGTAATTCTAATGATAAATACAAATAAAGTAAGACCTTTTAACTTATGTCTAAGTCCTCTAAAGTGATATTTAAACACAAACACATCTGCAGAGTGATGTTACTTCATGAAAGAATGAATGTTAATGAATCTTTTTAAACCCATCATTATGGTCCGATCATTCATCATTTCCCAATATATGATGGGATTGGACGATTCTCAGATTAAAAGGAAGAGGGAAAAACATTATTCTGGTATCCTAATCGCGGCGGTGTCAGTCTAGTAATGTAGTGTTACATTTTGAATATATGCGAATAAGTATTGGTATAGAACTGGAAATGAAGTCACGAATTTAAGTCTGCGGCACAGGATTTTCTTGATCATTACGTGAGAACGGTCTCTATCCTAGGAAGCGTCAGCCTTGCCATAATGGGGTATAACCTACAACCTCACTTATGTATTCTTAGAGGAAGCATGACCCTCGTGATGTAAAAACCACGAAGCCCATATTACGTTCCAGTGATACTATACTTCGTCAAAAATTCCTTCAGCAAGCAACCTAGATCCTAATCTATTAGTGATGTCTGTAAATGCCGACGTGAGAAAGTTACTGCTGAATATTTGTTTTACATGATACGGCTGTTGTTTTACAATAGTTCTGTCATTTTAAAAAATCTACTGAAGAATTGTATTGCAGGATACAGCTGTCGTTTTAACAAATGGTCTGGCATAAAATATCTACTGAAGATTACAAGATACAGCATAACACTGATAAACTTTGTCACAGGCACCACGGTAGAATCACATAATATAGAAATTCTAGCAATGATCATATTTGTTAACATTTTATGAATTTAAATTACAATTACAAAAATTGCACTTTCAAAAAATTCCTCCAAAATTACATCGTAACCGTCTCTCTCTCTCTCTCTCTCTCTCTCTCTCTCTCTCTCTCTCTCTCTCTCTCTCTCTCTCTCTCTCTCTCTCTCTCTCTCAGGAAGATTAGAATGGTATATTTATATTAACTTCTCTTTCTTTTTGTCTATGTGTCTCGCACAGACTAAGACTGGAGTGCCGTCTGTAAAGCACTCCATGCTAAAATCTGTCTCTTTCACTTTAGTTGAGTACTGTAACTATTAGCTGCCACATTGCAGACGTCGTAGCGATATAACTTTTTTTAAAGCTACGTTGAAAATGTTAATCACACACACACTGTACAAAAATGTCGTGATTAAATTTATGATGAGTACAATTTGTATGCCAAGTTAACACACACACACACACACACACACACACACACACACACACACACACACCTGAACTTAACTATAAAAATTATGAACATTTCGGACATCGGATTTCCCGTGTCACAATCCCCACCCCCACCCAGAAGAAAATATGAACCTAACAATAATTTCTTCTTGTACTACAAAAGCCTCTATTAATAACGAAAAACAAATTTGATCTATTTTACTGAATTCTTTCAATCCACTAGTAATATTTTAGAATTATTAAGATGGTAAGAGGCTGGTAATTTTTATTTACTAATAAAGGATTCATTTGTTGTTTAATAGAGGTTAGGGAAGGTTTTCTCATTGGTAATGAACTTAAATGAAGTTTAAAAAAAACACAATACCCGATCTTTAATATCCAATCACGTGAGGTCGGTAAATTAATGTATGTTGGTCATTCTAAAAAGTTATTTTAAGTAGTTGATTTAGTTTTAACACATTTTTTTTTTGGGTTAAGGGCCAGAGATTATATTAATTTAGGTAAGATGGCATACAAACCGCTATACCTCATTTCCTTCAAGACAGACATAACATGTTACACTATTGCATTTACAGCTACACATAATTATCGTATGAAAATTATTCACACTTATAAAAAAAATAATTAAATCTTGTTCCTATTCTTTTAAACATGGCGACTTAATGTTAAAGTCCCGTTTCGTCCCATAATGTGCTACCTATTCTAAAAAATGACGCCCTTTATGCCCAATATCGGCCCACTTTAATACTCTCAGCTGCATGTAATTACAGCGATCACGAATTGAAAATGTCGTGTGATTAATCGCTTATGTTAACTTCTTGAAGACTCGGTTTTGCGAGGTGTTTCTAACTGGTTGTCCTCGTGGATTGCCATTGAGAATTATTTCCCTGCGAAGATAAATATATACATGATGCATGGTTACAATTTATTGTTTTTCAATATTGAAAATTCAGAATGTTTAGAATTTATCCCATAAATTCAAAACTAAAATGTGAGTAACTCATTCAGTGGCGTAGCGACGGGGGGGGGGGAGGGGGGAGGGGGTGGGGGGGCATTCGTCCCTGGCGCCGATGGCTAGGGGGCGCCAAATGGGGCCCAAAGAATCAACATAACTGCGCAACAGGGGCAGCCGGGGGCGCAAATTTGGGTGTTTTGCCCTGGGCGCCGCAAATGTGGGTGCTTTGCCCTGGGCATCAAATATCCTCGCTTCGCCACTGAACTCATTCAACCACATGTTAGAGAAGCTACTAATAACGAATGTCGACAACGGTTTGTTAGGAAATAAAAATGGTGGCAGAAGGTGCGCGCGTGTTGCATTGTGGGTATTTGCGTACTTAATTGTGACGTCTGCGAAGATAACCCATTATATCTATTTACTACCGGAAAACGACAAGAAAGTCCGTAACCATTGCATTAATCTTAATCAAGTAATATGTTTTAGAACCCTTGTTATCATTCCAAAATGGCAGCGCCCTTGACCACATGTATCCGCCAAATTGAACGGACTTATTCACCACAAGTAATTTCTTAATTATCCTTAATTCTTATACAGAAAACAATATATAATGAATACTTTAATTAAACCGAATGGTATTATACGTAAATAGGAAACTTAAAAGGATGCTTTCAGTCTATGTTAATCACACAGGCACTTGACTCCTGGGTAAACTGATGACAGCGATGTCTACACTCCAATGATGAATGTACGCATTAGTTAATCCCGGAATAAAGCACAGGTGCTCAACGCGAGCTTGA
Source organism: Unio delphinus (assembly GCA_029339505.1). Lineage (NCBI taxonomy): Eukaryota > Metazoa > Mollusca > Bivalvia > Unionida > Unionidae > Unio > Unio delphinus. The sequence goes on along the minus strand of JAQISU010000012.1, from coordinate 2,223,935 downwards.
TGTGAAGAATACAATAATAATCTAGAAAGTAAAAATAAATCTGTGCATTGAGAATATGGTCTCTCAAGACAGGTGGTCTCACATAGCAGCGTTCTTACAAGACAGGTTTCACATACCTTGTCTATCATGCAATTTTTTAAGGCACCCATAAATGTAGTTATTTAGAGCCATCATTATGTTTTCAAATAAATCGGGTTCTTTTCTCTCATATAAAGGTATTCTATCATATCAAGGTCTATTTTATCATATCAGGGTCTATTCTATTACATATCAAGGTCTATTCTATTACATATCAAGGTCTATTCTATCATATCAGGGTCTATTCTATCATATCAGGGTCTATTCTCTCATATAAGGGTCTATTCTATCATATCAAGGTCTATTCTATCATATCAGGGTTTATTCTATCATATCAGGGTCTATTCTATTACATATCAAGGTCTATTCTATTACATATCAAGGTCTATTCTATCATATCAAGGTCTATTCTCGCATATAAGGGTCTATTCTATTACATATCAAGGTCTATTCTATTATATATCAAGGTCTATTCTATCATATCAGGTTATATTCTCTCATATAAGGGTCTATTTTATCATCATTTTCGATTCTATCATATCAAGGTCTATTCTGTTACATATCAGGATGTATTCAAGAACAGAAAATTATGAGGAGAAGTTTTCCTGTTTTGAAAATGGGGCGGGTGGGTTATTTTTAATTTATAATGGTTTAGTGAAAGAGTAAATGTAGGGCTTGCAAAATAGATGGGCCATTTTAGTGTATTTAATTGATTTTTCTGCATGTTTTTGGAAGAAATTAGCATGAATGGCACAACTGCGCATTCTAGAATATACACTGAGGAACGTTTGTTTTGTAGAAATAAAAATCTATTAATAGTAATTCAATTCCTGCATGTATAACAAATCTACCATTATTTTTCTTTCTAGTCAATACAGATATTAAAGAACCTGAAACATGACAGCGGGACTTTGACTTGGAGTTGCCATGTACAGATTTTAAGAAATGCTAGTTATGCTACAATTCGACTCAGGAAACAAGAGCAGCGGAAGAACCAAATTTTTCAGTATGCAGGAGAAGATGCAAAAGGAGCTGACAGACTTTATGTCTGGGGAAATGCAACTACTGGGGCTTTAGGTGGACTAAATTTATATTTTACTCATCTATCAATCATATTTTGTGTCTTACTTTACTTCTATCTTTCATTTTATTTTTTCATTATGTCAGTACAGCTGACATTCCAATTGTCTCTCTCCTTATTGATTTCAGCACAGTAACTAGTTTGACATCATTGACCTTTACCAAACCTTGTGGATAGATTGTACAGCCTGGAAGAAGCCAGTTGATTTTGGGGCCAAAATGTCAAAGGTCATGCCAGTTGTACATCACATTTTTATTGGGAAAAGGAAACACCCTGTTGATTTGGAGCCAGGGTCTTTGGTCAAGGTTGCTATGTTTGAAAAAAAAAGTTTTCTGCACAAAAATGAAAGGTTTTGATCACATAACTACACTAGAGTTTGTGGGTGACTTGCACTTTCGTAGCTTATTGATTCAGAGGTCAGTTGTGGAAAGGTCAAGTCTAAGATTGAAAGAAGAAAAAATGCTTTTTGTGTGCATAATATCTTTAGTTCTGGACCATATGACTTGATCAAAGAATTTGGATTGCTTTAAAGTAGGGAATTGGGGTACCTGGTTATTGAGGATGAAAGAAAACCTGGTTTTGACACAATATCGTTATAGAATATGTTCCTTGACTTTACTTGGTAGGAAGATTTGCAATGAGGGTAAGATAAACATTTGTAAACATAAGTCCGGAGTTCAACGTCATGGTGAATCTGACAAGAAAATAGTGTTTTCTGCACAGTAAGTTTAGTTCAACCACATATCTTAACCAAAGGTCAGCATCAATTAACCTGGCTTACACTTGGATTGAGAAAGAATCCTATTGATCTTGGGGTCAAAAGGTCAAATGTCCAGGTCACTGTGACCAAAAGGAGAAAAGATGTATCTGTTGAGAAATGTCAGCCAACCCTCCCATTTTTTGTGTGTGGGAGACTCCCTGATCTCTACCACAACTCCCGCATTATTTTTATTGTTTTATCAAAAAGAATTGGAGAAAAATTTGTTTCGTTTAATGAAAAATGTTTCGGAAATTACCCAGCGTGTAAGACCAGAAGTGCATAGAAAAGCTTGAAAACCTGAATCGATGTTTGGTGATCACTTCTACAGTGTCTGAAAGAATTAGAGATTCAGATGAAGTTGGAAAGTAAAAAATATATAAAACTTCTTTCCAAACGTCTTATTGCCTGGAATTTTCATGCCTGGCTTATGGAATTGATAATCATACAGTGTTTTGCAAGACATGCAAGATATATTTCACTGCTGCTATTGGCGGATGCGATGACTGTCGTTGACATCTCCAGTCACAAAAAGTAAGTTTTTAATCTTACTGTTTATTTGTATGTCCTTAATTGTATGCTGCAAAATTGTAATTTGAGTGTGAGCATTAAAATTATGATTATCTTTATTAAAATTAGGATACACTGCAGAGGTCTTGGAAAAGCTTAATCATGTGTATTTGGATGCACATTTTTTATCTGGGACACAGAAAATCACTTATACATGATTCCTCTGTAAGCACCAATTTGCTGAATAGCAAATTCAAGAGCTTGCTTGTCCTGCTTTATTCACTTGTGTGGTAAAATATGTTGATAATTGTAATTATGAAAAATTAAGTGGCTGAAAGATCCCCAGAATGGACATGTTGTCATTGTAAGAGTACAACTGAAGAACATGACTCAAAAGCTTGGCAGCAAGTTCAAAGACTTGACCAGCTGCAGAGCGGTGAGAAAATATGCTGATATTTACATTGACTGATTTCAGGAGCAGAATGACCTCATTGATGTACTTGTGTATAAGAGTACATCAAATGGACAACTTAAGCTTTCATTTTTGTGTCCCTTTCCAAGTGTAGCTAAATAAGTAGTGCATGTGACCTCAGAATCAAGCTATGTTGAGTGTTAGACAAAATGCTGTTTGCAAATTTGGATAAGTATTTTGGAGTTAATTTGGGAGTGCTGGAAGTTGCTAGGACTGACATTTCACGTGGAACACTATGTTTGATGCCTTAGTGCTTGGAATAAGATCTTTCCTTGGCCTGACATAATTCACTGGACAAACAAGCGCCACATGTCAGTGTTGTAAAGAAGTTAGAAAATTAAACTTGATGGTATCTACTGTGTCTGCTTCAGTGTTGTCTGGAAATATAGCCATTTCAGGTATGCCCAATTTACTTCTGGTACGGACTGAAAATTTGCTGGTGGGACACCTGTTTGTCCCAAAATAGGAGTCCTGAACTCCTAGTTTTAAAATCCTAGTGAGACTTCTGCACTAATAGATTGGTTAAATCAGGTACAGTTGAATAAACAACAATTAAATCGATACATCTGCAGAAAATAAAACAACACAGACTTCAGTATTATACTATTATACTATTATTATTATTATTATTATTATTATTATTATTATTATTATTATTATTTAGCCTTAAACCTGAAAATGTACTTTAACAATTTAGATTTATCAGCACCTTCCTAAGAACTACATCTACTTGCCTGAGATATATAGTAAGATCGGAAAGAGAAACATAAATGCAGTTCATTTTGTGAATGAATTCAATTTATATTTTATTTTGTTTTGTCTTTTAAGTCTGTATTTTAAATTGTATGTACTTTATTTCAAAGCACGTAACATCTGCACATACAAAGAAATACACCCAGGAATGCTGGAGCCTAATTCAGCAGCTGCCAGGAATTAACTTTGGATGAAGATTGGTTAGCTCAGAGATAGCATGGGTCAAGCAAAATTTGGACTTATGACAAAGTGATGAGCCATATCTTCGCCATCCCTCACAGCAGTTCATCCTGTGAAAGAATATTTAGTTTTGTGATGAAGAATAGGACTGACTTCAGGAGCAGTATGAAAATTGAGACACTAGAAAGTCTTCTTGTTTGTTCAGAGACAGTTTGGCAAAGTTATCCTTAAAAGATGTAATGAAGCAGCAACCATTTATCTCCAGGAGTAGTGTTGATTGATGTTCTTCACTGTTAAGTTTTGTTTTGTATATTATCTAAAAATAAACCATTTTAGAATTGAATTAGTATATGTTTATTTGAAAACCTTTCACTTTTTTAAAACGTGTTCAACATGCTTCTAGAGGGCCTCGAGTAGCCGCATGGTCTAACACGCTCTCTGTTATGGATCACTGTCATCTCACCTCTCTCTGCGTGGGTTTGAGTCCCAGATTCGGCCAATCTGAATGTGTGAGAAAGCTTGCCAGTAGCTTCTCATGGATCTGTGGTTCTTTCTGTGGTGGTTTTCCAGATTTCTTCCTCCACCATTAATACTGGCTGCCATATATAGCCTAACATGTGCTGAAAAATGTCATTTAACCGTTCAATAACTACAACAATAACAACATGTTTCGCCCTTGATGAAATAATCTCCCTTGACTCTTGTTGAGGTTGGCAGGTCTGGTTGTATAACATGTACACAGAGAACCGTTATATACAGGACGTAATATTATGTTGACAGTATCCAGTTTACTTTGCTGTTAATTTCAGGATGGTTTGCTACAGTTACTTTTATCTGTGTAATTTCCATTGTATCTCTCAATTCATAACACTTCAGAATATTCAGTTTTGCCTGCCCTACTCTGAATGAACAATGTTATTGTGAGTTTTTAAAAAAATGTGGTCTTCCCCAAATGCAATAAACCGTACAGAACCTTTTGATTGCTTACTTGTGTCTGTGTTTTAATTGCATACCCATTTATTCATATGTGACTTATCTGGTGTTCAGTCTGTGGTTCTGTATCGTACACCTAAGATTTCTGGAGTGGCCAACATATCGGTCACAAATGTAAAATTTATCCCTCACAAGCAGCCACATTTTATCATTAATATGTGTCCAGAACCAATATTTAATTACAGTAAGGTAAGTAATCCGATTATCTTTACTAGTGTCTGTCTCCAGATGTCATTTTTTTATTATTGAAAATGTTTTGGCTAAAATACATGTACCACTAAGGTTATTATTATATCAGTTGCTCTGACTATTGCAGTAAATGGCATCAGAGCTTTGGGGTTCACAAAGTGGATTTTTTTCGTCAAAATTGATGATTATGACCAGATGTATTTGTCAAGATCATAACATGGTTAAATAGAAATGGAATCATCAATTCCTACTACTTGTATGTACACATATACATTCACGTCTCAAAAATATTAGCCCCCTTTTGGATAGGCCACCTTTCTTATAAAGCCACTTGTTATTCTGCTGACTTGGTACAAGCACCTAGTTTTGGCTATATACCATACTGGGCCATGTATCTGTGTTATATTATACTGGGTCATGTACACGTATATATTTGTTTTATACCTTATTGGGCTATGTATCTGTGTTATATAATAATGGTCCATTATCTATGTTATACATGTACCTTATTGTGCCAATTAAATGTGTTACATAATACTGGGCCATGCATCTTCGTTATAGCTTATTGTGCCAATTCAATGTGTTATATTGGGCCATGTATCTTTGTTATACCTTATTGTGCCAATTCAATGTGTTATATTGGGCCATGTATCTTTGTTATACCTTATTGTGCCAATTCAATGTGTTATATTGGGCCATGCATCTTTGTTATACCTTATTGTGCCAATTAAATGTGTTACATAATACTGGGCCATGCATCTTTGTTATAGCTTATTGTGCCAATTCAATGTGTTATATTGGGCCATGTATCTTTGTTATACCTTATTGTGCCAATTTAATGTGTTATATTGGGTCATGTATCTTTGTTATACCTTATTGTGCCAATTCAATGTGTTATATTGGGCCATGTATCTTTGTTATACCTTATTGTGCCAATTCAATGTGTTATATTGGGCCATGGATCTTTGTTATACCTTATTGTGCCAATTCAATGTGTTATATTGGGCCATGTATCTATGTTATACCTTATTGTGCCAATTAAATGTGTTATATTGGGCCATGTATCTTTGTTATATCTAATTGTGCCAATTAAATGTGTTATATTGGGCCATGTATCTATGTTATACCTTACTTTGCTATGTATCATCTGTCTTGTACCATATTGGGCAATGTATCCTTGTTGTACCTTATTTATTGGGCCATGTATCTATGTGTTTTGTCATATTGGGTAATATATGTATTTGTATTATACCCTGGGCAATATATCTGTCCATGTTATAACATGCTGTGCCAAGTTTCTATCTGTACTACACCAAATGGGGTACATTTCTATCATGATATAACATGCTAAGCCATATATTTATCTGTATTATACCATACTGGGCCATGTATATAGCCATGTCATAACATGCTGGGCCATGTTTCTATCTTTAATATAATTTAATTGGGCTTTGTATCTATTTGTTCCTCTCACCAGGTATAAAGAGTTATTTAAGACCAAAGAGATATGGACAACATGAAATACTGACACAGAAAAGGCCAGCAAGGCTTCGATTTATGGATGTAAACAAGTTCAAGGTTAGATATCAACTTCTTAAAATATTAAACTGAAAATTTGATGTAGTTCTGCATCAGCTACCACTTTAAAACTTTGAAAGAAGTTTGCCTTTGTGGCAAAGAAGAAATCTACCAGTTTTGTTTTGAAAGGTCAATGGTTAAAGCCAAAGATACTGAGAGAAGAAAGCCTATTTTCAGTTAATATCTTGACTTATATACCATCAATGTTGACAAATCTTTGTAAATGGCTTACATTTGAAAGAAGAATGACAGCTGTTTGATTTTAAAGGTCAAGGGCACCGTGACTTTAACAAGAGAACTTGTTATTGAATGATATATTTTTGTCACCTAATTTGATCTTTGTGGATGGCTAGAATTATTTACAAGGATGACATTGATTCAATTTGTGGTCAGTGCTCAAAATCAAACAGACTGCAGGAAGGAAAAACAATTTCCACTGAATTACTTAAATTCTGTACAACATGCATTGATGAAACTTAATAGAATGCTTTCTTTTGAGACAAGCAGGTGGGGCCTCGAGTGGCCAAGTGGTCTAAAGCGCTTTCCGTTACGGATCACTGCCATCTCACCTCTGTCTGCGTGGGTTCAAGTCTAAGATTCAGCAAATGTAGTTATGTGAGAAAGCTTGCCGGTGGCTTCTTATAGGTCGGTGGTTCTTTCCGGGGCTTTTACTGGGTTCTTCCTCCACCAATAATACTGGCTGCCATGTAATAGCCTATCGTGTGCTGAAAAATGGCGTTAAACCCTAAAACAAATAAATAAATTAAATTAAATGAGCAGGACACCTTTTGTATTTATAGGTCAGGGTTAGAAAGACAAAAAAAAGTAATTTCCCACAATCTACGACCAATATTATGGATATTAAAGAATGAAAGAATATAACCTGCAGAGAAAAGTAGATAGTTATTGTGTCAGAAGCAATAGAACAATTTTATATTTTATAAATTATATTTTTTTTCTCATAGTTTCTAAATTATATATCTGTGTGTGTGTATTATTTTCATTCTTATATGAATTATTGTCCTGTTTCCCAGTATGCATAATTGCAGTTGACATTGGTTTTAAGCATTAATTTATTGTCAAGTAGAAAATATTCTGAGTTCTATCTATGTTATAAATACATTTGGTGCTTGTTTAGAAATGATCATATTCAGTTTCAGTGTATTTTGTTCAGTATGACTTAAAAAGAGAACAACACGTCTGAGAATGAGCAAGAGTTTGTGGGTCAGCATAATTAATATTCACACCAATTATTTGATGACAGAAGCCTACATTTCTCTTTGAGGTATACATAAAAAGACTGGAAGTAGCTTGGCCAGGTAGCATGTGAAAAAAGACAGTTTTTTGATGTTCTTCTAAAAAAGTCATTTTAAAATTTGCTTTCTTAAAAGTAGCGTTATCATATATATATATATATATATATATATATATATATATATATATATATATATGTATATGTATGTGTATGTATATACATGTATATATGTATGTGTGTGTATATATATATATATATATATATATATATATATATATATATATATATATATATATATATACTGAAAAAGCCGAAATCTCTCTTGTCCTATTTAATGTACCAATATGTGTCCACCTCAGTTCCACAAAATTTAGGTATTGTTAACTTTTACTTTTCAAGCTTTCAGAAGAATTTTGTTCTGTAGAATTCTTTGGGAGAGCAAAAGATGAAATTTCCAATCAAACTGGTTAGTGATATAGCATAAATAAAAAAACATTGCGTTGCCATGTAGATGGTATGAATCAAAAGTCATTACATTACCATGTCGATGGTATGAATAAAAAATTATTACATTACCATGTCGATGGTATAAATCAACTTGGTTTCCATGTGTGTGCCTTTATGATGTGATTTTCTCTTAGCATGTCATTTATGCCAGGCAGCATGTTTTTTTTCTTCTTCAAAAAGGTCCTTGACATAGCATGTGGGTATGGTTTCACAGTTTTTGCAGTTAAGTCTAACACTGGACATAAAATTTTGGGATGTGGAATCAACTCAGACTCCCAGATTGGGTTCCATGAAGAGCCCAGAAATTCAGGTAATTGCAAGACCGATCAGACCTATCAATTAAAATTTTCTATATTTTTGATTCCAGTATTCAGTAGATTTGAAATAAATAGCAAATATTCATATTTAAATATTGTATTCCATTGCAATTTAAAATATGCATTTTCTTTGCTTCCTTGCTTTTTGGTCCAATATCATATGATGAAACGCGATTTTTTAAATCTGATTTTTGTAATTATTATTCATGGCTGTGAATTGTACAAAATATCTTTAGTTACATTTTCCCTATGTGACCCGAGTCTACTAATAGCATAATATTACACAGAATCTATAATTACATGCTTACATATGTATTGACAGTTATTAATTAAAAAAATCTTATAATGATGTCTTTAGTTTAAGCTTTTGTTGGCTGATGGGGTTTGGAATGTTCTGGAATAACTTGTCATGGGTTTTGACATGTATAAGACAAATATGAGATAAATTATGCTGTAAGATCTCTCACCTAATCATTAGTAATTGCTATAGAGACATTTCAGAACAATCATTAGTAAATAGTAATTGCTACAGAGACTTCTGAATAATCATTAGTAATTGATACAGAGATACTTATGAATAATTATTAGTAATTGATACAGAGACACTTATAAATAATTATTAGTAATTGCTATGGAGGCATTTCAGAATAATCATTACTAATTGCAACAGAGACACTTTTGAATAATCATTAGTACTTGCTACAGACACACTTCAGAATAATCATTAGCAAGTGCTACAGAGACATTTCTGAAAAATCATTAGTAATTGCTAGTGACACTTCTGAATAATCATTAGTAATTGCTAGAGATACTTATGAATAATCATTAGTAATTGCTACAAATACACTTAAGAATAATCATTAGTAATTGCTACAAATACACTTAAGAATAATCATTAGTAATTGCTAGAGATACTTATGAATAATCATTAGTAATTGCTACAAAGACACTTATGAATAATCATTAGTAATTGCTACAGTGACACTTCTGAATAATCATTAGTAATTGCTACAGAGACACTTTTGAATAATCATTAGTAATTGCTACATAGACACTTAAAATAATTATTAGTAATTGCTACAGAGACACTTTAGAATAATAATTAGTAATTGCTCCAGTGACATTTCAGACTAATCATTAGTAATTGCTACAGAGACACTTCTGAATAATCATTAGTAATTGCTAGAGACATTTCAGAATAATCATTAGTAATTGCCACAGAGACACTTTTAAATAATCATTAGTAATTGCTACAGACACTTCTGACTAATCATTAGTAATTGCTACAGAGACACGTTTGAATAATCATTAGTAATTGCAAGAGACACTTTTGAATAATCATTAGTAATTGCTACAGAGACACTCAAGAATAATCATCAGTAATTGCTACAGAGACACTTCTGAAAAATCATTAGTAATTGCTAGAGACACTTAAGAATAATCATTAGTAATTGCTACATAGACGCTTAAGAATAATCATTAGTAATTGCTACAGACACTTCTGACTAATCATTAGTAATTGCTACAGAGACACTTTTGAATAATCATTAGTAATTGCAAGAGATACTTTTGAATAATCATTAGTAATTGCTACAGAGACACTTAAGAATAGTCATCAGTAATTGCTACAGAGACACTTCTGAATAATCATTAGTAATTGCTAGAGACACTTAAGAATAATCATTAGTAATTGCTACATAGACACTTAAGAATAATCATTAGTAATTGCTACAGAGACACTTAAGAATAATCATTAGTAATTGCTACAGACACTTCTGACTAATCATTAGTAATTGCTACAGAGACACTTTTGAATAATCATTAGTAATTGCAAGAGATACTTTTGAATAATCATTAGTAATTGCTACAGAGACACTTAAGAATAGTCATCAGTAATTGCTACAGAGACACTTCTGAATAATCATTAGTAATTGCTAGAGACACTTAAGAATAATCATTAGTAATTGCTACATAGACACTTAAGAATAATCATTAGTAATTGCTACAGAGACACTTAAGAATAATCATTAGTAATTGCTACAGACACTTCTGACTAATCATTAGTAATTGCTACAGAGACACTTTTGAATAATCATTAGTAATTGCAAGAGATACTTTTGAATAATCATTAGTAATTGCTACAGAGACACTTAAGAATAGTCATCAGTAATTGCTACAGAGACACTTCTGAATAATCATTAGTAATTGCTACATAGACACTTAAGAATAATCATTAGTAATTGCTACAGAGACACTTAAGAATAATCATTAGTAATTGCTACAGAGACACTTTTAAATAATCATTAGTAATTGCTACAGACACTTCTGACTAATCATTTAGTAATTGCTACAGAGACACTTTTGAATAATCATTAGTAATTGCTACAGAGACACTTCAGAATAAACATTAGTAATTGCTACACAGACACTTAAGAATAATCATTTGCAATTGCTACAGAGACACTTAAGAATAATCATTAGTAATTGCTGCATAGACACTTAAGAATAATTATTGATAATTTTAGTATTTTTAATTGATAGATTCAGCTATTTAATACTTAAATCTGTTTGTGGTCAGAAAGTTAGCTGTCTTTATGTTAGTTACATGTATTTGGTAAATATTCCAACAGTATGAATAACAATCAGTATATCAGATTGTTTATGTTGCATTATTGATGCAAATATTATAATAGTTTCACTATTCTTCCATCAGTTTCCTTTTAGGGAATCAATGTTATCTTTTTGTTACTTCAAGGTAAGCCATGGTTTCTCCAACCATCTTTTCAAATTTGCTCTTGACATGCCAAAAATTGGTATATGTGGTTCTGGCTTTTCACAAGCGTTCCTTAAGACATGCTGCCTCATTTGAAAAAATAAGCATAAGAAAGAAATTAATTGAGTTTGATACTAGCACAAACAGTAGGAAACTGAAGCGGTCACATTAGATTACATGTACATTTGTCATTGGAAGTATCTAACATTGCCATCAAATTTACCACAATGAATAGATTTCATTTAATCTTATGCAAGAAGTGCAAAGTGTATTAGAGGTATAAATTGAATTAATGTTTAAAGCTATTCTTTTGATTTGTTAGAAAATTTAATACTAGTTAATGATGAGGTCACTGGGACTTGACCTTGAATGAGATTGTTTCAGCATTGATTGGCATGGATAGTGGTTCTAATTTTGATATGATTCTTTTTGACAAGACAGGTTTCCTTACAATTTATTACGGTGTAATACATTCAACGATGCTGCTGACAAGAAAGTGATTGTTATGTCTCATCTGGTTTTACAAAACAGATAACAGATCAAGAGTTACTAAATAATGCTTAAGGTCATCAATCAATATGTCATTCCGTATTTTGATTCATGATAATAACTGTTGTCATTGGATACCAGTCAAACTTCATACGGAATTTAAATATTAAAAATAAACGAGTTTTATATTTGTGTACATATTCAAGGTCACAACAGGATAAAAGTGTGCCACCGCTCCTTTTAAAACTAGCTTTTTTTCATTTCTCAAGGGAGAATACTGGAATACATCATTCAGCCAGCTGTGATCGATATCCCCCAGAATGACCCATCTGCCCTTAGGTTGAAACAGGTAGCGTGTGGGAGAGCACATACTCTCATTCTGACTGAAAAACATGGAGGTAGGTTTTAAGTCAGTTATTGATTGAAGCATTGCAGATATGTAATTCCAAAGGGATAATCAGTTAAATCTCTTCTTTTTATCTTAACCACTCCAGTGGCCTAGTGTTTAGAGCGTTCACCTTGGAAGCGGGAGGTTATGGGTTTGATCCTCAGCCAAGTCATACCAAAGACTTACAAAAAAGGTACTAACAGCTGCCTCACTTGGCACTCAGCATTAAGAGGTTATTGGGTCGTCCTGGTGTCAGGATAATGTGACTGGGTGGGACAACATGCTACATGTTTGCGGTAAGATATCCCAGTGTTAGACATCACTATAAACTGCCTCATTGCAGACATCGTAGTGATATTACTGAATTTTTTTTAAAGCTACGTTAAAAATCCTAATTAAACAAACAAACAAAAAAATCTTTTTATCTTACATCAGAACTTTTGTAGAAAGCAGATTGGGATTGTTGGGGGGGGGGGGGGGTCATTTGGCTCACTTATATTATGTATAGTACAGGACAGCCAATGATGTTTTATTTTTTTAGTGTCTACATTGCATCAGAGCTGTTTTTATGGATTGATAGTTATTGAAATCTTCAGGGATAGTACTTGTTTTTTTTTTTAATTTTTTTTTTTATTATGGTTTGACTCCATTTTTCAGCACAATATAGGCTATACATGGCGGCCAGTATCAATGGTGGAGGAAGAACCTGGACAACCCCCAGAAAGAACCACCGACCCACGAGAAGCTACTGGCAAGCTTTCTCACATAACTACATTTGTCGAATCTTAGACTCGAACACACGCAGTGGATATGATCGGTGGTTCTTCCCGGGTGTTTTCCCGGGTTCTTCCTCCATCAATAATACTGGCCGCCATGTATAACCTATCGTGTGCTGAAAAATGGTGTTAAACTCTACAAAAACAACTAATTTATTATCATGTTATCAAATAATAATAATTTTTGTAATAATTTTCATACTTTTCAGTATTCAGCTTAGGAAACAATGCATATGGTCAATGTGGACGAGGTATTGTGGAGGGAGAAATATTCAGGTCTGTAAAATATTGCGACATCATTGATTGTTTTTCTTGTTGCAAAGCAACTACCTGCCCTATTCATCTTTGTTATTCAATATTTGCATATTTTTCAATATTTAGTATTATAGCTTTTTAATAACCTCTTATCTGTGAAATAAAGAATTTTATTATGACTATAATGTTGAAATATGATATATCAGTAACTGTATTGCCATGAGTGGTCTAGTTTTAAGCTTAGCGATAAAAGTGTTAATGGATTTGAAGTCTGTAAACTATGTGTTATATACATCATTTTAATAATGGATTACTGGCCTTGGATTGTTTGATCCATCTGTTTTATGTATCAGTTAATAGCACGTTATATATATTTGAGCTCTGTCTCATTTAGGGTCGATATGATAACACTCGCTTGTCGATTGTGGGATTAATTACAAGATGAATGGTATGATATAAACCTAAAACAATACAAAGTGCATAGTTTAGTTAGAATACAAGACAAATACATTACAGAATATAACTGACACAAATACAATACACAGTACACAACCCACACACCAGCATTTATAATTTTATCACAGAAAAATACACGACTCGAAGGGTATAATGTTTCCAAATTATATTCAATCCATGGTCTTTCTCTTGCATGAAAGACAAGTTCTCTTCATCTTCACCATTCATACTGCACGAGGTGTTGTCCATCTAAAGAACTAGAGTACAAATACCAGAAGTTTTTAGTTAGTTTGGCGGGGAATTGATTTTAATATTTGTGAAGCACAGAAATCATTCACTGCGATCAGTCAATCACTCGCTCACTCACTCATGACCAACATGCACATTAGTACATGACACAAGTCCTGGGTCATATATACAGGCCTTGGAGTGTGTAATGCATATATTTTTCTTATATCATTTTAATAATGTTGTTAATGGCTTTGGAGTTTGTAATGCATCTTTTATATATTATTTTAATGTGTTACTGGCCTTAAAGTATGTAAGGGCTGTTCCAATAAAACATACATGGGACCTCATTAAGGCTCTTTTAAAGTGGGGTACTCACCCATAGACATACATGCCAACCATTACGCTTTTGGCGTAATCATTACGCTTTTTCCCACTAAATTCCGCATTACGCGTTAACGTTTATAGATTACGCTTTTTCAATATATCCATCTTGCAAAAAAAAAAAAAAATTTTTCGTTTTTATTAGCATTACTTTATTTTTTACATACTGTTTTATTTTTAATTAAAAAATACCCCGTTTCTACATAACTACGATATACGAGTATACTTGTCCGTGGACTTTCCTAATATTCATGTTCTATTTATAGCAACTATCATGTTACTAAGATACTTTCAAACTTTCGACCTCGTATTCTATTTATAGCAGCTTAGTGAGGAGAGAACAGACTGGTTTCTATTTTGTTTAAATCATTATGCACATACTCTTTGTTCTAATTTTGTATAGTGCAGAACCAGTCTAAAAGTTTTTTGCGCTAAAAAGTATTAAAAAATTCTCAATGCGTTTATGAGTGCAAAAAATATCTCTTAAATAATTTCACAGATGGGTTTGAAAAAGTCAATAATAAACAAAGCAAAATGTAATCAATCCTCCAAACACGACGAGGGTATCATCACGTGACATCTAATCATTGGCGCTAAATGGCTTCAGATGTTAAGATGGATTCTAGTCTTTGTGTATGTTAGAGCACATTTTTTTCCCCAAGAATTTCGCAGATCATGAGATGGATCAGAAAAAAGCAAAACAACGAGTCCTCCAAAGATTCAAAGATGAATATATGAATGGCATAATACAGCGTTCCATTCTAGGACAGCATTATGCTCATTGCACACTGTGCGGAAACGATTTTAGCATTGGTCATGGTGGTAAATTTGATGTGGAAAAACACTTGAAAACAAGGAAACACATCGAATTAGCTCGCCTTACGAACTCTAATACTAAGGTAACTTCTTATTTACAGCAGAGCTCAAGTGCAGACTTGAATACTATAAATGCTGAGGTGTTATTTACCGAGTTTTTAATAGAACACGGACTACCCTTAGCAGTAGCAGACCACGTTGGTCCCTTGTTCAAGCGGATGTTTCCCGATTCGAAAATTGCGGAAAAATACGCTTGTGCAAGAACAAAATCATCTCACATTGTTCGGTGCCTAGCAGAAGATACTTCACTTAAAATTGCAGAAGCAATGAAAATTGGGCCGTTTAGTATTGCCACAGACGCCACGGGAGTTGTGATTATGATGATAAAAAGTTGTACCCAGTATGTGTTAGATACTTTGACAGTGAAAAAGGCAAAGTCATTAGTGTTCTTCTTTCTTTACCAGAATTAACAGTAGATTCCACTGGACAAAACATTTTTGATTTGCTTGACAATGTTTTGAAGAAACATGACATAAGTTGGCAGAACTGTATGGGGTTTGCAGCTGATAATGCATCAGTGATGACTGAAATTCATAAAGGAGTTGCATCCTATATTTTGAAAATGTCTCCATCAGTGTTCATAACAGGTTGCCCCTGTCATTTGATGCACCTTGCTGCTGGTAAGGCTGCTGATAAATTAGAAGTAGATATTGGCCATTGATTAATAGATATCTACTATTATTTGGAGAAAAGTAGTAAAAGGAAACGGGCTCTAAAGTTGTTACAAGATCAGTTTGATCTTGAAGACTATAAAGTTATAAAGCATGTGTGTACAAGATGGTTATCCCTTGGCAAATGTGTTAGTCGTTTATCTGAGCTTTGGGATGCACTACAAGCATTCTTTCAAACTGAAAGTGAATCTGCACAGAGAAAACGTGGTGGAAAAGTGAAGAAGAGTGGTACAAAAGCAGAATCTGTTATTGCAAGTCAGAAGAGAACAAGAGATGAAAGTATAGACAGACATACTAACAAAAAATAGATTGGTGTAGCAGAAAGAAAGAAATTTAAATCCATGGAATTTTTTTTTGAGAGGCCTCTATCTATCCAGCTAGGGTCTTCAGAGTATAAATCTGGATCTTCTCATACTTCCAAGGGCAAAACTAGCAAAGTGGATACTAAGATGGCACAGAAAGAAAAAGAATCTGTTCACTGCTTTGAAGACTCTAAATGTGAGATGGTTTACAAAAAGCTTAATGATCCAGTTACAAAACTGTACTCCTTGTTTATGAAGAGTGCCATTCCATTGTTTGATGCAGCAAATGTTTTCTTGCAGAAAGAAGAACCATGCATTCATATTATGCACAAGATTCTGTCAAACCAGTTGTCAGATTTGCTAATAAGGTTTATTAAGCCAGAAATCATCACATCAGTCAAACTTTTAACTGATATTGACTTTCATGACCATGCAAACCAGAAAGATAATGAAGATCTAGCTATTGGTGCAGAAGCAAGAGAATTCATAGAACACAATTCTACTCTTCCTGTGAAGATGTTCTATGATAATGTTAGAGATTATTATGCTACAGCCTGTGATTACATGCTCCATAAATTTCCATATGGAGATGAACTGCTTTTAAATGATTCAGTTGCTTATGTAAATGAGAGAGTCAAAAAGCTTCAAAAGTGTTAGATTCTTTGTCAAGAGATATCCCTTTCTATTGCCACCCTTGTCTAACTTGGATCATCTGGAAGAAGAATTCCTGAAGTATCAAGATGGGATTCTACCTGACAATATACTTAATGCAGATAGAGTTGATGTGCAATGGCACCTTATTTCCCAGCTAAAAGACTCTATCACTGGAAGAAATAAATTTCCTCTTCTTTGTCAGGTTATGAAAGGAATATTGGTTCTTTACCATTCTAATGCTGACTGTGAGAGATTGTTCAGTGTTGTTAACAAAAATAAAACTGAATTCAGGTCCAGGCTAGGTAACCCGGTACTGAGTGCTCTACTGGTATGCAAAACATTCATGGCCTCAGCTGGTACAAAATGTTTTGAAATGCAACATGACAATCTGTTGCTTTCTAAAGCTAAAAGTGCTACATATGAACACTTGAACCATTAATGAATGATAAAAGACGAGAAAAGCAAATAAATAATTGTTAATTGTAATTATAGTATGTTATATGTGGATTACTCTTTTTCTGCTTGGATTACTCTTTTTGACCACTTGGATTACTCTTTTTCCTCGTCAGGGGTTGGCATGTATGCATAGATGCAATTTATAATTTTGTTATCATTTTAATAAGAACTCAGAAATTTAAGTACCCAGGCATATATTTTTAAAACTGCCTTCCCTGGATACCATGTATGTTTTATGGAACACCCCTAATGTATCTTGTTTCATGTATCATTTAAACTGTATCATTTGTATGTGTTACTGATCTTGAAGTCTGTAAAACATCTTTTTTATGACTTTTTTTAACGTTTCTGGCCTTAAATGCTGTAACGCATTTACTTTATTATTTTAATCTGTTACTGGCCTTGAAGTCTAATACATCTTTTTATGCATCATTTTAATGTGTTACAGTTCCTAATGTTTAATGCAGTGCTAGCCAACCTTTTTGACACTAGACCGCTGAATTATTTTTCTTGAAGCCAAGGGCAACAACTATAACAATTATTCACAATTGTTTACGTAGGGAGATATGGACTACTATAGCGGCATTTATTTTCATTGGGCTCAATTTTCGTGGTTTTTCATGGGTACATGAATTTGTGGTTTTGCCTGTCAAAGTTTGCATATTAGTTGGTATTTAATTTCATGGTTTTACCTCTACAAATACCTAAAATAAAGAATACAAAAGAATAAAACTATGCTGATGCAAACGACGGTCACTTTAATGTTTTAAACAATGCTACCACCTGTACGAGTACAAATCAAAGACATTGCAAGTTCAACACTTACGCCTTGTTTTGAATCAAGTGAATAACATCAGTTTAAGCTGACAGTTGGTTCTTAATATACATATGAATGATCTCTTATTTCTACCACTGTCCGTCGAGTTGCACCATCTCTACTTTCTGACGATCATTGCGTTGACACAGTGGCTTAAGAGTAGTAAATTCAACTTAGACCTCCTCTCTGGTTCCTGGACTTCTTAACCCATCAGAAACTGCAAACATAGCATAAGTGCATGCTTACCAGTCAGCTAATGGCACAGTAGAACCCCTGCATCAGTCTCTGTCTCAGAAAAGAACGCAATGAGAGTATAACAGTTATAACGAGGAAATCCATGCAAAGATAACCAGATACTCCATTGATAATGGTGTTGCCAAGGCAGCCTGAAAATTCAGTAGCGATGTGAGCTGTATGATCAGTGAGACCACTGTGCAGTGTATGCAGGACCACTACATAAAGTTAAAAAGCAAGATGGGCAAGAAATTTCTAATTTACCCAAATCACCATGGGGCAATCCATTGATGCTGGGAAGCATGCCTGAAGCAGAGGTATAAGATTAGATCAAGAAAGTTAGAATCAATGGAGGATTGATCAATATTAGGATTGTAATGGGTGTGGCAGGGGCTGTGATCACCAATCATGCTGGCAGCCAGCTGGCACTTTACAGTGGACACATCAGCATCACCAAGCATTGGGCAAGGCTTTTGCTTTATGATATTTGTTAAGCAGAAAGAAATGAAAAGCATAAAACAGCTGCCCGTGATTTTGAAGACATTAAGAAAATGTTCTTGGAGAAAGTTAACACTAGTGAAACAGCACAATATTTCAGACTGTCTTACAATAAATTGGGATCAAACCTGGTGCCAGGTGGCAACTGGACAATGGAAGCCTGTGGATCTAAACAAGTGTCATGGACTGTAAGTGAGAGGGTACATGGGGATGTGGAGTATTAGTGAGAGGGTACATGGGGATATCGACTAGTGAGCAGGTACATGTGGATATGGACTATTAGTGAGAGGGTACATGGGGATATAGACTAGTGAGTGGGTACATGTGGATATGGACTATTAGTGAGAGGGTACATGTGGATATGGACTATTAGTGAGAGGGTACATGGGGATATAGACTAGTGAGTGGGTACATGTGGATATGGACTATTAGTGAGAGGGTACATGTGGATATGGACTATTAGTGAGAGGGTACATGGGGATATAGACTAGTGAGTGGGTACATGTGGATATGGACTATTAGTGAGAGGGTACATGGGGAAATGGACTAGTGAGTGGGTACATGTGGATATGGACTATTAGTGAGAGGGTACATGGGGATATAGACTAGTGAGTGGGTACATGTGGATATGGACTATTAGTGAGAGGGTACATGGGGATATAGACTATTAGTGAGAGGGTACATGGGGATATAGACTAGTGAGCGGGTACATGTGGATATGGAATATTAGTGAGAGGGTACATGTGGATATGGACTATTAGTGAGAGGGTACATGGGGATATAGACTAGTGAGCGGGTACATGTGGATATGGAATATTAGTGAGAGGGTACATGTGGATATGGACTATTAGTGAGAGGGTACATGGGGATATAGACTAGTGAGCAGGTACATGTGGATATGGAATATTAGTGAGAGGGTACATGGGGATATAGACTAGTGAACGGGTACATGTGGATATGGACTATTAGTGACAGGGTACATGGGGGATATGGACTATTAGTGAGAGGGTACATGTGGATATGAACTGTTAGTGAAAGGGTACATGGGGATATGGACTATTAGTGATAGGATACGTGTGGATAGATACCTATTGAAAAATATGTCAAGAAATGCACACCTGTAAATTGTTGTTTATGAATTCTTTCACTCTTCTTAAGTATATCAAATATATACATTTTAAAGAAATTAAATACTTCAATATTTCGCAAGCAGTCTTCCTTAAGACTGGTGGTGTTTCAATTAATGTCATTATATTTTATAATAAAATTTGTTTTTACTTTAGGAATCTATCTGGTCTTAGGTGACATGTATTCTCTCAGTGGTGTCTCAAGTCAGATTTTGCAGTAATAGAAGCAGTGGTAGTAGAAAGAATGATCATTACCGATGTAACTATGATTTTGGAATTTATATTATATCTTGTGTTTTCCCTTGTGTTTTCCATTTCAGTAAGAAATCCAGTGTTTATAAGATACCTAGTTTACCTGAGAACATTACAAAGGTTAGTACCGCTCTGGTGGCCTAGTGGTTAGAGCTTCCGCCTCATATATGAAGGGGCATGGGTTCAAACCCTATCCGAATCATACCAAAGACTTCTAAAAATGGTACCAACAGCTGCCTTGCGTGGTGCTCAGCATTAAGAGGTTAGTGTTAGGACTAGTCAGCCAGGTGTCAAGATAATGTGACTGGGTGGGTCATCAAGCTACATGTCTGCGGTATTATCCCCAGTGCTAGACATCACCATAAACAGCCTCACTGCAGACATCGTAGTGATATGACAGAAATTTTTTTAAAGCTATTAGACACACACACACACACACACACAGAGGTTAGTACAATATCTGCCTAAAATATATTTTTTCATGATTTGAATTTAACATGTAGTTTTATCCGAATTTAAATTTTGATATGATCTAAAACTTAACATATAGTTTTTAGTTGTTGTTTTAGGGTTTAACGCCATTTTTCAGCACACAATAGGCTTTACATGGCGGCCAGTATTATTGGTGGAGGAAGAACCCAGGAAAACCCCTGGAAAGAACCACTGACCCATGAGAAGCTACTGGCAAGGTTTCAAACATTACTACATTAGCTGAATCTTAGAATTGAACCCACGCAGACAGATGTGAGACGGCAGTGATCCGTAACGGAGAGCGCTTTAGACCTCTCTGCCACTTGGGGCCTCTAAGATATAGTTTGATTATCATTTAAAATGTGCAATAGTGGAAGGTATATTGTTATAATTGTAGGGTATTGTCTTGAAAATTCAATTACAGTTGTCTCTGTGCCAGTGTGCACCTGATACGTATTCATCTAGATCGGAATGACTTGTCATTCTGGTAAGGGGCAGAAATTGCCACAGATTAGGCCCTTGGCTACCAGAAATAACAAATCGATAACCAGAATGAAGTTATAAGAGATAGATAGATATGGAATTTTTTTCATTAAAATAATGAGAGATTAATAATTTCAGGTTGTGTGTGGACAAGATCACAGTTTTTTCCTTACAGAAACAGGAATGGTGTATTCTTGTGGATTGGGAGCAGACGGACAGACAGGTATACATTTTCTGATGCTTAAAGAGAGTACTTATTTTCTTTGGTTTGGTTGTTTTGCCCAGTAGATTATTTAGTGCCAAGGCATTTAGTGCCAAGGCCTTTAGAATAGATTGCCTTGCCCTAGGACACAATAGACACAATAGACACAATAGACAATAGGACACAATAGACACAATAGATTGCCTTGCCCTAGGACACAATAGACACAATAGACAATAGGACACAATAGACACAATAGATTGCCTTGCCCTAGGACACAAAATGATAGCTGACACAGGTTGGTACAATGTAAGGCTTAAAACTGACACTATTTCGGTCAGTTGTCACTTCTTTTTAAGGATATAACTGTTCTAAATAACTTGTTACATTGCCATTGCTTTTGAGTCTTAAACGATTTCTTGTTGTATTTTGGAATACATGTAGTTTAAACAAACTGGTTGACAGGTTTTCATTTCCCCTTGTTAGCCTTAACTCATTCGACCCCGATACTGTCTGTGCATGTAATCCAGTTTCTGCATTCAATGGTCGATATCGTCCTGACACAAAGTTTCTTGACTGCATTCAATGGTCGGTCACGTTCATACTTGGACTGAATGTGTGGTCGAGAGAAAGTCTTTGATTGGTTACAAATGGGGCTTTTCCAAAAATCAGGCCCAGTTGTAACCAATCAGAAATGAATTTACTTTCATTTGGGCAATATTTAAATGTTCGGAAACCAAGGATTACTGCTTCAGAGCAGTTTCAATACATGTTCTTTTTTTTGAAAAATTGTAAAATGATGGCTGAAGCACAAGTGATTTTTGATGGTGGTGAGGGCGAAAATGAAGAGTTTCTCGGGTTTGATCTCGAAAATGTTGAGTAAGTAGAGGAAAGATATGTTTGACAGTTGGATAATTTGTGAGATTTCGAATGGGACATTGAAGGTTCTTGAGATTGAATCGTCAGATAAAGAGGATGCTGCTAGCGAAAATGAAAGAGTTTCTGCTGATCTTGCAGATTGGAGTGATCATCTTCTGCCTGTCCAAATCAATGATTTTAGTGGAATGAATCCTGGACCTACAACAAACATTGACAAATTGACAATCTATCTTTTTTTCACTTATTATTATTTCCGGAGAAAATGTACATGGAAACCAATCCATATGCCTAAAAATGCATATTGTATTATTGGTATCACCAAACAAAACGTGGTATCCAACCTGCGAAATGTGTTTATTGAAGAAAGTTCTATCTGAACCAGAATCTGGATGTGAACATTGCCAAGTAAATGTATGTATAAATTGTTTCAAACCATATCACATATTACATTTTCCTGGTTTATTTTAATGGAATTAAGTGCTGATGATGTGGTATTCCTAACAATGTTGCACATCATTTTGTAAAATGTGTATAAATAAATTATGAAAGACTTGGACAAATAGAAAGAAAAATACATCACTGTGTAGACAATTCATTTGGATTAATTGGTGAAAATTTCATGGATTAATATTGGATACAAGAAGAGAAATTAAAGTAAGTGGGAAGGCATGTGCATGATTTATACAAAATTTTCCAAACAGGTAAAACACTCTGGGGCACAAGCAGCTAGACACAGCTTAGTGTGGCTAGGGCACAGTAACAGTGTTACTGATACGTTTGTGGGGGCTATGTACATATACTTGAAGCATGTAGATAACTATGCAACCATGTGCTAATGCTGACATTGAATATCGTAATATTTTTCATATCAAGATGTGACCAATGCAATATTTTATTGTGGATTTTTTTTAATAAATGTTAACTAAAATGTAATTTGTCAGTATTAGGGATGTTAATATCGTTTTTTTTCCAAAACCGATTATCGTTTGTAGAAATCCGATTTTAAACCGATTATCGGTTTTTGTCCTACATTGAAAATTACAAAAAATATATTTTTATAATGCAAGTTAGTGAATGCCTCTTGCAAATAAAAGATATTTCATTACATACCATAACGTGTAGACGCGCATCGTCTGACGGCATGGAAGACGATATTGTGGCTCCACCAAAGCCATCAAATCACGGAAGGAATTGGATTCAACAATCGAAATTGGAAGCATGTTTTCAGCGACAAACTTAGCTACAGCAGCAGTAACTTTTTCTTGATGACTATCAGGACAGTTTCTTTGTGTTCCAATAAATGTTGGTAATCGCGGCTGAACATTTGAAAGAGCCGCAGTTCCGGGATGTTTGCTACACAAATGTGCATGCAATCCAGTAGTAGTACCACTGCTCCGACTTGTTTGTTGTGAACATAGTTTACAGCGAGCCATGCTTGATGAAATTTTTTCAAAGTTTTCCCATACATCAGATTTATTTATACGACCAGCCATATTTCTAAACTTGAAAAGACACAACCAGCAGAGACCAGTCCTCCAGAGACTGTAGCTATTAACAGTCTATTGTTGTCAATTTCAGACATCAAAGAACTTAGCGACCGGTCGGTCGACTAACTATTTACATCCTTCAACAATAAATGTATTCATTTACAAACACGCTGCATGGAGCGCTCAAAAATTTTAAACAAACACACCTTATCTGCTGGCCATATTGTATTAAAATGTAAACACTAAACAAATGCATAAATGAATTTTTTTCTGGCATTTTAAAAAATTTTCACTATAAAAATGGTAAAAAATATTGAATTCGATTATCGTTTTGTAAAAACAAAAACCGATAATCGTTTTCAAAACCAATCATCGGATTTCCGATTTTCGTTTAACAACCCTAGTCAGTATATAAGTGTATTTCAAACTGGTTTGTCTTCATATACTCAAAATTTCCATTGTTTTATTAAAGTGTAAATGCTACTCACTGACGACAGGTAGCTGCCCCTTACTGACGAATTCCACTTGTGTCTTTTATCTGCCTCCCCCCCCCTCTTATCTCAACATCCATCTATATTGACAATATTTCCTCAGGCCCAAGGATGTCAACATAAACGGGTAAGACTTCAGTTCATTGTGGATCCTTGTAGTTGTTTGACATGACAGTTTATTGTTGGATCCCCATTGTGTGACATGATAGTTTAATGTTTTATTTTGGATCCTGTAGTTGTGTGACATGACAGTTTATGGATGTGATATGGAAGTTTATTGTTGTATTTTGGATCCATGTAAGTGTGTGTGCCTTGACATTATGTCATCAGAGAACATGCATAGGTCAGCGTTAAATGCCACCTGTGTTACATGTTGAAATGATAGACAAGCAAGTAGTTGTATTCAGTATGCCTTTACAAAAGTGTGCATTATCCTTTATTTCAAGAGTATACAGGACCACATTTATAAATCACCAAATATTACCTCAGTCCACATATTTCCGAATCTTGCTCTGCCAATGTGGGTATATGAGAAAGCATGCCAGTAGGTTTACTTGGATTACTGGTTCTTTCTGGGATTTTCCCAGGTTCTTCCTTCAAGTATAGCCTGTCATGTGCTAAAAATTTTATATAAAACCTACAAAACCACAGACTAAACAGTATACGCTTTTCAATACTGAACACTGTACCCTTTTAAATACTGAACACTGTACCCTTTTAAATACTGAACACTGTACCCTTTTAAATACTGAACACTGTACCCTTTTAAATACTGAACACTGTACCCTTTTAAACACTGAACACTGTACCCTTTTAAATACTGAACACTGTACCCTTTTAAACACTGAACACTGTACCCTTTTAAATACTGAACACTGTACCCTTTTAAACACTGAAAGTCTGCTATTGCTTTATTATACAGTTGACTGTGTATCTGTTCACTTTTCTTTTTTTGCAGGCCTGGGCCATTATAAAGCAACTGGTACACCATCTCATGTTGTAGGGGACATACGAGGGGAGAACATCATAGACATAGCCTCAGCAGCTGACTGTGTACTAGCAATATCAGATAAAGGAGATTTATTTGGATGGGGAAATTCAGAATACAGTCAGTTGTCTGTGGTAACAGATGCTACTCAAGTTCACACTTCCAGGCATTTACCAATTGGAAAATTGGGAAAAATTATCAAGGCTTGTGCGGGTGGTTCAATATGTGGAATAGTTAATGGTAAGTATCCTGGGGTTTTAATACCAATAATTGTCAAAAAAGAGTAACATTGTCTTATTCAGCATTTGTTTATTTATTTTCATACTATTTTTTTCTTGTTTATCTGTGATCATGAAAATCAGATGTTATTTATTTGAACTATGATTACGTCACAAACTGTAGCTACAGGATCTGTTAAAGTTAAGTTTTTTCCAATCAAGAAGTAGCTAATGTAGCTGTAGAATTTGTAAAGTTGTAGCTACATTGTAGTAGTCCTACAGAATTTGTCATCTTAGATGTTTCCACAAAAGTTCTAGCTACATTATATCAGTCATACAGGATTTATAAGTTATATAATTCTACGTAAAACTGGAACGATGGTTCACAGAGTTTTCACTTGGGATTTATATTTCTTTTCTGGAATTTAGCAAACTTTAATTGTTTGTTTGTTTTGTTTTACACAAAAGTTTGAATATTATGGATTTCTTCTTAGTTTTGTTGGCGTCTGATTTCGAATACAGTAATGGCATCAACTGGTGTGCATTCAGTAGACTGGACTGGGTTAGTGGTTAGAGCATCCACCATGGAAGCAGGAGGTCGTGGGTTTGATCCCCAACCGAGTCATACCAAAGACTTACAAAAATGGTACTAACAGCTGTCTTGCTTGGTGCTCAGCATTAAGAGGTTAGTGTTAGGACTGGTCGGCCTGGTTACAGGATAATGTGACTGGGTGGGACATCATGTTACATGTCTGCGGCATGATGCCCCAGTGCTAGATATCACTATAAACTGTCTCACTGCAGACATCTTAGCGATATGACTGAAAAATTGTTAAAGCTACGTTAAAACATCCGAATCAAACAAACAGTCATTCATTATTATGGAATCCACAGATGTTATCAGGCCACTTTCTTTAAGTCTTGGAAGTTCTAGTTGCAATTATTCTTTGCAACAATTTAATAGGATGGGAGATATGTATGTATGTGAGGCATGTCATCCCAAAGTGATATTTAATCTGATGATGATAAAATGTGCTTTAATTTATACCATTTATGGATGTGATAAAAACAAATTTGTATTAACTTTTGTTTTATGACTTGCAGTGTTAGAACATTCCTATGTGAGATGTAAGCTATTTCAGTCTTATAATATTGTCCTGTACCTGTCACAAATATATAATTTTGTGCCATTGTTGAATTTTTAAAATGTTTTTGAAACAATTTTGTCAAGATTTAGCAAGTAAATAAATCCAGTAAATAAATAAATAAATAATTAATTAAACAATAAACCCCAAGTTAAAATTCCTGAAACTATTAGTAAAGGGTTTGCAAAATGTTTCCTTCTACCCCAGATATCAGCCTAATTATTTGAATAATTACATATGATGGAGCTTTCATAAGGCTTGTAAATATTCATTCCTCCTGAGTTTTTGTCTGTATTAGTATGCTTAACTGTTCCTATAGATCAATTAATAATGTACTACCCCAAAAAGTACATGTCATATCCAGCCTAAAAGTTCATATTGTACCACGTGTATATAATATTTTGTTTAACAAATGAATGTTACCTCATTAAATGTTATCATGTGCTTACCTTTGACTTGGATATTCAATTGCCCAGTCGTTGAATAAGATATAATAGGATAAACTAATTTGACATTAAGCAAGACAGGATTTTCAGGTTACTATACCAACATGGACTTTTGCAATACTATTCAATACACATATATTTCAGCAGGAAAATGACATCAGCACATTCTATTTAGTATCTAGACTTTGAGTGATGGTTTTTCTCTGGAGTGGACCATATCAACAGCTGACAGCTATCAAGTACATATATATGAAATGCTCTCAGAGGTCAATGCATAAAATCGCAGGTCATACCAAACTGTCATCTACATAAAATATTAAAACATAAATTATTCCTTATTGTAGTAGGTCTGGGTCTCAGCAGTTGACAGATGATCCGCATGACCGATGATCTGCAAATATGGTTGTCAGCAATTCACATATGGGTGTACATTGATCTGCAGTTCTGGGTGTTAGCCATTTACAAATGGGTGTACACTGATATACAGTTCTGGGTGTTAATCATTTACAAATGGGTGTACATTGATCTGCAGTTCTGGGTTTTAGCAGTTTAGAAATGGGGGTACATTATAACTGGGATATGGGTCTTCACACTTCACTAATTTGTGTTGCAGCTCTGGGTCTTAGGATGTATGCAGTACAACTCAATCTGACTTTTAAAGACCCAGTACTTCCATAATTACAAAATATACAGAGAGAGATGATTTACAAGACCCAGTACTTCCATAATTATAAAATATACATAGAGAGATGATTTAGAAGACCCAGTTCTTCCATTATTATAAAATATACATAGAGAAATAATTTATGTTTTGTTTGTAAGTGTAGAGCATAAGGAGACCCAATCACATGGATGATACATATTGGAATAAACGTTTGCTCATTGCAAAATCCTTGATGTTTTGATTTTTTCTGTGATGTCATGATATATCTTGTGATGCTGATGGCTAATACTATTTTGGAACTTAGCATGTTTGAAATAGTCATCAGCAGATAATGTCTTCAATTTGAATTGATTTCAGATCAAGGCCAAGTATTTGTGTGGGGATTTGGAATTCTTGGCAAGGGTCCAAAGCTGGAAATGGCAGATTTCCCAACAGAGATTCCTCCGACACTGTTTGGTCGAAATGAGTTACAGACTGATACAAAAGTTGTGGACATCAAGTGTGGACTGAGTCATTATGCGGCGTTAAATGGTAAGGATGTTCTTATTTTTTGTATCAATAGCCTCTAACTGAAAATATTGCAGACTAAAATTTACATCTCACAATTTGCCAACGGATCCTAGTTTGGAGTGTGTTTTTTTTTTAAAAATCCATATTACAGAAATGTTAACATCTTTTTCTTCTTTCTTGTTGTATTTGATTTTTATTTTTTTTGGAAGGATCTGTCTTTTTAACATTTATTAATGGAGGAACAACTGATTTTGTGAAGTCGCCATCTGTATATTAAAGTTGTTGCCGTTTTCTTTTTGGACAATAACTAGTTAACCAGACTATGTGAATGACTCGCATCTGGGATATTGATTTTGGAGTCAGAATTTCAAAGGTCGAGGTCACTGACTGAAAAATGAAGAATGGTTTCTCAATAATAACTTGTGTTCTCCAAATTCTAAACTTTTCAAATCTTTTGGATAGCCTGTTCTTGGGGTGAGGAAGAGCTATGCATATTTTGGGCTCGTATGTCATGGTCACTGACAGATCTGTCAACTCTAATAATTAAATAATAAGATTTACTGAAATTACTCTTATTAAATTTCTTACATGTGGAATAATAGCACGAATTATAAACAAAATACAATTAAAATCCTGATACTGGCTTTTCCGTGTTTGATCTGAATCTATCTTTCATATTAAGTTTATTGGAGCTCATCAGGAAACCTGTTAAATGTTACAGGAATATTAAAGACACTTTAAAATTCCCTTTTCATGCAAAATGCCTTTTCTACAAATGACATCTAGTGAAAGAAAAACTTGTTAAAAGTGAAAAAGACAATAAGTGTTTTAAGAAAAGTTATAAAGGGAATATCCAGATTCCTGGGGACAAAAAAGGAATCAGTGTTTCCCTTTACCCTCATTTGCATTTCAGAGACCCCCAAATTTTTAATTAGACCCCCAGTTTTGATACCAACATTTGGTTTTTACTCAGTCTTACCCCCAGTTTTAACACCAAGGAGACTTTTGACTCTCAGTCTTGCACCCCTAGGTAATACACTGATTCGGAATATCCTGATTCATGGAGAAAAAAAGGAGGAAAAACAACAGTTATGCTCATTGGACATCATGTCTTTTATTTGAATATGTCTCATGACAGGACAGATGAGAGCCATTGCAACTTAAAATTTAATATAAATCCAAAAATTATGCCAAGCATGGAGAACAAGCAGCCTTTGAGCTCCATGGTGTTGGAACTGCTGTTGAGCTCCATAGAGCCTGGAACTGCCTTTAAGCTCCATGGTGTTTGGAACTGCTGTTGAGCTCCATAGAGCCTGGAACTGCCTTTGAGCTCCATGGTGTTTGGAACTGCTGTTGAGCTCCATAGAGCCTGGAATTGCCATAGAGCTCCATAGGGTTTGGAACTGCCATAAAGCTCCATAGGGTTTGGAACTGCTGTTGAGCTCCATAGAGCCTGGAATTGCCATAGAGCTCCATGGTGTTTGGAACTGCTGTTGAGCTCCATAGAGCCTGGAATTGCCATAGAGCTCCATGGTGTTTGGAACTGCTGTTGAGCTCCATAGAGCCTGGAATTGCCATAGAGCTCCATGGTGTTTAGAACTGCTTTTGAGCTCCATAGAGCCTGGAATTGCCATAGAGCTCCATGGTGTTTGGAACTGCCATAGAGCTCCATGGTGTTTGGAACTGCTGTTGAGCTCCATAGAGCCTGGAATTGCCATAGAGCTCCATGGTGTTTGGAACTGCTGTTGAGCTCCATAGAGCCTGGAATTGCCATAGAGCTCCATGGTGTTTGGAACTGCTGTTGAGCTCCATAGAGCCTGGAATTGCCATAGAGCTCCATAGGGTTTGGAACTGCCATAGAGCTCCATGGTGTTTGGAACTGCTGTTGAGCTCCATAGAGCCTGGAATTGCCATAGAGCTCCATAGGGTTTGGAACTCTCATTGAGCTCCATAGGGTTTGGAACTGCTGTTGAGCTCCATAAATCTGGAACTGCCATTAGGGCTGTCAATGGGTACCCGGGTACCCAACCGTAGTGAAATACCCGGGTATTGAAAATTAATCGCGGGTACCTGTTCACAAAAAATAAATTGTCGCCAGACTCACCAACACTATCAAAATATCATGTATTGTCAGCAGTACGCTTGTCTCAGTTACAGCTCAAGTCTATATTTAGGAGTAGGACCACCCGTTATGCATCAGCAGCCAACTACTAATTTGTTACACACAAAACCACTTCAAACAGATGTGACAGTTAATGGCTTTAATTAGAAACCAGATCCCTGCTTAATATAAATAAACATCAGAGAGACTGTTTGGATTAGTAACATTCATTGGCAATGTGCAACAGGACAAACCCCTGATCCCTGAGGCATTATATGCCAAGGTTAAAACATAGTCATTGTTCTACAGGTAATAAACATCTTTGTAGACAATAACTATTGATTGTGGGTGTGAAATGATTGGTACATTGTGTGCTCTTTTAATGAAATCCAGATGGCTACCTTTTATCTCCGAACACACATGTCAAAGAAATCAAACCCGTTATATTATTAACAATTATCACCTAGACACCTTGAAATCTTTGCCATGCCTCAAAGCAATCTTTGAGCAGCTCATTGTTTCGAGTCGACTAGCTCTGCTAATTTTGAAAATTAGCCATCATACATGTACCGACATTTCTACTCTCAATACTACTACGTTTTTGTCATAACTATCTTAAGAATTATAATTCCAAAATCATATCACTTCTGTAAAGCTGCTTTTCATGCATGCGTTGGTAATTCAAATCTGAGGTCAACAGCCGGTGAATACACATGTGTTCTGTTCTGACAGGGATTTATACTAAAAAAAGATTAGTGTTCGAAAAGATTTAATGCAGCTGATCATTAGAAGTTGGATTATACTTACCGTCTGGGTACAAATGTTATTCTAAATAAATTTATTAATTAATAGCGTGCGGTCCGATCATTCGCAGCTATCACGGTGCAGACGCTTCAGACAGAGTAGTGCATTACACGGTTAGTCTCTATCGGCGGATAAAATATTAAAGAAAGAAAGGCGGATAACAATTAGTTGGTCTAGGGTTGTACATGTCTTTCATGTTTCTAACGGGTACCCGTTAAATGGCACGATGGGTACCCAGGTAAGTTTTTCGTGATATTTGACAGCCCTAACTGCCATTGAGCTCTATGGTGTTTGGAACTGCCGTTGGGCTTCATGGTGTTTGGAACTCCCTCTAAGCTCCATGGGGTTTGGTCTAAGTGGGTGTATTTTACAACCGATGTATATTAAAACTTTATTGATTTTACAACCCTATTGATTTTATAACCTGGTTGATTTAACAACCTGATTGGTTTTACAGTCCAATTGGTTTTACAAACTGATTGTACAACCCAATTGATTTTATAACTTGATTGAATTTACAACCTGATTGATTTTACAATGCAGTTGGTTTTACAACCTGATTGCAATCTTGTGGTTTTGCAAGGACTTAAAATCAATGATTAATTTGACACAAATTTTATATTGTACCCCATAATGTGTAAAAAAGCATGGCAGTATTATGTATTACATTACAGACATTAACTTTGTGGTTCTTTAAAATGGAGAACAAAGTGTCTGTAAATCAAAAACAAAAAATTATACTTATTTTCTAGTGATTTCTTTATGCTCCTCTTTAAAATCATAATTCGCTTTGTATCATAAACCAGGCTTAGAGGCAATGGTTTATTTTGGAGACTGGATGCTACAGGATTGAGTTGTGACATCAATGGTCACAAATAGCAATCCTGGCTTTACCTGTCAAATTGTTAAAATTGGTGGCAATGGGGTATATAAACTTCTCACTGACTTAATAAAGTGATCAGTTGAACATATGAATCAACCCAAATTGTTCCCTCTGATGAATTACAATAGTAACAAAACTGGTCCGGGACAATGGGCGATTAAAACACCCCAGCAGATGGGAGGGAATGCCTCCACATCCTTCCTTACTAATATTCAGAACTTTGCTGTACAGTGTACTAATATTTAAAACTTACAGTGTACTAATATGCTGTATGGTATACTAATATTCTCAACTTTGTTGTACAGTGTAATAACATTCAGAACTGTACTGATTTAATATTCATGGCTGTTGTTCAGTGTACTAATATTCAGAACTTTTGTTCAGTGTACTAATATTCAGAACTGTTGTACTGTATACTGATATTCATGACTGTTGTACAGTGTAGTAATATTCATAACTGTTGTACAGTGTTCTAATATTTATAATTTATGTATTGATGAGACCTTGAATGAGCTTCATTTTCAACATTGCACGTCATCATTTGGAAGAGTTATGGCCCTTAAATGCCTACCCTATCATTGTTTCTAAAGCCATGTTCCCAGCTTAAAAGCTTTACAAGCAAATTTTAGATAGCAAGGCCCATGTGATGCAACCATTGCAAAGAGGTAATTGCCATGATTAACAGATCTGATGCACCATTAATATGTTTTGTTGCTTTTCAGACAGAGGAGATCTATATACATGGGGGAAAAACAAGTGGGGTTGTTTAGGACTTATCTATAATAAGGACCAATATTTTCCTCTGAAGGTAAGAATTTAGCAAAGATTTTTTAATTGTTTGAGAATTCTTGAAAGATCGAGTTTTTATCTGATATTTTCTGCGGAAAAAATCTCGTTGATGGACTTAAAATCCTAATGCGGTGTCAGATTTGCACCAATTTTATGCAGGACCAAGTAGACATTATTAGAAGTCTTTGATCAAAACACCATATTGTATATCTGAAGGACACCTTTTTCATTTATGACCAATTAACATCATTGGTCTTTCAGGACATATTGGTTAGAGCATCCGATGTGGAAGTGGGAGTTTGTGGGTTCGACCCCTGGCTGAGTCATACCAAAGACTTACAAAAGTGGTACTAACAGCTGCCTTGTTTGATGCTCAGCATTATGAGGTTAGCGTTAGGACTGGTCGACCTGGTGTCAGGATAATGTGACTGGGTGGGACATCATGCTACATGTCTGCATCATGATGCCCCAGTGCTAGACATCACTATAAACTGCCTCACTGCAGACATCATAGTGATATAAATGATTTTTTTTTAAAGCTATGTTAAAAATCCTAATGAAACAAATAAACAAACAAATTATGTTTTAGCGAGTGCCTGGTTACCCGTTAAATGGTGCAACAGGTACCTGGGTAAGTTTTCCATGGTTTTTGACAGCCCTAGTGGATATATGAGAAAGATTGCCAGTAGCTTCTTGTGGGTCGGTGGTTCTTTCTGGGATTTTCCCTGATCTTTCCTCCACCATTAGTACTGGCCACCATGTATAGCCTATCTTGTGCTGAAAAATGGCGTTAAACTCTACAGCAGTAACAACTAGACCGTGGGATGAATAATTTATGTAATGTTTCTTGGCAATCCTCTAAGTAGCAGAAGTAACAGCAAACTAGTGCTAACTTATGGATGACTTACAGCAAGTCATCATGTATGATTTTCAGGTTTATGACCAGCAGAGCGAAAAATAGAAAACCTTTAAATGACATTGGAACTTGACCTTGACAGATGCATCCTGGCATGAAGGCCTTCCAAATTTATATAAATTACACTGATCCAAAATCCACAATCAAATATGACAACTATACAAGGGAAGCTAATATACAGTCAGACACCTTCAGAAGGAGATTAACAGCACCTTAGAGACATGTTGCAGAAAAGAGAATACCTTTAACCAATGTGTTTTTCAAGAAAGAATAGAATTTGATAGGAAGCATGATGCTGGTCCATCACACAATATGACCACCATTACTAAAAATAAAAAACCATTAAAAACTTAATCAAAGAAGCTGCTAAATGAAATTTGACCAAATTTAACATAATGTAGACATATTATAATCATATTTTCATCCCATTGGGTTATAACTTTGGCTTCTCAAGTGCCCAAAAAATTGTAGAACTTTAATAAATTAATAAGCTGTTTAAACTGGTATTTCACAACAAATTAATTAGAATGCCCTCTATTGAATCTGTTACATTGCTAGAAGACTTCAGATGTAAATTTATGGCCATTTTGAATTGCTCTTAAGCTCATTGGAACCATGAAATCAGAATACACTCTGCCATTGCTGTTATGTGCCAAGAAAAGAATTTGGATGTCAGTAGTCTATGGTTACCATTATGTTGCAATAAATTTATTAATTTTGCAATCCCTGATTCCAACATAATCAGGGTCAGTAGAAATTTACAATGCTGTCTTTGATGGCATGTATTATGCAAAGAGTTGTTTTAGCATTTCCGTCATTTTTAATTTCGTGATCAATATTTAGTATCACATCAGCATAAATTGTCCAGTATTCTATGCTAGGATGCTTTGTGTCAGAATTGGTCAGACACTTCTGCAGTTTATTTAGATAAAGTTGTCAGTGTTGTTCTTTTAGTAGTCAATTGGCATCACTAAATTGAATGTTCTTTATGCCAGGGTGTTTGCTGTAAAGTTTATTCAGACTTTCTGGAACTTTTCTTGTTTTTTTTGTGTGGCAGTGGCCATATTTGATGGTGGATTTGCTTTTTTTGTATAAAACTGAAAGAACTCTACTTCTACAACAAAACATAAATTTAAGTCATGAAAAAAATGTAGCTTTTCAGAAAACCATGAAAATTGATATGTATGAAAATTAAGTACGTGTAATTATACATTTTCAAAAAATGTTTCTGCTTAGTAAATTCACTTAATTCAGAATTATAGAGAATATATAGAATGTACATTTAATTGGAAATCTGACTTGAGACATTTATTTCTTCGTTTTTCCCAAGGTGTCACTTCCAGCTGAGTCGAAGATGGTTCGATGTGGTGTGGACCACATGGTAGTGCTATCCCAGTCATACTGCTGATGATGTCATCATTCTGTGTAATATGTCTTGTTCTTGTCAATTGTTAAATTTATAATAAAATAATACAATGTTTATGGTGATGCTACTTAATTGCCTCGGGAGGTAAATGATGCATGATTATTTCAGATTTAATACAGATTTGTTTCAGGGGCCCCTAGTGGCTGAGTGGTCTAAAGCGCTTTCTGTTATGGATGACTGCCATCTAACCTCTGTCTGCATGGGTTTGAGTCTAAGATTCAGCTAATGTAGTTATGTGAGTAAGCTTGCCAGTAGCTTCTCATGGGTCAGTGGTTCTTTCGGGGGGTTTTCCCGGGTTCTTCCTCAACCAGTAATACTGGCCACCTTGTATAGCCTATCGTGTGCTGAGAAATGGCATTAAACCCAAAAACAACAGATTTGTTTCACATCAAGAAGGGGGATCAAGTCATTTACACACCATTATCCTGATTTTTATCTGTCGTAAAAACAGTAAAAGACTTTCTCTACTTTCCTTTCCAACAGTATTGAAGCATAGTCATCTTATGCTCCTGGCAATTCATGTATTGTATGTCATCATTAGCAAAAAATATGCAAAATTGCATTCAGATTTGTTAGACGTTAGTCTCAATGACACATTAAAATGGATTTCTTTAACAGCAGTCAATTAAAGCAAGCCTCAATCACATTCAACCATCACAAAATCGGGTTGTAAAATATATTGAATTGTAAAATCAGTTAGTTTTGTAAAACCAACTCATCCAAGAATCACTACTCAAACACATACCTCCAATCATCTTTAAATCAGGTGACAAGTTGAGATGTAGGATGTGTCTTGATTCGTTCGCTTTTATTGATTGGATAACATTAAAAAAGCAAAATTAAGAGGATAGATGCAGCGAGTTCATTTGCTCAATGAAGAATGAAAATCGTCAAAAAACAGTTCATTAATGAGGAGTGATGCTGCTAGAATGCACACATACTCAATGGAACCTTGATCTGTGACCATCTCACTTGCCACGTCTAGTCTTCCATTAATGAAGATGCAAGTTAAAGGCAAGCATTTCTTCATTTGATGAAAATATGGAAACCCATCTCTAGAGGGACTAATACTTTTTGACACTTATTACTGCTTTTGCTGCTGATGCTACAGCAAGGAAATGGCAAACCATAATATTAAAGTAAAAAACGTGTTACAGATGTACTGGATTTGGCCCAAAACAGGCGTTATACAAATGTACTCGATTTGGTCCAAAACAGGCGTGTTACAAAATGTACTGGAAATGGCCCAAAACAGGTGTGTTACAAAATGTACTGGATTTGGCCAAACAGAAACTGGTGAGATTTAGTCCATTGAGACTATTGGTAGTCAGGATTTTGTGATATCTTAACAATTGGTGGAGACAAATTCCACTACAAATGTTGTGTTGAAGACAATTCACTTCAACATTCATTTGAATGAAGAAGTTAGAAAGTTCAAACCATAATAAAAAACATTTGTAGAAACTTTCCAAAACCAAGGGAAAAAACCAATCCCTTGTTAACTAAAAATTGGGAAATCATGTCATTCCCAAATCTACAATGTATAAACTATTCATTCAGAAAACACCTACAGGTTTTTTAATGTTGTTTGAATGTTTAAAATTATTTTTGTATTGTTGCCAAGAAACAAAAACAGTGACTATGCTGACATCTTGACATTTTTCACAATATGGTGTAAAAGAAATTGCCAATGAATCAAATGGTCGATTAAACTTCATGATTGGTATTAACAACAGATACCACATGTACCTCCTAATCCAAATTTAACTGAGATAACATACTTAAACGAGAGTAGCAATCACAGACCTGCCAACACTATCTCCCGATTCCCAGATTTTTAAGAAAAATTCCCGATTTTTCAGCTCATCAAGAAAACACAAAGTCGTATTTTTTTAAACAAAAATTTCATTTTCCATTACCCTGTTTCTGTATCTGGTTTTCTGTGTCTGGTATGTTTCATAGTACTTGACCATATCTGGCTTCATTTCCAGTTCTCATCAGCTACATATGCGGATTGATTAGCATCTCCTGTATATTTATTATTACGTGGAACTGAGCGATTAAAGAGTGTGGGATTTCAAGAATTTTCAACTTCTGCATAATGATGAAGTCAGACGAATTCTGAAGTATTGCCCAACTAGATGGTTTTCTCTTGGAAAGTTTATTAATTGTCATACAGAGCTGTGGGTGCCACTTAGTGAGTTTATTGAGAAAATGTATTTAGAAGAAAAGGCAAAAGCACAGAAGGCTTCAGCAGCTGCTTGTAAGCTGCAGGGCAGATGCTGGTGCTTCTATGATTGACAGCTGCTTCGAGTCTCAGCAATGCCAGGCTGAAAAGAATAAGAGATAACCTAAACTCAAGATGTACTCTTGCATATTGGCAGTTTTTAAGCTGGATTCAGACCAATTTTGACAGACCCAACAAAGCTGTACAACATGACAAGCCCCTAATTCACAAGACCAGAGACATTCTATTATCCATGTACAGAGAATTCCTTTTGATTGTTATTAAACCAAATGATGCACTTTTGCAGAAATAGAAATCTGCAATATACAAGGGACTGAAATAACAAAAATAGACATCGTGATCATAACATATACACCTTATTCTTGTACCTCCTGATTTTTCATCCTGCCTCCTGATTTTGAATGGTGATTTTCCTGATTTTGATTTCTTCAATGTTGGCAGGTCTGCAATCATTGATGGATCAAACAGATTTGTGAAAACAAAAATTGCAATGTATGGACAATTATTACAACATTAAAAACTGTTTCAGCAGAAAATTCTTTAGATGAGACAACTTGGAGAGAAATTGAAATATGTAGATGTACCAGAGGGGATGACAGACACAGCTACAAGGATGGAAGAGAAGGGAGAAAATGAACTAGATTTTGAAGTTCACCTGCTAAAATACCAAAAGTTGTCTCACCTATTTTAAGGATAGATTAGATCCACCCCTTGTTGACAGAAGAGAAAATTGAAGAGAAGGAAAAAGAAGTCGGGAGACCAGTCATCCTTTAAACCTATATAGACATTGAAGAAAAAAATAAATAAAAAACGGTAGACTGTGTCAGTCCTTTATCTACGGCCAATTCGTGCAAGCAATATTTCTTTATGAAAATTTGTGCATCCACAAGATTTCCAGAGATAATTCTTTTGAGGAATATTGAAACTAAATCACATGTACAAGCTTGAACAAAGAACTTTTTTACGCTTGTAGACCAAATCTATTTAGTCTCATCAAAGTCAAACATTTTGTCGAAAGTTTTTATTATAAGTTATGTATGAATTTGGCATCCAACAGTTTAAATCTTTTGCTGATAACTCTGAACGTCTAGGAGCTTTGGAAAGATTTCAAAAGACTTTGAAGAACATAATTCGTTCAGTTTTTGTAGATACAATAAAATATTGGAATGAGAGTATTTGCTGTTAGGAATCAGTTTTGGGAATATTTGGGTTTTAATCTTTTTGGATGGTTTTTGAACATTCTGTTAGTGGACAATTGAAGTTATTAAAAAAGAAAACTTCTTTCAAATAAGATGCCATGCTTAATCTTCTTGACTCTCTCTTTGATTTCAAATATTTGTTGATGGCTTTTGAAGTAGTAGAAGCTAATCTCAGTCAAAACTGATATTTTGGTATGACAGAAATACACAGGACAGTATAAAGCCTGGTGATAAATTCTGGCTTTAGTTTCAACGCATAGTAATAATGTTTAATTCCCATAATGTTCAATTTCCTAATGCCTGTACTACCCACATTGTAAAGTTAAGGTGTAATGTTTTTTTGTGTTTGTTCCCATTATGTCCCATATAAGTCAACTTTACATTCATTGTAAAAATGAAACATAATTTTTCGTTCTTTTTATGTAATCATGGTCTTATAATTTATATATGTAATTCTACGTCCTGGCCATTCTCTTTTCTGCATGTCCCTTCATCTCCTACTGAAGGAAATACAGATGGATGGATGTATTGATAGATGGATAGAGAAACCTTATTAAAATAAATTTTGACACCATAGTGTCAATGTTTTCTCTACAGGCATGATAGGGAAAATATCTTTTTCAGAGTGCAACGTTGCACAAACTGTAATGTAATTGTTGAATGTGTTACATAAATAGAGCCAACAGCAATTTCTCATTGAAACTTATTTGATGGCATGTGTTCAAAGTTTTTTTGGAGTAGATTTTATTATCCAGAGGTATATCTTATAACTTTATTTTTGATACAATGTTGTCACCAATTCTTCCATTAAATAAATTGTTTTCAATTAACATAATAAAACGATGAGAACATATATGGCGATATCAAATTATATTTGACTTTTATAACATAGTCTCACAAATATGCTAAAGAATAACACAAAACTTGTAACTCCTCTTAGGTCTTGCACGTGTGATGTCCTAATAATCGGGCATGACAAATTCTCTCACATTCTTTAACAAATACTCTTGAGATTTATAATCAACCCTGCATTATGCAGCTGGTCTGGATGCTTGACGTGGGATATTAATATTGACTGGATCTCTGGATCCAATGCTTTCTTCCCAAAACATTAATTTTGTTCCGTGAGCAACAACTCAAAAATACCATTTGTCATTTGATATTATTAAACATAAAAAATGCGGAAAATATTTAAGGTACGTAACATTATTAGGTCTTTAAGTTTGTTCTTGCAGTTGAAAAAGGTGAGTTTTAAGAGCACTCTTGAAAGGGATCACTGTTTTCATGTCTAATTTCAATGGGCAATTCATTCCACGTTGCTGGGCACTGGTATGCAAAAGAACCTTGTTCATATGAATTCATTTTCGTAGTGGAGACAATGAGTATGTTATTGTCAGAAGAGGAGCGTAATTATCTTGCTGGTGTATACACATGGGTGAGAACAGATAGTTAGGTTGCTATAAGGATGATCCGAGTAGCTGTGTTTTGAACTTTCTGAAGTTTTATGGAGTAGATATTTAGACGAAACAGACAAAATTGAGTTACATTAGTCCAGTTTTTAAAGTACTAATGAATTCAAGTTTTTTAGTGGCGTCAGCGGAAAGATAATTACAAATGGAGCTGATGCATTTCAACTCAAGATATGCAGCCTTGCATATGTTCATTACATGTTAGTGCAGTGCGAGAATACTGTCCAGAGTAACGCCTCGGTTTCGAACTGACTGTGTGAATTTAATTCTAGTGTTGCTGATATTTATTGTTTGAGGTAAAGGAAGTGCATGAGAAAGTCTTTGTGTTGTGATCAGAATGGACTTAGTTTTATCATCATTCATCTGCAGCTTGTTACATGTCGTCCATGATTTCATATCAGAAATGCACCTCTCTACTCCTTGGATGGTAGCATCATCTTTA
The DNA here is from genome assembly GCA_029339505.1 of Unio delphinus. Classification (NCBI taxonomy): domain Eukaryota; kingdom Metazoa; phylum Mollusca; class Bivalvia; order Unionida; family Unionidae; genus Unio; species Unio delphinus. Next base: position 2,183,368 of record JAQISU010000012.1, on the reverse strand, counting down.
GTTGGGTGGCTAGATTTGTATATTTGGGTGTCATCAGCGTACAACTGGCGAGACACTGGATGATGATATATGACACTTGTGAGTGTATGAGTGTACAGAATTAAGAGAACAGGTCCCATAACAGACCCCAGTGTAACACCACAATATGGATTTATTGGGCTGGAATGTATTCCATTTGCAGATACAATTTGTGACCTGTGGACTAAGTAGGACTGGAACCACAGTAAGGCTGTATTGTGAATGCCAAATACATGCTGGAGACTGCGAAGTAATATATCATGATCTATTATGTCAAATGCTGCAGACAAATCAAGGAGGGTGTGGACTGTAATCGCTCCGCTATCCACAACAGAGAGAATGTCATTAACTACTTTCACAAGAGTAGTTTCAGCACTGTGGTATGGGCGATATGCAGATTGTAGATACTAAAGGGACTTTTTGAATTCAGATGAGATACAAGTTAGGTTAGAACAACCTTTTCTTGGACTTGTTTTTTTATTTATTATATATGGTTGATGGCGGTATTTTTAAAAAAAAATCTGTATGGGCTAGTGTTGGTTTCTTCAGCAGAGGCTTTACAATGGTAGTTTTGAAAAATGATGCGAAATTCCCGAATTTGAGAGAGGTATTAATAACACCAGTTAGTGATGGCAATATCGGATCTAAGCACTCAAGAAGCAGTGATGTTGGAATTGGATCAAGTTCACACGACTTTGGTGCTCTCTTCATCACGATTGTCCGTACTAAATCCATATATAGACAGGTTTAAATGTTGCTAACGGTTGTCACGGAAATTCTGTATCGCGACTGTATGGTGACGATGAGTCAACTGAAATTGTGTTGTCCAGCTTGTCTCTAATGGTTTGTATATTACCGTGCAATTAATGACTCTTCCGTTTTATTTAAATATGAGGTGTACCTTTTCCGGAACTTTTCCGGAAATTCCCGAATGAGTTAGAGGTTTTAATAACATGAGTTAGTGATGGCAATATTGGATCTAAGCACTCAAGAAGCAGTGATATTGGAATTGTATCAATTTCACATGACGTTGGTACTCTCTTCATCACGATTGTCCGTACTAAATCCATATATAGACAGGTTGTCGCGGAAAGTTTGTATCGCGACTGTATGGTGACGATGAGTCAACTGAACTTGTGTTGTCCAGCTTGTCTCTAATGGTTTGTACATTACCGTGCAATTAATGACTTCTGTTTTATTTAAATATGAGGTGTACATTTTCCGAAACGTCTAGGCATACAATACTTTATTTATTTTTTTTAGCTAAAAATATCATTTGAAACAACTTAGAAAAGTTTATAATCATGTAATATTTTGCAGTACAGTAAAATATGTCTTGAGAGACCACCTGTCTTGAGAGACAAGGTTCTCCATGTACATATTTATTGATTATATAGTGTTGTGACCTGTTATGAGAGACCACCTGTCATTAGTGAACGTCGTGTTTTGAAAAAAGTGGTGGTCGTAGTCTTTCAAGACAGGTTCCTCTGTATATTAGAAAGTTACTTCAGTTGCCGTAAGTAAAATATACTTTGAATGGACGTCTTTCTGTTTCTGATCTTCCTGATTAAGCCTTCTTTTATTTACAAGACTCAATGGATTAATACAAGCAGCAATTGTAGAAAAATGTTGATTATAACATCTAAGACAAACACGTTAATTTTATTATTTTCCATTCTTTTACAATTTTAATTTGCCTTAACATAAACGTTAGTTTAAGGAATTAGATTAAATAGTGGGTAAAATGAACCAGTGGGATTTCAACTGGGTTAACTCGGATAGTCGTAATAAAATATTAAAGACAGTTTGTACCAGCGCAACTATACTGTTGTATTGACTAATTTTGTTGTCCAACACAGTGTTTCTACCCTGTACACTATTTCACGGAACTAAACTTTTCGTATGGTTGTTTTCTTGCAAGTTCATATAAAGTATAAGTGCTAACAAATGTATTAAATATTTATTAAGTTCCAATTATAGATAAGACATAAGATTATATTATGTTATATTTAAAACAAATAATGTTTCGACTTGTTCTATAAACAAAAAAGAATAAACGAATTGACCAGCTACAATAACTACATGAATAGTTAAATACTTCATTTTAGTATTATTGTGAAATATTTATTTAATATCCGGAATTAGCACAACGTTAAAAACATAGTCATCTCCAGAATCCAAGAAAAATTCGCAAAATGGCAAATCACTTCTACGTTATGAGGACGTACGCAAATTTGACGTCATACTTTGAGAGGGCTTTTCAAGCGTTTCTCCCTCAATGTCATAAAGCTGATTCTGGAACCTCTAACTCTTAGGACATTAATCATTTAGCTGCACAAGTGAATACCTTAATTAACTTTATTTTATTTCAGCAATATATAAATATAGTTTCAAGTATGTCACAGTAATTGAAATCCATTTACTTCGGACATCATAACCACTGAGAATTCTGCAATTCATGCATTATTTGTTCTATGATTTACAAAATTATTATATATTTACTAGGTCACGCCTCTACCTCAAGCGGTTTTATCTGGTCATGTGACATGAATGATTCTTGCATAAAATTAGCGCCCGACTGAATATTAATTATTTTTGTTACAAGACTTAGAAGACGTCTGAACGAAAACTACATTGACTGAAGTTTTTGGGTACAGTCAGAACTAGGTACGTTTCCTATTTTTAAAGACCTTGATACATAATTAAAACAGGGTTTAATCTTGTATGGAGAATTATATTATTTAGCTTGTCATTAAATTTAAATATTTGTTTGTTATCTGATATAATGGAACCAATTGTCCAATTGTATAACCCCAGATAGGCGGAACGTACGGCGTAGAGAACATTGATTCAGAAAATAACGACAAAACTAGCTGCGATTGGTGCATTATGTAAGAGTCGCACTTTCTGTTTGACTTAAGAAAGTTTAGCCTCTTGGGAATATGTATGTTTATCTTAATTCATATGTATATGATACTTTTTTTTCATGTTTTTTTTAAAAAATGTGGCACACATTACTGAAAACGTGTTTGTTGTGACTAAATAACTCTTACCCCTGTCTAGTTCAAGCACAGGTTTCTTTTACATGGAGTGGAGTAGAGCACTTCATTCGGTCGTCGTCAAATTGACAATCTAACATTTTTCTCTTTAACAGTATGTAGTATGCTGAGGTAGGATTGAAAATACATTTATTTCGCCAAACATTAGGTCTTTGAAGTCCATGGTAAAACAATTAGTTTCGTAATACCTTCTAGTTGGAGATTATTTTTTTTTTTATAACTATAAATTTTTAGAGCGTGTAATAGATAACTCTGTCGTTCCCACTGTGATTCATAGTACGAAGAGTGTGACGATTTTACCCCAACCCCTTATATTAGTACATGTATGTATAACTTGTGATTCTGACTGGCCTTGTACATGTATAAATTGTACGTCTGCCTGACCCAGCTGTGATGGTTCAAATTGTTCAAAGTTAGCTAATCCCTTACGTAAGATGGTCTTTGTTTAGCTCTCGAGGGGAAATTCTACTAGAAGACTGTGTCCATTGCGGACGGGTGACGTAATCACCTCAAAGGACATGAGACCGCCAATTGATAGACACAGACAGACATTCGGATGATTGACATTCAAACGACTGACCAGAGTCGATCGCCCTCCAATCGAAATGCGATGTGGGTGGGACTTGATTCGAAATCTTGAAGATAATACCCGATGCTTAGTAGGAATTAGTCAGTTCGCTACAAGAAATTAAGAAGAGAAGTAGAACTCCGTACGGCCAGACGAAAATTGGTGGCAGAATCAGATTTTAGAAATGAAGGAAATCTTAAGATAGTTTCAAAGGAAGCTTTCGGGTGACGTTGAGAGAATTCCGGGCGAATTTCGGGTGACGTTGAGAGAATTCCGGGGGAATTTAGGGTGACGTTGAGAGAATTCCGGATGACGTGGAGAGAATTCCGAGTGAATGTGAGAGATACCGAGTGAATTTCGGGTGACCTCAAAAGATACCGTAGAAGAGGAAACGGAAGTAGAGATAGAAGAGGAAACGGAAGTAGAGGAATCGGAAGGAGAGAAAGACGAAATGAGACTTATTTAGATGAGTAACACTCAAGAAAAGAAAAAATATTCCTCACACTGAAATCAAATGATGATCTAGGGATCATTGGGTCAAGAGTGACATTGATTGCTTAATATCTTTAAAATTTTCATTTATTAAATTGTTATTGTTTAAATTTCATCTTTGTATTTCTTTTAATTTAACTGTCGGCATTGCTGACTGGGGGCTCGTAGCCATTTATAATATGTTGTCCAGAAGTAAACATTCTGAATGCGGACCAGGGGAACTTCCTCATAATTCTATAAAGTCTATGGGAAGAACCCCACCCCTACTAAACGACACTTCACAAACAGGTAATGATTTCCGATAAAAAATTGCAGTTCCTCAAAATCATGAGGGACGCTTTCTTTTCCATAGACATGTATTAATTCTCCTATCCGGTCTCGAAAAAGCCATAACATTCCTGTCAATGCCTTGAGAAAAATGTAATTGCTCTGGATATAGCCAATGCTTATGTATGCATACAATATCTACCGTATGAAGTAACCAACAAAGATAGATCGTTCCTGTCATAATGCCCTTCGTATTCCAAGTCATTATGTTTAGATTAGTCATCATTTTGACCACTTTTTAAGAATCTTAATATTTGTGATCTGTACTCCCGATTGTACGGATGTCTGCGTATTACATGATTTAACTCTTCTGGACCATAGTCTGCTTTAATTCGAGATTACAACAAAGATTTTGATTTTTAAACCTCTCTTCATTCCATTGAATATTATAGTACTTATTCGCACCTGGATTGATTTCGAATTATTATTGTTTATATCATTCCTGTCATAATTTTTCAGTGGAGAATTTCTATCATCCGATACTTGATTTTGATTAGTTTTATTTTCTTTCTCATCAATTTTCGTTTCCAATTCTCTTCCTTTATCTGCTTTACATATTGTAGTAGATGATGTAGTGTTTGGGGTTTGTCCTACTTGAGACTGCATGAAACCTGCGGTTTGTGTATGTTGGTACCTTAGAGACGCTTAAACCGGTATTTCTTCTATATTCTTGTTGATCAGACAAAATCCTCTTTCGGGATTCTTGATGATGGCTATCAATTACGTTTGTATTCAGAACTGAATTTGGTGTACCAGGTACACTTGCAGTTGGGCAATAATATCTGGTCATATTTGCATAAGAGCAAGACAGCAGCAAAACATTTTTAAACTGGAGCTGAATTCCACTCATCTGTGCACTTACTGGCTCAATGTTGTTCTCGTTTACAGCTTTCGATTGTCATTGCCTGACTCTTTATTATAATCTGCCATTACATGTAGATTAGATTCCAAACGCAATTCCGACGTCCTTGACATATCAATGTACGATTCAAGTCTTTTAATTGTATCATCTTTACTTTGTATCATCTCACCCAAACGAACGTTGACCTTTTTCGTTCTCTTCATTTCTTCCAAAATACTTGCACAAATGACATTTAGTTCATCTTTTACAAATTGTTTCAGATCAATAAATGTTTCATATTGCAATATGGGAATGCTGCTTTCAACTCTTTCAACTTAACTATTATTTTCACAATCTCCTAACGATGTATTACCTCTTGATTGATCTATGTCACTTGACTGACCATTGTCTTGAATATTATGCATAAGACATCATATTATATTATGTTATATTTAAAAAGAAATAATGTTTCGACTCATTCCCCGATCGGCAAAGAATAATTGAATTGACCAGCAACAATAAATACACAAATATTTAAATACATTTCTTTATTTTATCATGGTCATCTCCTGAATCCATGGAAAATTAGCAACATGGTAACATCACTTCCGCGTAAATCGGACGCCATACATTGAGAGGTCTTTCTCATCGTTTCTCCCTCAACATCATAAAGCTGATTCTGTAACCTCTAACTATTAGGCCATTAATCATTTATCTGCACAAATGAATACATTAATGAACTTTATTTGCCTTACCTCTGAGAATTCTGTAATCGATGAGTTATTTGTTCTATGATTTTCAAAATTATTAGATAATTGCTAGGTCACACCTCTACCGCAAGCAGTTTTATTTGGTCATGTGACATGGACGATTCCTGCATAAAATTAGCGCCCGACTGAATATTAATTCTTTTGTTACAAGACTTAGAATACATCTGAACGAAAACTACACGAACTGATGTTTTGGATACAGTCAGAACTAGGTACGTTTCCTATTTTTAACGACTTTGATACGTACTTTGATACGAAACAGGGTTTAATGTTGTATGGAGAATTATATTATTTACCTTGACATTAAATTTAAAAGTTATAATTTGTGAAGAAAGATAATAAATACTTTGTTATTTGGTATAACGGTACCATTTGTTTAACCCCAGATGGGGCGGAACTTACGGTGTAGGGAACATTGATTCAGAAGAAAAACTTAGATGTGATTGGTGCATTATGTACTTTCTTGCTTGACATAAAAAAAGTTGAGCCTCCTGGTAACATGTAAGATTATGTTAATTCATTTGTATATGATACTTTTTATTTTGTTTTATGTTTGGTTTTTAAATGTGGCACACACTACTGACACATGTATGTTGTGACTAAATAACTCTTACCCCTGTCTAGTTCAAGCACAGGTATCTCTTACATGGAGTGGAGTAGAGCACCTCATTCAGTCGTCGTCAAATTGACAATCTAACATTTTTCTCTTTAACAGTATGTAGTATGCTGAGGTAGGATTGAAAATACATTTTATTTCGCCAAACATTAGGTCTTTGAAGTCTATGGAAAAACAATTAGTTCCTTAATGACTTCTAGTTCCAGATTTTTTTTTCTAACCATCAATATTTAGTGCGCATGATTGATAAAAGTAATTTTTGATAAATAGTTTCAAAACAGTTGTTTCCAATGAATAGACTTACCTCAAAAATATAGTCAATACTTTGTTTTACATTCTTTTACTTAAATTCAAAGACTCTCTCGATTGTTCATGGAAGAACTATTTGCTAAAAATACCAGGCTATAATATTTGATAATTCATTCAAGGCGATTATTTATCTGACGCTAAAGGTTAAGTTATTTGTCACAGTTTAGAAAAGTGCGTTTTAATATTATTTTACACTGTTATTGTTTTGTCATTCCATTGCAGAATAGCCGTGTATACGTTCCAATGAAAACCAATAAAGGACCTAGATTATACGCAATTGGTTCAATTTTCCTGTTGGCATACTTCGTTAATCGCTGCCAATTTAGAGTAGATGGATTTGTCAACAAGGTCTTTGAATCGTCTACCGCCAACTATGCTTATTCCAGAATTCCAAATAATACGAATAGTGATGGCGGCATATCATCCCATTCAAAAGAGAATGTGTCCGAAGCAACTCATGTAGGAATAACAGGCACACTTAATCAAAGTACTCGGGAAGGAAATACTGAGGATTACCATAGATCAACAGAAGCAAGCGAAGTCTTCACCACTGTTAATGCTAGCGTCATAACTTCGCCAGTAGAGAGTGATTCAACAAAAATATCTACTTTGACCACGTACGACAGTAAGAGAATATCTAGTTATGAAGTAACTGGTCAACAAGAACACACCGCAAAAACAGAGTATATTCGACAAAACAGCATTGATCTCGCTGGTAATAACTACATTTCGGGTTCGGCTACGATCACACCCTCCACTGTCAGGAATGAATCCAATTCAATGGAAGCCGAAACGGTTTTCATATCAACTGTCTCAGAAACGTTTATCACGAAATCTACCGTACAGACGGATGTTCCATGTAAATTGTCGATCTCAAAAAAGATAAACAGAGTTTTGTCTAATTACGTGAATCCTGGGATCTGCGGAATCGGTATTCTCTGCAATGTTGTCAATCTGATTGGATTGTGCGATACCAAGATGTCTGATTCACCGTACATCTATCTAATAGCATTATCAATTTCCGATATGGGCGTCTTAATCATGGTATTTATATACGAGATGTTCACTGAAAAGATCAGGGATTTTGCGTCCGTTGCTTTTGGGGCGTATGTATATTATCCACTTGTGAACATATTCATGTTTGCAAGTATCTGGGTGACTTGCGCTTTAACACTTGAACGTATTGTTCATATCAAAAGACCGCTTCTCGCAAGATCAATTTGCACAAGAAAAAAGGCAAAATGTTTTATTTCTTGCATCATAATATTTGGCATTGTTTTCAACATTCCACGATTCTTTTTCTACCGTCCAGTATGCCAAAATAATAAATGTTCTGATGCTATTACAAAGTTTAATCAGTTCGAAGGCTTGAATTACATTTCCTGGACATATATTGCTGTGCTAAACATTTTGCCATTAATAATCTCTATTACGTCTAACTTCTATATGACAAGACTGATTCATGTGTCCTTACGCAAACGACAGAGAATGCAGCCTCACATATCAAACCATGACGGAGCCAATCACAAGCTGAGCGATCACACGAACAAACTGACTGTTATGTTGCTCAGCATTGTATTTGTGTTCATCATCTGCACTTTCCCATCAGCATTCTCGGAGCTGGAAGTATCATATGCACTTTTTGGAGGAAATATGACTGTTGCAGAATATAGTCAAACCGATCTCTACAGCATATTACTTGAAGTGTCCAATTCACTTGCACTTCTAAATCACTCATTGAATTTCTTTTTGTACTGCGCTTTTAGTGACAAGTTCAGATATGTTCTTCGAAATAAGATGATGCCTGTATTGTGCAATAAATGAAAACAATTGGGGTTTTCGTTTTACATTAAATTCTCTGCCTCTGCCTCCTACATGAACCCTTAATGATCTATTAGTTGTAATGGCCTGTGATCTAATATGTTTTCCGTATAATATTATAATTGCTGTTTTGTTTTCTTCAAATTTCGTTATGGTTTAAATATCTTTATTGTTCTTCTTCTTCTTCTTCTTCTTCTTCTTCTTCTTCTTCTTCTTCTTCTTCTTATTATTATTATTATTTGGTACACAGTTAAAGTCAACGTATAACTGCGACGAGTTTTCCCAAATGGAGTCTGAATACGGTTAAATTAAATAATAAATAAGCTACGAAGTGGTTGTCTCCAAAAAACTAAAGAAAAGCATATTTGAATGCATAAATTGTGCAATAAAATTTTCATAAATAACGTGATTGTTATCCAACGTAAATTATGTATACATTACGCAATGCTATTAAAACATGTATTGGTCAGTCGCTATAGCAGATTAATCGTTTGAATAGAATGAGTATCTGGAAAAAAAGGTACACAATATCATATACTCGTATACTGCACTTTATTTTTCCTAACAATAAATAACTTCCAGTTAAATCTCCGTTCTCTGAAAATGAATACATAGATAATACAGATATATTAAAGAAAGCAAAATTTTTCTATAGAGAGATAAACTCACAAAGGGAATATAAATGCCATGGGCGTTATCATATAGAATGGTAATGACGTCAATGGGTACAGCAGATCAAGATCAGATTGAATAGAGTTTATTGTTGTTTGTACTAGGTGAATAAAGGGATCTTGTGGTATGTATGTATATATGTATGTATGTATGTATGTATGTATGTATGTATGTATGTATGTATGACTGACTGACTGACTCTCTTTATTTCTTTTTCAGAAGAGATTTCATTCAGTTAATATATCGTAAATACAGTAAAGTTATGAACATAGTTTGTCATTAAATTACATACAGTACACTATGTAGCAACAAAAGCAAAGATAACGTAATATCAAAACACATGAGAGAGAACTCGTTGGAAACGGGTTATATACGCAACATAGACTAAGCGAGGAAAAATAATGGAATTTGAATTATTTACATTCAACTGAAACGATGATCATGTTCTCACTCATTTAGAACACATGTGAGTTATTTATGAGATATAAATGATTTGGGTCCATTTCCATAATTTACTGAAGAAGCATACTATGTGATCGTTTTCAAGTTCCTTTGCTCTTCAATAAATTGGGTCTATTCCATCAGCCACCACACATATGAATGCCAGTCATGATTGATCATCCATGGAATCAAATATGTTCACTCTCTTGCTCAAAAGGATATGAAGTAGGGTGTCATTGTCCTGACATAAAAGCCAGTGCGAGTCTAGGATGTCTACGGCATCTATTATCTCTTCAAACATAGTGCTACGCTCGTTGTTTAGGGCTTGGCATTATAGTAACATATGCTTGGTTCTATCTATAGTCAATCTCTTGCAGAGTTTACAATTATATTCATTCTCTGCTGTAACGGAACACATAGTTAAATAAGTAATGTTAGCGAAAGTCCAAGTTTTATTAGGAAAACATTTACCAAGTTTCCAAACTGCAAGTGGTTGAAGATTAGTATGGACATTTGCATAAGGTAAAAGTTCAGGTCTCATTTCAAGTTTAGATCTCCACAATGATTCTTCGCAGCAGTGAACTGCCATTTCAATATTCTTCATCCAGGCTGATTTCGGGGTAGAATGTAGAGTGTTCACGAATTGGTGGAAAAAACCGTCAAGCTGGTATTTCAAACGGACACGATATATATCTTTAACAAACCCAACGCTCTCGCTCTCATGTATCAGGAAGTTAAGGATTATTCTGTGGAATATAATTTTCCATACAAATGAACCATTAGCTCTGCAGATTTTATTGATGAAACCTAGTATGATTTTATCCACATAACCCTCGATGGTTCACAGTGCAAGACTGCTAATTATTGTTTCTGTACAAGAGTGCTGATCAAGACCAATAATTCTTCTTACCACTGTTCTTTAACATACTTCCAGATCGTATACCTGTGACTGGCTCAAGCCTGACCACAATTCACATCCATATGTCATTGCAAGTAGTACCATTTTGACCATATTGTAGATTGTAGCACTATTTATTGGATTCACTCCATCCTTTCCAATGGCAGTCCCAACAACAATGGAATAAAATAATGACCTTCCTTTAACAGAAGCATTTTTATACTGCAGCAGTGTAGGAAAGATCTGTGGAGAGAGTAACCCCAGCATATGTTCTAGAAGAAACTATAGGAATCATTTTATTTCCGAGCATGAACATATATTTTTGTGTGATTTTCTTCTTCGAAAATATGACAATATTGCTTATCAGAATTGTACCGGATTCTCCACTTCGATGCATAGTTATTGAGGTTGCGAACAAAAAAACACACAGGCGTGTTGCAAAATGTACTGGATTTGGCCCAAAACAGGCATGTTACAAAATGTACTTGATTTGGCCCAAAACAGGCGTGTTAAAATGTACTGGATTTGGCCAAACAGAAATTGGTGAGATTTAGTCCATTATTGGTAGTCAGGATTTTGTGATATCCTAACAATTAGTGGAGACAAATTCCACTTCAAATGTTGTGTTGAAGACAATTCACTTCAACATTCATTTAAATGAAGAAGTTGGAACGTTCACACCCTATTAAAAAAAAGCATTTGTAGAAACTTTCCAAAACCAAGGAAAAAAACCTATCCCTTGTTGATTAACTAAAAATTGGGAAATCATGTCATTCCCAAATCTACAATGTCAAAATTATTCATTCAGGAAACACCTCAAGATTTTTAATGTTGTTTGAATGTTTAAAATTATTTTTGTGTTGTTGCCAAGAAACAAAAACAGTGACTATGCTGACATCTTGACATTTTTCACAATATGGTGTACAAGAAATTGCAACTGAATCAAATGGTCGATTAAACTTCATGATTGGTATTAACAAGAGATACCACATGTACCTCCTAATTCAAATTTAACTGAGATATCATATTTAAACAAGAGTAGCAATCACAGACCTGTCAACCGTATCTCCCGATTCCCAGATTTTTAAGACATACCTATCAACCGTATCTACAGATTCCCAGATTTTTAAGAAAAATTCCCGATTTTTCAGCTCATCAAGAAAAACAAATCCGTATTTTTTGAACAAAAATTTCATTTTCCATTACCCTGTTTCTGTATCTGGTTTTCTGTGTCTGGTATGTTTCTTTGTACTTGACCATATCTGGCTTCATTTCCAGTTCTCATCAGCTACATATGCGGATTGATTAGCTTCTCCTGGATATTTATTATTACCTGGAACCGAGTGATTAAAGAGTGTGGGATTTCAAGAATTTTCAACCTCTGCATAATGATGAAGTCAGACGAATTCTGAAGTATTGCCCAACTAGATGGTTTTCTCTTGGAAAGTTTATTAATTGTTATATAGAGCTGTGGGTGCCACTTAGTGGGTTTATTGAGAAAATGTATTTAGAAGAAAAGGCAAAAGCACAGAAGGCTTCAGCAGCTGCTTGTAAGCTGCAGGGCAGATGCTGGTGCTTCTATGATTGACAGCTGCTTCGAGTCTCAGCAACGCCAGGCTGAAAAGAATAAGAGATAACCTAAACTCAAGATGTACTCTTGCATATTGGCAGTTTTTAAGCTGGATTCAGACCAATTTTGACAGACCCAACAAAGCTGTACAACATGACAAGCCCCTAATTCACAAGACCAGAGACATTCTTCTATCCATGTACAGAGAATTCCTTTTGATTGTTATTAAACCAAATGATGCACTTTTGCAGAAATAGAAATCTGCAATATACAATGGACTGAAATAACAAAAATAGACATCGTGATCATGATATATACACTTTATTCTTGTACATCCTGATTTTTCACCCTGCCTCCTGATTTTTAATGGTGATTTTCCTGATTTTGATTTCTTCAATGTTGGCAGGTCTGCAATCATTGATGGATCAAACAGATTTGTGAAAACAAAAATTGTAATGTATGGACAATTATTACAATATTGAAAACTGTTTCAGCAGAAAATTCTTTAGATGAGACAACTTGGAGAGAAATAGAAATATGTAGATGTACCAGAGGGGATGACAGACACAGCTACAAGGATGGAAGAGAAAGGAGAAAATGAACTAGATTTTGAAGTTCACCTGCTAAAATACCAAAAGTTGTCTCACCTATTTTAAGGATAGATTAGATCCACCCCTTGTTGACAGAAGAGAAAATTGAAGAGAAGGAAAAAGAAGTCGGGAGACCAGTCATCCTTTAAACCTATATAGACATAGAAGAAAAAAATAAATTAAAAAACGGTAGACTGTGTCAACCCCTTACGTACGGCCAATTAGTGCAAGCAGTATTTCTTTATGAAAATTTGTGCATTCACAAGATTTCCAGAGATATTTCTTTTGAGGAATATTGAAACTAAATCACCTGTACAAGCTTGAACAAAGAACGTTTTTACGCTTGTAGACCAAATCTATCCAGTCTCATCAAAGTCAAACATTTTGTCGAGTGTTTTTATTAAAAAGTTATGTATGAATTTGGCATGCAACAGTTTAAATCTTCTGCTGATAACTCTCAACGTCTAGGAGCTTTGGAAAGATTTCAAAAGACTTTGAAAAACATGATTTGTTCAGGTTTTGTAGATACAATAAAATATTGGAATGAGAGTATTTGCTGTTAGGAATCAGTTTTGGGAATACTTGGGTTTTAATCTTTTTGGATGGTTTTTGGACATTCTGTTAGTGGACAATTGAAGTTATTAAAAAAGAAACCTTCTTTCAAATAAGATGCCATGCTTAATCTTCTTGACTCTCTCTTTGATTTCAAATATTTGTTGATGGCTTTTGAAGTAGCAGAAGCTAATTTCAGTAAAAACTGATATTTTGGTATGACAGAAATACACAGGACAGTATATTTCAGCCTGGCGATAAATTATGGCTTTAGTTTCAACGCGTAGTAATAATGTTTAATTCCCATAATGTTTAATTCCCATAATGTTCAATTTCCTAATGCCTGTACTACCCACATTGTAAAGTTAAGGTGTAATGTTTTTTTGTGTGTTCCCATTATGTCCCATATAAGTCAACTTTACATTCATTGTAAAAATGAAACATAATTTTTCGTTCTCTTTATGTAATCATGGTCTTATAATTTATATATGTAATTCTACGTCCTGGCCATTCTCTTTTCTGCATGTCCCTTCATCTCCTACTGAAGGAAATACAGATGGATGTATGTATTGATAGATGGATAGATAAACCTTACTAAAATAAATTTTGGCACCATAGTGTCAATGTTTTGTCTACAGGCATGATAGGGAAACGATCTTTTTCAGAGTGCAACGTTGCACAAACTGTAATTGTTGAATGTGTTACAGAAATAGAGCCAACAGCAATTTCTCATTGAAACTTTTTTGATGGCATCTAATGATGTGTAGTTATTAAATACTGAAAATTTAGTTGACTGTGTTCAAAGTTTTTGTGAAGTAGATTTTATTATCCAGGGGTATATCTTATAACTTTTTTTTTGATACAATGTTGTCACCAATACTTCCGTTAAATTAATTGTTTTCAATTAACATAATAAAACGATGACAAAATATATGGCGATATCAAATTATATTTGACTTTTATAACATAGTCTCACAAATGTGCTAAAGAATAACACAAATCTTGTAACTCCTCTTAGGTCTTGCACATGTGATATCCTAATAATCGGGCATGACAAATTCTCTCACATTCTTTAACAAATACTCTTGAAGATTTATAATCAACCCTGCATTATGCAGCAGGTCTGGATGCTTGATGTGGGATAGTAATATTGACTAGATCTCTGGATCCATTTGTCATTTGCATACGCACACACCCCACTCATCTTAGGAATGGTCGGTCTGGTATCAGGATAATCTGACTCGGTGGGACATCATGCTACATGTCTGACGCATGATGCCCCACTGGAAATAATAATAATAATAATAATAATAATAATAATAATAATAATAATAATAATAATCATATTGACTTTGTATAGTGCCTAATCCTTAGAATCTCTAAGTGCTTTGCAACATCAATAATGATTTGACTAGAGAAAATAACAAACACCATGATATTATTAAACATAAAAAATGCGGAAAATATTTAAGGTACGAAACACTATTAGGTCTTTAAGTTTGTTCTTGCAGTTGAAAAAAGTGAGTTTTAAGAGAACTCTTGAAAGGGATCACTGTTTTTGTGTCTAATTTCAATGGACAATTCATTCCACGTTGCTGGGCACTGGTATGCAAAAGAACCTTGTTCATATGAATTCATTTTAGTAGTGGAAACAATGAGTATGTTATTGTCAGAAGAGGAGCGTAATTATCTTGCTGGTGTATACACATGGGTGAGAATAGATAGTTAGGTTGCTATAAGGATGATCCGAGTAGCTGTGTTTTGAACTTTTTGAAGTTTTATGGAGTAGATATTGAGACGAACCAGACAAAATTGAGTTACATTAGTCCAGGTTTTAAAGTACTAATGAATTAAAGTTTTTTAGTGGCGTAAGCCGAAAGATATTTACGAATGGAGCTGATGCATTTCAACTCAAGATATGCAGCCTTGCATATGTTCATGACATGTTAGTGCAGTGCGAGAATACTGTCCAGAGTAACGCCTCGGTTTCGAACTGACTATGTGAATTTAATTATAGTGTTGCTCATATTTATTGTTTGAGGTAAAGGAAGTGAATGAGAAAGTCTTTGTGTTGTGATCAGAATGGACTTAGTTTTATCACCATTCATCTGCAGCTTGTTACATGTCGTCCATGATTTCATATCAGAAATGCACCTCTCTACTCCTTGGATGGTAGCATCATCTTTAGTTGGGTGGCTAGATTTGTATATTTGGGTGTCATCAGCGTACAACTGGTGAGACACTGGAAGATGATATATGACACTTGTGAATGGCTGAGTGTACAGAACTAAGAGAACAGGTCCCATAACAGGCCCCAGTGCAACACCACAATATGGATTTATTGGGCTGGAATGTATTCCTTTTGCAGATACAATTTGTGTCCTGTGGACTAAGTAGGACTGGAACCACAGTAAGGCTGTATTGTGAATGCCGAATACATGCTGGAGACTGCGAAGTAATATATCATGATCCATTATGTCAAATGCTGCAGACAAATCAAGGAGGGTGTGGACTGTAATCGCTCCGCTATCCACAACAGAGAAAATGTCATTAACTACTTTCACAAGAGTAATTTCAGCACTGTGGTATGGGCGATATGCAGATTGTAGATACTAAAAGGACTTTTTGAATTCAGAGGAGATACAAGTTAGGTTAGAACAACCTTTTCTAGGACTTGTTTTTTTATTTATTATATATGACTGGTTGATGGCTGTATTTTTAAACAAAATCTGTATGGGCTAGTGTTGGTTTCTTCAGCAGAGGCTTTACAATGGTAGTTTTGAAAAATGATGGGAAATTCCCGAATTTGAGAGAGGTATTAATAACACCAGTTAGTGATGGCAATATTGGATATAAGCACTCAAGTAGCAGTGATGTTGGAATCGGATCAAGTTCACATGACTTTGGTGCTCTCTTCATCACGATTGTCCGTACTAAATCCATATATAGACAGGTTTAAATGTTCCTATTGGTTGTCGCGGAAATTCTGTATCGCGACTGTATGGTGACGATGAGTCAACTGAAATTGTGTTGTCCAGCTTGTCTCTAATGGTTTGTATATTACCGTGCAATTAATGACTCTTCCGTTTTATTTAAATATGAGGTGTACAATTTCCGGAACTTCTAGGCATACAATACTTTATTTAATTTGTTTAGCTAAAAATATCATTTGAAACAACTTAGAAAAGTTCTAATCATGTAATATTTTGCAGTACAGTAAAATATGTCTTGAGAGCCCACATGTCTTGAGAGAAAAGGTTCTCCATGTACATATTTATTGATTATATAGTGTTGTGACCTGTTATGAGAGACCACCTGTCATTAGTGAACGTCGTGTTTTGAAAAAAGGGGTGGTCATAGTCTTTCAAGACAGGTTCCTCTGTATATTAGAAAGTTACTTCAGTTGCCGTAAGTAAAATATACTTTGAATGAACGTCTTTCTGTTTCTGATCTTCCTGATTAAGCCTTCTTTTATTTATGAGACTCAATGGATTAATACAAGCAGCAATTGTAGAAAAATGTTGATTATAACATCTAAGACAAACACGTTAATTTTATTATTTTCCATTCTTTTACAATTTTAATTTTCCTTAAGATAAACGTTAGTTTAAGGAATTAGATTAAATAGTGAGTAAAATGAACCAGTGGGATTTCAACTGGGTTAACTCGGATAGTCGTAATAAACTATTAAAGACAGTTTGTACCAGCGCAACTACACTGTTGTATTGACTCATTTTGTTGTCCAACACAGTGTTTCTACCCTGTACACTATTTCACGGAACTAAACGTTTCGTATGGTTGTTTTCTTGCAAGTTCATATAAAGTATAAGTGCTAACAAAAGTATTAAATATTTATTAAGTTCCAATTATAGATAAGACATAATATTATATTATGTTATATTCAAAATAAAAAATGTTTCGACTTGTTCTCTAAACAAAAAAGAATAAACGAATTGACCAGCTACAATAAATACATGAATAGTTAAATACATTTTTTCATTTTAGTATTATTGTGAAATATTTATTTAATATTCGGAATAATCACAACCTTAAAAACATAGTCATCTCCAGAATCCAAGAAAAATTCGCAAAATGGCAAATCACTTCTACGTTATGAGGACGTACGCAAATTTGACGTTATACTTTGAGAGGGCTTTTCAAGCGTTTCTCCCTCAATGTCATAAAGCTGATTCTGGAACCTCTAACTCTTAGGACATTAATCATTTAGCTGCACAAATGAATACCTTAATTAACTTTATTTGCCTTCAGCAATATATAAATATAGTTTCAAGAATGTCACAGTAATTGAAATCTATTTACTTTGGAAATAATAACCACTGAGAATTCTGCAATTAATGCATTATTTGTTCTATGATTTACAAAATTATTAGATATTTACTAGGTCACGCCTCTACCTCAAGCAGTTTTAATTGGTCATGTGACATGAATGATTCCTGGATAAAATTAGCGCCCGACTGAATATTAATTCTTTTGTTACAAGACTTAGAAGACGTCTGAACGAAACCTACATTGACTGATGTTTTTGGATACAGTCAGAACTAGGTACGTTTCCTATTTTTAAAGACCTTGATACATAATTAAAACAGGGTTTAATCTTGTATGGAGAATTATATTATTTAGCTTGTCATTAAATTTAAATATTTGTTTGTTATCTGATATAATGGTACCAATTGTCCAACTGTATAACCCCAGATAGGCGGAACTTACGGCGTAGAGAACATTGATTCAGAAAATAACGACAAAACTAGCTGTGATTGGTGCATCATGTAAGAGTCGTACTTTCTGTTTGACTTAAGAAAGTTTAGCCTCTTGGGAATATGTATGTTTATCTTAATTCATATGTATATGATACTTTTTATTTTTTCATGTTTTTTAAAAATGTGGCACACATTAATGAAAACGTGTTTGCTGTGACTAAATAACTCTTACCCCTGTCTAGTTCAAGCACAGGTATCTCTTACATGGAGCGGAGTAGAGCACCTCATTCAGTCGTCGTCAAATTGACAATCTAACATTTGTCTCTTATAACAGTATGTAGTATGCTGAGGTAGGATTGAAAATACATTTATTTCGCCAAACATTAGGTCTTTGAAGTCCATGGTAAAATAATTAGTTTCGTAATACCTTCTAGTTGGAGATTATTTTTTTTTTATAACCATCAATTTTTAGTGCGTGTAATAGATAACTCTGTCGTTCCCAATGTGATTCATAGTACGAACAGGTAATGATTTCCGATAAAAAATTGCAGTTCCTCAAAATCATGAGGGACGCTTTCTTTTCCATAGACATGTATTAATTTTCCTATCCGGTCTCGAAAAAGCCATAACATTCCTGTCAATGCTTTGAAAAAAATGTAATTGCTCTGGATGTAGCCAATGCTTATGTATGCATACAATATATACCGTATGAAGTAACCAACAAAGATAGGTCGTTCCAGTCATAATGCCCTTCGTATTCCAAGTCATTATGTTTAGATTAGTCATCATTTTGACCACTTTTTAAGAATCTTAATATTTGTGATCTGTACTCCCGATTGTACGGACGTCTGCGTATTACATGATTTAACTCTTCTGGACCATAGTCTGCTTTAATTCGAGATTACAACAAAGATTTTGTTTTTAAACCTCTCTTCATTCCATTGAATATTATAGTACTTATTCGCACCTGGATTGATTTCGAATTATTATTTTTGATATCATTCCTGTCATAATTTTTCAGTGGAGAATTTCTATCATCCGATACTTGATTTTGATTAGTTTTATTTTCTTTCTCATCAATTTTCGTTTCCAATTCTCTTCCTTTATCTGCTTTACATATTGCAGTAGATGATGTAGTGTTTGGGGTTTGTCCTACTTGAGACTGCATGAAACCTGCGGTTTGTGTATGTTGGTACCTTAGAGACGCTTAAGCCGGTATTTCTTCTATATTCTTGTAGATCTGACAAAATCCTCTTTCGGGATTCTTAATGATGGCTATCAATTACGTTTGTATTCAGAACTGTATTTGGTGTACCAGGTACACTTGCAGTTGGGCAATAATATCTGGTCATATTTGCATAAGAGCAAGACAGCAGCAAAACATTTGTAAACTGGAGCTGAATTCCAGTCATCTGTGCACTTACTGGCACAATTATTTTCTCGTTTACAGCTTTCCATTGTCATTGCCTGACTCTTTATTATAATCTGCCATTACATGTAGATCAGATTCCAAACGCAATTCCGACGTCCTTGACATATCAATGCACGATTCAAGTCTTTTAATTGTATCATCTTTACTTTGTATCATCTCACCCAAACGAACGTTGACCTTTTACGTTCTCTTCATTTCTTCCAAAATACTTGCACAAATGACATTTAGTTCATCTTTTACAAATTGTTTCAGATCAATAAATGTTTCATATTGCACTATGGGAATGCTGCTTTCAACTCTTTCAGCTTAACTATTATTTTCACAATCTCCGAACGATGTATTTCCTCTTGATTGATCTATGTCATTTGATTGACCATTGTCTTGAATATTATGTATAAGACATCATATTATATTATGTTATATTTAAAAAGAAATAATGTTTTGACTCATTCCCCGATCGGCAAAGAATAAATGAATTGACCAGCAACAATAAATACACAAATATTTAAATACATTTCTTTATTTTATCATTGTTGTGAAATGTTTATTTCATGTTTGGAATTAGCACAACCTAAATGCATGGTCATCTCCTGAATCCATGGAAAATTAGCAGCATGGCAACATCACTTCCGGGTAAATTGGACGCCATACATTGAGAGGTCTTTCTCATCGTTTCTCCCTCAACATCATAAAGCTGATTCTGTAACCTCTAACTATTAGGCCATTAATCATTTATCTGCACAAATGAATACATTAATGAACTTAATTTGCCTTACCTCTCAGAATTTTGTAATCGATGAATTATTTGTTCTGTGATTTACAAAATTATTAGATAATTGCTAGGTCACACCTCTACCGCAAGCAGTTTTATTTGGTCATGTGACATGGACGATTCCTGCATAAAATTAGCGCCCGACTGAATATTAATTCTTTTGTTACAAGACTTGGAAGACATCTGAACGAAATCTACATGAACTGATGTTTTTGGATACAGTCAGAACTAGGTATGTTTCCTATTTTGAACGACTTTCATACGTACTTTGATACGAAACAGCGTTTAATGTTGTATGGAGAATTATATTATTTACCTTGACATTAAATTTAAAAGTTATAATTTGTAAAGAAAGATAATAAATACTTTGTTATCTGGTATAACGGTACCATTTGTTTAACCCCAGATGGGGCGGAACTTACGGAGTAGGGAACATTGATTCAGAAGAAAAAACTTAGATGTGATTGGTGCATTATGTACTTTCGTGTTTGACTTAAAAAAAGTTGAGCCTCCTGGTAACATGTAAGATTATGTTAATTCATATGTATATGATACTTTTTATTTTGTTTTATGTTTGGTTTTTAAATGTGGCACACATTACTGACAAATGTATGTTGTGACTAAATAACTCTTATCCCTGTCTAGTTCAAGCACAGGTATCTCTTACATGGAGTGGAGTAGAGCACCTCATTCAGTCGTCGTCAAATTGACAATCTAACATTTTTCTCTTTAACAGTATGTAGTATGCTGAGGTAGGATTGAAAATACATTTTATTTCGCCAAACATTAGGTCTTTGAAGTCTATGGTAAACAATTAGTTCCTTAATGACTTCTAGTTCCAGATTACTTTTTTTTTATAACCATCAATTTTTAGTGCGTATGATTGATAAAAGTAATTTTTGATAAATAGTTTCAAAACAGTTGTTTCCAATGAATAGACTTACCTCAAAAATATAGTCAATAATTTGTTTTACATTCTTTTGGTTAAATTCAAAGACTCTCTCGATTTTTCATGGAAGAACTATTTGCTAAAAATACCAGGCTATAATATTTGATAATTCATTCAAGGCGATTATTTATCCGACGCTAAAGGTTAAGTGATTTGTCACAGTTTAGAAAAGTGCCTTTTAATAATATTCTACACTGTTATTGTTTTGTCATTCCATTGCAGAATAGCCGTGTAGACGTTCCGATGAAAACCAATAAAGGACCTAGATTATACGTAATTGGTTCAATTTTCCTGTCGGCATACTTCGTTAATCGCTGCCAATTTAGAGTAGATGGATTTGTCAACAAGGTCTTTGAATCGTCTACCGCCAACTATGCTTATTCCAGAATTCCAAATAATACGAATAGTGATGGCGGCATATCATCCCATTCAAAAAAGAATGTGTCCGAAGCAACTCATGTAGGAATAACAGGCACACTTAATCACAGTACTCGGGAAGGAAATACTGAGGATTACCATAGATCAACTGAAGCAAGCGAAGTCTTCACCACTGTTAATGCTAGCGTCATAACTTCGCCAGTAGAGAGTGATTCAACAAAAATATCTACTTTGACCACGTACGACAGTAAGAGAATATCTAGTTATGAAGTAACTGGTCAACAAGAACACACCGCAAAAACAGAGTATATTCGACAAAACAGCATTGATCAACTTGGTAATAGCTACATTTCGGGTTTGGCGACGATCACACCCTCCACTGTCAGGAATGAATCCAATTCAATGGAAGCCGAAACGGTTTTCATATCAACTGTCTCAGAAACGTTTATCACGAAATCTACCGTACAGACGGATGTTCCATGTAAATTGTCGACCTCACAAAAGATAAGAGTTTTGTCTAATTACGTGAATCCTGGGATCTGCGGAATCGGTATTCTCTGCAATGTTGTCAATCTGATTGTATTGTGCGATGCCGAGATGTCTGATTCACCGTACATCTATCTAACAGCATTAGCCATTTCCGATATGGGCGTCTTAATCATGGTATTTATATACGAGATGTTCACTGAAAAGATCAGGGATTTTGCTTCCGTTGCTTTTGTGACGTATGTATATTATCCACTTGTCAACATATTCATGTTTGCAAGTATCTGGGTGACTTGCACTTTAACACTTGAACGTATTGTTTATATCAAAAGACCGCTTCTCGCAAGATCAATTTGCACAAGAAAAAGGGCAAAATGTTTTGTTTCTTGCATCATAATGTTTGACATTGTTTTCAACATTCCACGATTCTTTTTCTACCGTCCAGTATGCCAAAATATTAAATGTTCTGATGCTACTACAAAGTTTAATCAGTTCGAAGGCTTGAATTACATTTCCTGGACATATATTGCTGTGGTAAACATTTTGTCATTAATAATCTCTATTACGTCCAACCTCTATATGACAAGACTGATTCATGTGTCCTTACGCAAACGACAAAGAATGCAGCCTCACATATCAAACCATGACGGAGCGAATAACAAGCTGAGCGATCACACGAACAAACTGACTGTTATGTTGATCAGCATTGTATTTGTGTTCATCATCTGCACTTTCCCATCAGCATTCTCGGAGCTGGAAGTATCATATGCACTTTTTGGAGGAAATATGACTGTTGCAGAATATCGTCAAACCGATCTCTACATCATATTACTTGATGTGTCCAATTCACTTGCACTTCTAAATCACTCATTGAATTTCTTTTTGTACTGCGCTTTTAGTGACAAGTTCAGATATGTTCTTCGAAATAAGATGATGCCTGTATTGTGCAATAAATGAAAACTATTGGGGTTTTCGTTTTACATTAAATTCTCTGCCTCTACCTCCTACATGAACCCTTAATGATCTATTAGTTGTAATGGCTTGCGATCTAATATGTTTTCCGTATAATATTATAACTGCTGTTTTGTTTTCTTCAAATTTCGTTATGGTTTAAATATCTTTATTCTTCTTCTTCTTCTTCTTCTT
The DNA here is from genome assembly GCA_029339505.1 of Unio delphinus. NCBI lineage: Eukaryota > Metazoa > Mollusca > Bivalvia > Unionida > Unionidae > Unio > Unio delphinus. The sequence goes on along the minus strand of JAQISU010000012.1, from coordinate 2,159,943 downwards.
CTTCTTCTTCTTCTTCTTCTTCTTCTTCTTCTCATTCTTATTATTATTATTATTATTATTATTGTTGTTATTATTATTATTATTATTATTATTATTATTATTATTATTATTTGGTACACAGTTAAAGTCAACGTATAACTGCGACAAGTTTTCCCAAATGGAGTCTGAATACGGTTAGATTAAATAATAAATAAGCTACGAAGTGGTTGTCTCCAAGAAACTAAAGAAAAGCATATTTGAATGCATAAATTGTGCAATAACATTTTCATAAATAACGTGATTGTTATCCAACGTAAATTATGTATACATTACGCAAGGCTATTAAGACATGTATTGGTCAGTCGCTATAGCAGATTAATCGTTTGAATAGAATGAGTATCTGGAAAAAAAGGTACACAATATCATATACTCGTATACTGCACTTTATTTTTCCTAACAATAAATAACTTCCAGTTAAATCTCCGTTCTCTGAAAATGAATACATAGATAATACAGATATATTAAAGAAAGCAAAATTTTTCTATAGAGAGATAAACTCACAAAGGGAATATAAATGCCATGGGCGTTATCAAATAGAATGGTAATGACGTCAATGGGTACAGCAGATCAAGATCAGATTGAATAGAGTTTATTGTTGTTTGTACTAGGTGAATAAAGGGATCTTGTGGTATGTATGTATGTATGTATGTATGTATGTATGTATGTATGTATGTATGTATGTATGTATGTATGTATGTATTCATGCATGTATGTATGTATGACTGACTGACTGACTCTCTTTATTTCTTTTTCAGAAGAGATTTCATTCAGTTAATGTTTCCTAAATACAGAAACGTTATGAACATAGTTTGTCATTAAATTACATACAGTACACTATATAGCAACAAAAGCAAAGAGAACGTAATATCAAAACACATGAGAGAGAACTCGTTGGAAACGGGTTATATACGCAACATAGACTAAGCGAGGAAAAATAATGGAATTTGAATTATTTACATTCAACTGAAACGATGATCATGTTCTCACTCACTTAGAACACATGCGAGTTATTTATGAGATATAAATGATTTGGGTCCATTTCCATAATTTACTGAAGAAGCATACTATGTGATCGTTTTCAAGTTCCTTTGCTCTTCAATAAATTGGGTCTATTCCATCAGCCACCACACATATGAATGCCAGTCATGATTGATCATCCATGGAATCAAATATGTTCACTCTCTTGCTCAAAAGGATATGAAGTAGGGTGTCATTGTCCTGACATAAAAGCCAGTGCAAGTCTAGGATGTCTACGGCATCTATTATCTCTTCAAACATAGTGTTACGCTCGTTGTTTAGGGCTTGGCAGTATAGTAACATATGTTTGGTTCTATCTATAGTCAATCTCTTGCAGAGTTTACAATTATATTCATTCTCTGCTGTAACGGAACACATAGTTAAATAAGCAATGTTAGCGAAAGTCCAAGTTTTATTAGGAAAACATTTACCAAGTTTCCAAACTGCAAGTGGTTGAAGATTAGTATGGACACTTGCATAAGGTAAAAGTTCAGGTCTCATTTCAAGTTTAGATCTCCACAATGATTCTTCGCAGCAGTGAACTGCCATTTCAATATTCCTCATCCAGGCTGATTTCGGTGTAGAATGTAGAGTGTTCACGAATTGGTGGAAAAAACCGTCAAGCTGGTATTTCAAACGGACACGATATATATCTTTAACAAACCCAACGGTCTCGCTCTCATGTATCAGGAAGTTAAGGATTCTTCTGTGGAATATAATTTTCCATACAAATGAACCATTAGCTCTGCAGATTTTATTGATGAAACCTAGTTTGATTTTATCCACATAACCCTCGATGGTTCACAGACAGTGCAAGACTGCTAATTATTGTTTCTGTACAAGAGTGCTGATCGAGACCAATAATTCTTCTTACCACTTTTCTTTAACATACTTCCAGATCGTATACCTGTGACTGGCTCAAGCCTGACCACAATTCACATCCATATGTCATTGCAAGTAGTACCATTTTGACCATATTGTAGATTGTAGCACTATTAATTGGATTCACTCCATCCTTTCCAATGGCAGTCCCAACAACAATGGAATAAAATAATGACCTTCCTTTATCAGAAGCATTTTTATACTGCAGCAGTGTAGGAAAGATCTGTGGAGAGTGTAACCCCAGCATATGTTCTAGAAGAAACTATAGGAATCATTTTATCTCCGAGCATGAACATATATTTTTGTGTGATTTTCTTTTTCGAAAATATGACAATTTTGCTTATCAGAATTGTACCGGAATCTCCACTTCGATGCATAGTTATTGAGGTTTCGAACAAAAACACACACAGGCGTGTTGCAAAATGTACTGGATTTGGCCCAAAACAGGCATGTTACAAAATGTACTTGATTTGGCCCAAAACAGGCGTGTTAAAATGTATTGGGTTTGGCCAAACAGAAACTGGTGAGATTTAGTCCATTATTGGTAGTAAGGATTTTGTGATATCCTAACAATTAGTGGAGACAAATTCCACTTCAAATGTTGTGTTGAAGACAATTCACTTCAACATTCATTTAAATGAAGAAGTTGGAACGTTCACACCATAATAAAAAAAGCATTTGTAGAAACTTTCCAAAACCAAGGAAAAAAACCTATCCCTTGTTGATTAACTAAAAATTGGGAAATCATGTCATTCCCAAATCTACAATGTCAAAATTATTCATTCAGGAAACACCTCAAGATTTTTAATGTTGTTTGAATGTTTAAAATTATTTTTGTGTTGTTGCCAAGAAACAAAAACAGTGACTATGCTGACATCTTGACATTTTTCACAATATGGTGTACAAGAAATTGCAACTGAATCAAATGGTCGATTAAACTTCATGATTGGTATTAACAAGAGATACCACATGTACCTCCTAATCCAAATTTAACTGAGATATAATATTAAAACAAGAGTAGCAATCACAGACCTGTCAACCGTATCTCCCGATTCCCAGATTTTTAAGACATACCTATCAACCGTATCTACAGATTCCCAGATTTTTAAGAAAAATTCCCGATTTTTCAGCTCATCAAGAAAAAACAAATCCATATTTTTTAAACAAAAATTTCATTTTCCATTACCCTGTTTCTGTATCTGGTTTTCTGTGTCTGGTATGTTTCATTGTACTTGACCATATCTGGCTTCATTTCCAGTTCTCATCAGCTACATATGCGGATTGATTAGCTTCTCCTGGATATTTATTATTACCTGGAACCGAGTGATTAAAGAGTGTGGGATTTCAAGAATTTTCAACCTCTGCATAATGATGAAGTCAGACGAATTCTGAAGTATTGCCCAACTAGATGGTTTTCTCTTGGAAAGTTTATTAATTGTCATATAGAGCTGTGGGTGCCACTTAGTGAGTTTATTGAGAAAATGTATTTAGAAGAAAAGGCAAAAGCACAGAAGGCTTCAGCAGCTGCTTGTAAGCTGCAGGGCAGATGTTGGTGCTTCTATGATTGACAGCTGCTTCGAGTCTCAGCAATGCCAGGCTGAAAAGAATAAGAGATAACCTAAACTCAAGATGTACTCTTGCATATTGGCAGTTTTTAAGCTGGATTCAGACCAATTTTGACAGACCCAACAAAGCTGTACAACATGACAAGCCCCTAATTCACAAGACCAGAGAGATTTTACTATCCATGTACAGAGAATTCCTTTTGATTGTTATTAAACCAAATGATGCACTTTTGCAGAAATAGAAATCTGCAATATACAATGGACTGAAATAACAAAAATAGACATCGTGATCATGATATATACACTTTATTCTTGTACATCCTGATTTTTCACCCTGCCTCCTGATTTTTAATGGTGATTTTCCTGATTTTGATTTCTTCAATGTTGGCAGGTCTGCAATCATTGATGGATCAAACAGATTTGTGAAAACAAAAATTGTAATGTATGGACAATTATTACAATATTGAAAACTGTTTCAGCAGAAAATTCTTTAGATGAGACAACTTGGAGAGAAATAGAAATATGTAGATGTACCAGAGGGGATGACAGACACAGCTACAAGGATGGAAGAGAAAGGAGAAAATGAACTAGATTTTGAAGTTCACCTGCTAAAATACCAAAAGTTGTCTCACCTATTTTAAGGATAGACTAGATCCACCCCTTGTTGACAGAAGAGAAAATTGAAGAGAAGGAAAAAGAAGTCGGGAGACCAGTCATCCTTTAAACCTATATAGACATAGAAGAAAAAAATAAATAAAAAACGGTAGACTGTGTCAACCCCTTACGTACGACCAATTAGTGCAAGCAATATTTCTTTATGAAAATTTGTGCATCCAAACTAAATCCATATATAGACAGATTTAAATGCTGCTAAGGTTGTCGCGGAAATTCTGTATCGCGACTGTATGGTGACGACGAGTCAACTGAAATTGTGTTGTCCAGCTTGTCTGGAACCTCTAACTCTTAGGACATGAATCATTTATCTGCACAAATAAACATATTAATGAACTTTATTTGCCTTCAGCAATATATAAATATAGTTTCAAGAATGTCACAGTAATTGAAATCCATTTACTTCGGAAATAATTACCTCTGAGAATTTTGCAATCAAAGGATTATTTTTCTATGATTTACAAATTTAATAGATATTTGCTGGGTCACACCTCTACCTCAAGCGGTTTTATTTGGTCATGTGACATGAATGATTCCTGCATAAAATTAGCGCCCGACTGAATATTAATTCTTTTGTTACAAGACTTAGTAGACATCGGAAGGAAAACTACATGGACTGATGTTTTTGGAAAGAGTCAGAACTAGGTATGTTTCCTATTTTTAAAGGCCTTGATACATAATTAAAACAGGGTTTAATCTTGTATGGAGAATTATATTATTTAGCTTGTCATTAAATTTAAAAGTTATAATTTAGAAAGAAAGATAATAAATAATTTGTCTGTTATCTGATATGACGGTAGCAATTGTCCAATTTTATAACTCCATATGGGCGAAACTTACGGCGTAAGGAACATTGATTCAGAAAATAACGACAAAATTAGCTGTGATTGGTGCATTATGTAAGAGTCGTACTTTCTGTTTGACTTGAGAAAGTTTAGCCTCTTGATACTATGCATGATTATGTTAATTCATATGTATATGAAACTTTTTAATTTTTTTATGTCTGTTTTTTTTTTAAATGTAGCACACATTACTCAAAACGTGTATGTTGTGACTAACTAACTCTTACCCCTGTCTAGTTCAAGCACAGGTATATCTTACATGGATTGGAGTAGAGCACTTCATTCAGTCGTCGTCAAATTGACAATCTAACATTTTTCTCTTTAACATTATGTAGTATGCTGATGTAGGATTGAAAATACATTCTATTTCGCCAAATATTAGGTCTTTGAAGTCTATGGTAAAACAATTAGTTCCGTAATGACTTCTAGTTCCAGATTATTTTTTTTATAACCATCAATTTTTAGTGCGAATGATTGATAAAAGTAATTCTTGATAAATAGTTTCAAAACAGTTGTTTCCAATGAATAGACTGACCTCAAAAATATAGTCAATACTTTGTTTTACATTCTTTTACTTAAATTCAAAGACTCTCTCGATTTTTCATGGAAGAACTCTTTGCTAAAAATACCAGGCTAAAATATTTAATAATTCATTCAAGGCGATTATTTATCCGACGCTAAAGGTTAAGTGATTTGTCACAGTTTAGAAAAGTTCGTTTTAATAATATTCTACACTGTTATTGTTTTGTCATTCCATTGCAGAATAGCCGTGTATACGTTCCAATGAAAACCTATAAAGGACCTAGATTATACGTAATTGGTTCAATTTTCCTGTCGGCATACTTCGTTAATCGCTGCCAATTTAGAGTAGATGAATTTGTCAACAAGGTCTTTGAGTCGTCTACCGCCAACTATGCTTATTCCGGAATTCCAAATAATACCAATAGTGATGGCGGCATATCATCCCATTCAAAAGAGAATGTGTCTGAAGCAACTCATGTAGGAATAACAGGCACACTTAATCACAGTACTCGGGAAGGAAATACTGAGGATTACCATAGATCAACTGAAGCAAGCGAAGTCTTCACCACTGTTAATGCTAGCGTCGTAACTTCACCAATAGAGAGTGATTCAACAAAAATATCTACTTTGACCACGTACGACAGTAAGAGAATATCTAGTTATGAAGTAACTGGTCAACAAGAACACTCCGCAAAAACAGAGTATATTCGACAAAACAGCATTGATCTCGTTGGTAATAACTACATTTCGGGTTTGGCGACGATCACACCCTCCACTGTCAGGAATGAATCCAATTCAATGGAAGCCGAAACGGTTTTCATATCAACTGTCTCAGAAACGTTTATCACGACATCTACCGTACAGACGGATGTTCCATGTAAATTGTCGACCTCAAAAAAGATAAACAGAGTTTTGTCTAATTACGTGAATCCTGGGATCTGCGGGATCGGTTTTCTCTGCAATGTTGTCAATCTGATTGGATTATGCGATACCGAGATGTCTGATTCACCGTACATCTATCTAACAGCATTAGCCATTTCCGATATGGGCGTCTTAATCATGGTATTTATATACGAGATGTTCACTGAAAAGATCAGGGAGTTTGCTTCCGTTGCTTTTGGGGCGTATGTATATTATCCACTTGTGAACATATTCATGTTTGCAAATATCTGGGTGACTTGCACTTTAACACTGGAACGTATTGTTTATATCAAAAGACCGCTTCTCGCAAGATCAATTTGCACAAGAAAAAGGGCAAAATGTTTTATTTCTTGCATCATAATATTTGGCATTGTTTTCAACATTCCACGATTCTTTTTCTACCGTCCAGTATGCCAAAATATTAAATGTTCTGATGCTATTACAAAGTTTAATCAGTTCGAAGGCTTGAATTACATTTCCTGGACATATATTGCTGTGGTAAACATGTTGCCATTAATAATCTCTATTACGTCCAACCTCTATATGACAAGACTGATTCATGTGTCCTTACGCAAACGACGAAGAATGCAGCCTCACATATCAAACCATGACGGAGCGAATCACAAGCTGAGCGATCACACGAACAAACTGACTGTTATGTTGATCAGCATTGCATTTGTGTTCATCATCTGCACTTTCCCATCAGCATTCTCGGAGCTGGAAGTATCATATGCACTTTTTGGAGGAAATATGACTGTTGCAGAATATCGTCAAACCGATCTCTACAGCATATTACTTGATGTGTCCAATTCACTTGCACTTCTAAATAACTCATTGAATTTCTTTTTGTACTGCGCTTTTAGTGACAAGTTCAGATATGTTCTACGAAATAAGATGATGCCTGTATTGTGCAATAAATGAAAACAATTGGGGTTTTCGTTTTACATTAAACTCTCTGCCTCTATCTCCTTCATGAACCCTAAATGATCTATTAGTTTTAATGGCCTGTGATCTAATATGTTTTCCGTATAATATTGTAATTGCTCTTTTTATTCTTCAAATTTCGTTATGGTTAAAATATTCTTATTTTTCTTAATATTATTATTATTATTATTATTATTATTATTATTATTATTATTATTATTATTATTATTATTTGGTACACAGTTAAAGTCAACGTATAACTGCGACGAGTTTTCCCAAATGGAGTCTGAATACGGTTAGATTAAATAATAAATAAGCTACGAAGTGGTTGTCTCCAAAAAGCTAAAGAAAAGCATATTTTAATGCATAAAATGTGCAAAAACATTTTCATAAATAACGTGATTGTTGTCCAACGTAAATTATGTATACATTACGCAAGGCTATTAAAACATGTATTGGTCAGTCGCTATAGCAGATTAATCGTTTGAATAGAATGAGTATCTGGAAATAAAAGTACACAATATCATATACTCGTATACTGCACTTTATTTTTCCTAACAATAAATAACTTCCAGTTAAATCTCCGTTCTCTGAAAATGAATACATAGATAATACAGATATATTAAAGAAAGCAAAATTTTTCTATAGAGAGATAAACTCACAAAGGGAATATAAATGCCATGGGCGTTATCATATAGAATGGTAATGACGTCAATGGGTACAGCAGATCAATATCAGATTGATTAGAGTTTATTGTTGTATGTACTAGGTGAATAAAGGGATCTTGTGGTATGTATGTATGCATGCATGCATGTATGTATGTATGACTGACTGACTGACTGACTGACTCTTTTTATTTCTTTTTCAGAAGAGATTTCATTCAGTTAATGTTTCCTAAATAAATACAGAAACGTTATGAACATAGTTTGTCATTAAATTACATACAGTACACTATATAGTAACAAAAGCAAAGAGAACGTAATATCAAAATATGTGAGAGAACTCGTTGGAAACTGGTTATATACGCAACATAGACTAAGAGAGGAACAATAATGAAATTTGAATTATTTACATTCAACTGAAACGATGATCATGTTCTCACTCACTTAGAACACATTCGAGTTTTTTATGAGATATAAATGATTTGGGTCCATTTCCATAATTTACTGAAGAAGCATACTATGAGATCGTTTTCAAGTTCCTTTGCTCTTCAATAAATTGGGTCTATTCCATCAGCCACCACACATATGAATGCCAGTCATGATTGATCATCCATGGAATCAAATATGTTCACTCTCTTGCTCAAAAGGATATGAAGTAGGGTGTCATTGTCCTGACATAAAAACCAGTGCGAGTCTAGGATGTCTACGGCATCTATTATCTTTTCAAACAGTGTTACGCTCGTTGTTTAGGACTTGGTATTATAGTAACATATGCTTGGTTCTATCTATAGTCAATCTCTTGCAGAGTTTACAATTATATTCATTCTCCGCTGTAACGGAACACATAGTTAAATAAGCAATGTTAGCGAAAGTCCAAGTTTTATTAGGAAAACATTTACCAAGTTTAGTATGGACACTTGCATAACGTAAAAGTTCAGGTCTCATTTCAAGTTTAGATCTCCACAATGATTCTTCGCAGCAGTGAACTGCCATTTCAATATTCCTCCTCCAGGCTGATTTCGGGGTAGAATGTAGAATGTTCACGAATAGGTGGAAAAACCCGTCAAGCTGGTATTTCAAACGGACACGAAATATATCTTTAACAAACCCAACGCTCTCGCTCTCATGTATCAGGAAGTCAAGGATTCTTCTGTGGAATATAATTTTCCATACAAATGAACCATTAGCTCTGCAGATTTTATTGATGAAACCTAGTTTGATTTTATCCACATAACCCTCGATGGTTCACAGTCCAAGACTGCTAATTATTGTTTCTGTACAAGAGCGCTGATCGAGACCAATAATTCTTGTTACCACTTTTCTTGAACATACTTCCAGATCGTATACCTGTGACTGGCTCAAACCTGACCACAATTCACATCCATATGTCATTGAAAGTAGTACCATTTTGACCATATTGTAGATTGTAGCACTATTAATTGGATTCACTCCATCCTTTCCAATGCCAGTCCCAACAACAATGGAATAAAATAATGACCTTCCGTTATCAGAAGCATTTTTTTTTTTACTGCAGCAGTGTTGGAAAGATCTGTGGAGAGAGTAACCCCAGCATATATTCTAGAAGAAACAATTGGAATCATTTTATCTCCGAGCATGAACATACATTTTTGTGTGATTTTCTTCTTCGAAAATATGACAATATTGCTTATCAGAATTGTACCGGATTCTCCACTTCGATGCATAGTTATCGAGGTTGCGAACAAAAACACACACAGGCGTGTTACAAAATGTACTGGATTTGGCCCAAAACAGGCATGTTACAAAATGTACTGGATTTGGTCTAAAACAGGCATGTTACAATTTGTACTTGATTTGGCCCAAAGCAGGCGTGTTACAAAATGTTCTGGATTTGGCCAAACAGAAACTGGTGAGATTTAGTCCATTGAGACCATTGGTAGTCAGGATTTTGTGATATCCTAACAATTAGTGGAGACAAATTCCACTCCAAATATTGTTATGAAGACAATTCACTTCAACATTCATTTAAATGAAGAAGTTGGAAAATTCACACCATAATAAAAAAGCATTTGTAGAAACTTTCCAAAACCAAGGAAAAAAACCAATCCCTTGTTGATTAACTAAAAATTGGGAAATCATGTCATTCCCAAATCTACAAAGTCAAATTTGTTCATTCAGAAAACACCTCAAGATTTTTAATGTTGTTTGAATGTTTAAAATTATTTTTGTGTTGTTGCCAAGAAAAAAAAACAGTGACTATGCTGACATCTTGACATTTTTCACAATATGGTGTAAAAGAAATTGCCAATGAATCAAATGGTCGATTAAACTTTATGATTGGTATTAACAACAGATACCACATGTACCTCCTAATCCAAATTTAACTGAGATATCATATTTAACCAAGAGTAGCAATCACAGACCTGTCAACCGTATCTCCCGATTTCCAGATTTTTAAGAAAAATTCCCTACTTTTCAGCTCATCAAGAAAAAACAAAGTCGTATTTTTTAAACAAAAATTTCATTTTCCATTACCCTGTTTCTGTATCTGATTTTCTGTCTTGTATGTTTCTTTGTACTTGACCATATCTGGCTTCATTTCCAGTTCTCATCAGCTACATATGCGGATTGATTAGCTTCTCCTGGATATTTATTATTACTTGGAACCGAGTGATTAAAGAGTGTGGGATTTCAAGAATTTTCAACTTCTGAATAATGATGAAGTCAGACGAATTCTGAAGTATTTGCCCAACTAGATGGTTTTCTCTTGGAAAGTTTATTAATTGTCATATGGAGCTGTGGGTGCCACTTAGTGAGTTTATTGAGAAAATGTATTTAGAAGAAAAGGCAAAAGCACAGAAGGCTTCAGCAGCTGCTTGTAAGCTGCAGGACAGATGCTGGTGCTTCTATGATTGACAGCTGCTTCGAGTCTCAGCAATGCCAGGCTGAAAAGAATAAGAGATAACTTAAACTCAAGATGTACTCTTGCATATTGGCAGTTTTTAAGCTGGATTCAGACCAATTTTGACGGACCCAACAAAGCTGTACAACATGACAAGCCCCTAATTCACAAGACCAGAGACATTCTACTATCCATGTACAGAGAATTCCTTTTGATTGTTATTAAACCAAATGATGCACTTTTGCAGAAATAGATTGATGGATCAAACAGATTTGTGAAAACAAAAATTGTAATGTATGGACAATTATTACAATATTGAAAACTGTTTCAGCAGAAAATTCTTTAGATGAGACAACTTGGAGAGAAATGGAAATATGTAGATGTACCAGAGGGGACGACAGACACAGCTACAAGGATGGAAGAGAAAGGAGAAAATGAACTAGATTTTGAAGTTCACTTGCTAAAATACCAAAAGTTGTCTCACCCATTTTAAGGATAGATTAGATCCACACCCTTGTTGACAGAAGACAAAATTGAAGAGAAGGAAAAAAAAGTCGGGAGACCAGTCATCCTTTAAACCTATATAGACATTGAAGAAAAAAAATAAATAAAAAACGGTAGACTGTGTCAGTCCCTTATCTACGGCTAATTCGTGCAAACAATATTTCTTTATGAAAATTTGTGCATCCACAAGATTTCCAGAGATAATTCTTTTGAGGAATATTGAAACTATATTACCTGTACAAGCTTGAACAAAGAACTTTTTTACGCTTGTAGACCAAATCTATCCAGTCTCATCAAAGTCAAACATTTTGTCGAGAGTTTTTATTAAAAGTTATGTATGAATTTGGCATCCAACTGTTTAAATCTTTTGCTGATAACTCTGAACGTCTAGGAGCTTTGGAAAGATTTCAAAAGACTTTGAAGAACATGATTCGTTCAGGTTTTGTAGATACAATAAAATATTGGAATGAGAGTATTTGCTGTTAGGAATCAGTTTTGGGAATACTTGGGTTTTAGTCCTTTTGGATGGTTTTTGGACATTCTGTTAGTAGACAATTGAAGTTATTAAAAAAGAAAACTTCTTTCAAATAAGATGCCATGCTTAATCTTCTTGACTCTCTCTTTGATTTCAAATATTTGTTGATGGCTTTTGAAGTAGCAGAAGCTAATCTCAGTCAAAACTGATATTTTGGTATGACAGAAATACACAGGACAGTATAAAGCCTGGTGATAAATTCTGGCTTTAGTTTCAACGCATAGTAATAATGTTTAATTCCCATAATGTTCAATTTCCTAATGCCTGTACTACCCACATTGTAAAGTTAAGGTGTAATGTTTTTTTGTGTTTGTTCCCATTATGTCCCATATAAGTCAACTTTACATTCATTGTAAAAATGAAACATAATTTTTCGTTCTTTTTATGTAATCATGGTTTTATAATTTATATATGTAATTCTACGTCCTGGCCAATCTCTTTTCTGCATGTCCCTTTATCTCCTACTGAAGGAAATACAGATGGATGGATGTATTGATAGATGGATAGATAAACCTTACTAAAATAAATTTTGACGCCATAGTGTCAATGTTTTCTCTACAGGCATGATAGGGAAAATATCTTTTTCAGAGTGCAACGTTGCACAAACTGTAATGTAATTGTTGAATGTGTTACATAAAAAGAGCCAACAGCAATTTCTCATTGAAACTTATTTGATGGCATCTAATGATGTGTTTTTATTAAATACTGAAAATTTAGTCAACTGTGTTCAAAGTTTTTGTGAAGTAGATTTTATTATCCAGAGGTATATCTTATAACTTTATTTTTGATAAAATGTTGTCACCAATTCTTCTGTTAAATTAATTGTTTTCAATTAACATAATAAAACGATGAGAACATATATGGCGATATCAAATTATATTTGACTTTTATAACATAGTCTCACAAATGTGCTAAAGAATAACACAAAACTTGTAACTCCTCTTATGTCTTGCACATGTGATATCCTAATAATCGGGCATGACAAATTCTCTCACATTATTTAACAAATACTCTTGAAGATTTATAATCAACCCTGCATTATGCAGCAGGTCTGGATGCTTGACGGGGGATATTAATATTGACTTGATCTCTAGATCCAATGCTTTCTTCCCAAAACATTAATTTGGTTGCTTGAGCAACAACTCAAAAATATTATTTGTCACTTGCATACGCACACACCCCACTCATCTTAGGAATGGTCGGTCTGGTATCGGGATAATCCGACTCGGTGGGACATCATGCTACATGTCTGACGCATGATGCCCCACTGGAAATAATAATAATAATAATAATAATAATATTAATAATAATAATAGTAATAATAATAATAATAATAATAATAATAATAATAATAATAATATGGACTTTATATAGTGCCTAATCCTTAGAATGTCTAAGTGCTTTGCAACATCAATAATGATTTGACTACAGAAAATAACAAACACCATGAAGGTCCATGATATTATTAAACATAAAAAATGCAGAAAATATTTAAGGTACGTAACATTATTAGGTCTTTAAGTTTGTTCTTGCAGTTGAAAAAGGTGAGTTTTAAGAGCACTCTTGAAAGGGATCACTGTTTTCGTGTCTAATTTCAATGAGCAATTCATTCCACGTTGCTGGGCACTGGTATGCAAAAGAACCTTGTTCATATGAATTCATTTTCGTAGTGGAAACAATGAGTATGTTATTGTCAGAAAAGGAGCGTAATTATCTTGCTGGTGTATACACATGGGTGAGAACAGATATTTGGGTTGCTATAAGGATGATCCGAGTAGCTGTGTTTTGAACTTTTTGAAGTTTTATGGAGTAGATATTGAGACAAACCAGAAAAAATTGAGTTACATTAGTCCAGTTTTTAAAGTACTAATGAATTCAAGTTTTTTAGTTGAGTCAGTCGAAAGATATTTACGAATGTAGCTGATGCATCTCAACTCAAGATATGCAGCCTTGCATATGTTCATGACATGTTAGTGCAGTGTGAGAATACTGTCCAGAATAACGCCTCGGTTTCGAACTGACTGTGTAAATTTAATTCAAGTGTTGCTGATATTTATTGTTTGAGGTAAAGGAAGTGAATGAGAAAGTCTTTGTGTTGTGATCAGAATAAACTTAGTTTTATCACCATTCATCTGCAGCTTGTTACATGTCGTCCATGATTTCATATCAGAAATGCACTTCTCTACTCCTTGGATGGAAGCATCATCTTTAGTTGGGTGGCTAGATTTGTATATTTGGGTGTCATCAGCGTACAACTGGCGAGACACTGGATGATGATATATGACACTTGTAAGTGGCTCAGTGTACAGAATTAAGAGAGCAGGTCCCATAACAGACCCCAGTGCAACACCACAATATGGATTTATTGGGCTGGAATGTATTCCTTTAGCAGATACAATTTGTGTCCTGTGGACTAAGTAGGACTGGAACCACATTAAGGCTGTATTTTGAATGCCAAATACATGTTGGCGACTGTGAAGTAATATATCATGATCTATTATGTCAAATGCTGCAGACAAATCAAGGAGGGTTTGGACTGTAATCGCTCAGCTATCTACAACAGAGAGAATGTCATTAACTACTTTCACAAGAGTAGTTTCAGAACTGTGGTATGGGCGATATGCAGATTGTAGATACTAAAAGGACTGTTTGAATTCAGATGAGATACAAGTTAGGTTAGAACAACCTTTTCTAGGACTTGTTTTTTTATTTATTATATATGACTGGTTGATGGCGGTATTTTTAACAAAAAATCGGTATGATCTAGTGTTGGTTTCTTCAGCAGAGGCTTTACAATGGCAGTTTTGAAAAATGATGGGAAATTCCCGAATTTGAGAGAGGTATTAATAACACCAGTTAGTGATGGCAATATTGGATCTAAGCACTCAAGTAGCAGTGATGTTGGAATTGGATCAAGTTCACATGACTTTGGTGCTCTCTTCATCACGATTGTCCGTACTAAATCCATATATAGACGGGTTTAAAGGTTGCTAACGGTTGTCACGGAAATTCTGTATCGCGACTGTATGGTGAAGATGAGTTAACTGAAATTGTGTTGTCCAGCTTGCCTCTAATTGTTTGTATATTACCGTGCAATTAATGACTCTTCCGTTTTATTTAAATATGAGGTGTACATTTTCCGGAACTTCTAGGCATACAATACTTTATTCAATTTTTTTAGCTAAAAATATCATTTGAAACAATTTCGAAATGTTTATAATCATGTAATATTTTGCAGTACAGTAAAATATGTCTTGAGAGACCACCTGTCTTGAGAGACAAGGTTCTCCATGTACATATTTATTGATTATATAGTGTTGTGACCTGTTATGAGAGACCACCTGTCATTAGTGAACGTCGTGTTTTGGAAAAAGGGGTGGTCGTAGTCTTTCAAGACAGGTTCCTCTGTATATTAGAAAGTTACTTCAGTTGCCGTAAGTAAAATATACTTTGAATGGACGTCTTTCTGTTTCTGATCTTCATAATTAAGCCTTCTTTTATTTACAAGACTCAATGGATTAATACAAGCAGCAAATGTAGAAAAATGTTGATTATAACATCTAAGACAAACACGTTAATTTTTATTTTTTTCCATTCTTTTACAATTTTAATTTTCCTGAACATAAACGTTAGTTTAAGGAATTAGATTAAATAGTGAGTAAAATGAACCAGTGGGATTTCCACTGGGTTAACTCGGATAGTCGTAATAAAATATTAAAGACAGTTTGTACCAGCGCAACTACACTGTTGTATTGACTCATTTTGTTGTCCAACACAGTGTTTCTACCCTGTACACTATTTCACGAAACTAAACTTTTCGTATGGTTGTTTTCTTGCAAGTTCATATAAAGTATAAGTGCTAACAAATGTATTAAATATTTATTAAGTTCCAATTATAGATAAGACATAATATTATTTTATGTTATATTTTAAAAAATAATGTTTCGACTTGTTCCCTAATTGAAATCCATTTACTTCGGAAATAATTACCACTGAGAATTCTGCAATTATTGCATTATTTGTTCTATGATTTACAAAATTATTAGATATTTACTAGGTCACTCCTCTACCTCAAGCGGTTTTATTTGGTCACGTGACATGAATGATTCCTGCATAAAATTAGCGCCCGACTGAATATTAATTCTTTTGTTAAAAGACTTAGAAGACGTCTGAACGAAAACTACATTGACTGATGTTTTTGGATACAGTCAGAACAAGGTACGTTTCCTATTTTTAAAGACCTTGATACATAATTAAAACAGGGTTTAATCTTGTATGGAGAATTATATTATTTAGCTTGTCATTAAATTTAAATATTTATTTGTTATCTGATATAATGGTACCAATTGTCCAAGTGTATAACCCCAGATAGGCGGAACTTACGGCGTAGGGAACATTGATTCAGAAAATAACGACAAAACTAGCTGTGATTGGTGCATTATGTAAGAGTCGTACTTTCTGTTTGACTTAAGAAAGTTTAGCCTCTTGGGAATATGTATGTTTATCTTAATTCATATGTATATGATACTTTTTATTTTTTCATGTTTTTTTTAAATGTGGCACACATTACTGAAAACGTGTTTGTTGTGACTAAATAACTCTTACTCCAGTCTAGTTCAAGCACAGGTATCTCTTACATGGAGTAGAGTAGAGCACCTCATTCAGTCGTCGTCAAATTGACAATCTAACATTTGTCTCTTATAACAGTATGTAGTATGTTGTTGTAGGATTGAAAATACATTTATTTCGCCAATCATTAGGTCTTTGAAGTCCATGGTAAAATAATTAGTTTCGTAATACCTTCTAGTTGGAGATTATTTTTTTTTATAACCATCAATTTTTAGTGCGTGTAATAGATAACTCTGTCGTTTCCAATGTGATTCATAGTACGAACAGGTAATGATTTCCGATAAAAAATTTGCAGTTCCTTAAAATCATGAGGGACACTTTCTTTTCCATAGACATGTATTAATTCTCCTATCCGGTCTCGAAAAAGCCATAACATTCCTGTCAATGCTTTGAAAAAAATGTAATTGCTCTGGATATAGCCAATGCTTTTGTATGCATACAATATCTACCGTAGGAAGTAACCAACAAAGATAGGTCGTTCCTGTCATAATGCCCTTCGTATTCCAAGTCATTATGTTTAGATTAGCTATCATTTTGACCTCTTTTTAAGAATTTTAATATTTGTGATCTGTACTCCCGATTGTACGGATGTCTGCGTATTACATGATTTAACTCTTCTGGACCATAGTCTGCTTTAATTCGAGATTACAACAAAGATTTCGCTTTTAAACCCCTCTTCATTCCATTGAATATTATAGTACTTATTCGGACCAGGATTGATTTCGAATCATTATTGTTTATATCATTCCTGTCATAATTTTTCAGTGGAGAATTTCTATCATCCGATACTTGATTTTGATTAGTTTTATTTTCATTCTCATCAATTTTCGTTTTCAATTCTCTTCCTGTATCTGCTTTACATATTGCAGTAGATGATGTAGTGTTTGGGGTTTGTCCTACTTGAGACTGCATGAAACCTGCGGTTTGTGTATGTTGGTACCTTAGAGACGCTTAAGCCGGTATTTCTTCTATATTCTTGTTAATCTGACAAAATCCTCTTTCGAGATTCTTGATGATGGCTATCAGTTACGTTTGTATTCAGAACTGTATTTGGTGTACCAGGTACACTTGCAGTTGGACAATAATATCTGGTCATATTTGCATAAGAGCAAGACAGCAGCAAAACATTTGTAAACTGGAGCTGAATTCCACTCATCTGTGCACTTACTGGCTTAATTTGTTTCTCGTTTACAGCTTTCGATTGTCATTGCCTGACTCTTTATTATAATCTGCCATTACATGTAGATCAGATTCCAAATGCAATTCCGACGTCCTTGACATATCAATGCACGATTCAAGTCTTTTAATTGTATCATCTTTACTTTGTATCATCTCACCCAAACGAACGTTGACCTTTTTCGTTCTCTTCATTTCTTCCAAAATACTTGCACAAATGACATTTAGTTCATCTTTTACAAATTGTTTCAGATCATTAAATGTTTCATATTGCAATATGGGATTGCTGCTTTCAACTCTCTCAGCTTAACTATTATTTTCACAATCTCCGAACGATGTATTACCTCTTGATTGATCTATGTCACTTGACTGACCATTGTCTTGAATATTATGCATAAGAAATCATTTTATATTATGTTATATTTAAAAAGAAATAATGTTTCGACTCATTCCCCGATCGGCAAAGAATAAATGAATTGACCAGCAACAATAAATACACAAATATTTAAATACATTTCTTTATTTCATCATTGTTGTAAAATGTTTATTTCATGTTCGGAATTAGCACAACCTAAATGCATGGTCATCTCCTGAATCCATGAAAAATTAGCAACATGGCAACATCACTTCCGCGTAAATTGGACGCCATACATTGAGAGGTCTTTCTCATCGTTTTTCCCTCAACATCATAAATCTGATTCTGTAACCTCTAGCTATTAGGCCATTAATCATTTATCTGCACAAATGAATACATTAATGAACTTTATTTGCCTTACCTCTGAGAATTCTGTAATCGATGAATTATTTGTTCTATGATTTACAAAATTATTAGATAATTGCTAGGTCACACCTCTACCGCAAGCAGTTTTATTTGGTCATGTGACATGGACAATTCCTGCATAAAATTAGCACTCGACTGAATATTAATTCTTTTGTTACAAGACTTAGAAGACATCTGAACGAAAACTACATGAACTGATGTTTTTGGATACAGTCAGAACAAGGTACGTTTCCTATTTTTAACGACTTTGATACTACTTTGATACGAAACAGGGTTTAATGTTGTATGGAGAATTATATTATTTACCTTGACATTAAATTTAAAAGTTATAATTTGTGAAGAAAGATAATAAATACTTTGTTATCTGGTATAACGGTACCATTTGTTTAACCCAAGATGGGGCGGAACGTACGGTGAAGGGAACATTGATTCAGAAGAAAAAACTTAGATGTGATTGGTGCATTATGTAAGAGTTGTACTTTCGTGTTTGACTTAAAAAAAGTTGAGCCTCCTGGTAACATGTAAGATTATGTTAATTTATATATATATGATACTTTTTTTTATATGTTTGGTTTTTAAATGTGGCACACATTACTGGCACATGTATGTTGTGACTAAATAACTCTTAACCCTGTCTAGTTCAAGCACAGGTATCTCTTACATGGAGTGGAGTAGAGCACCTCATTCAGTCGTCGTCAAATTGACAATCTAACATTTTTCTCTTTAACAGTATGTAGTATGCTGAGGGAGGATTGAAAATACATTTTATTTCGCCAAACATTAGGTCTTTGAAGTCTATGGTAAAACAATTAGTTCCGTAATGATTTCTAGTTTCAGATTTTTTTTTATAACCATCAATTTTTAGTGCGCATGATTGATAAAAGTAATTCTTGATTAATAGTTTCAAAACAGTTGTTTCCAATGAATAGACTTACCTCAAAAATATAGTCAATACTTTGTTTTACATTCTTTTACTTAAATTCAAAGACTCTCTCGATTTTTCATGGAAGAACTATTTGCTAAAAATACCAGGCTATAATATTTAATAATTCATTCAAGGCGATTATTTATCCGACGCTAAAGGTTAAGTGATTTGTCACAGTTTAGAAAAGTTCGTTTTAATAATATTCTACACTGTTATTGTTTTGTCATTCCATTGCAGAATAGCCGTGTATACGTTCCAATGAAAACCTATAAAGGACCTAGATTATACGTAATTGGTTCAATTTTCCTGTCGGCATACTTCGTTAATCGCTGCCAATTTAGAGTAGATGGATTTGTCAACAAGGTCTTTGAATCGTCTACCGCCAACTATGCTTATTCCAGAATTCCAAATAATACGAATAGTGATGGTGGCATATCATCCCATTCAAAAGAGAATGTGTCCGAAGCAACTCATGTAGGAATAACAGGCACACTTAATCACAGTACTCGGGAAGGAAATACTGAGGATTACCATAGATCAACTGAAGCAAGCGAAGTCTTCACCACTGTTAATGCTAGCGTCATAACTTCGCCAAGAGAGAGTGATTCAACAAAAATATCTACTTTGACCACGTACGACAGTAAGAGAATATCTAGTTATGAAGTAACTGGTCAACAAGAACACACCGCAAAAACAGAGTATATTCGACAAAACAGCATTGATCTCGTTGGTAATAACTACATTTCGGTTTTGGCTACGATCACACCCTCCACTATCAGGAATGAATCTAATTCAATGGAAGCCGAAACGGTTTTCATATCAACTGTCTCAGAAACGTTTATCACGACATCTACCGTACAGACGGATGTTCCATGTAAATTGTCGACCTCAAAAAAGATAAACAGAGTTTTGTCTAATTACGTTAATCCTGGGATCTGCGGAATCGGTATTCTCTGCAATGTTGTCAATCTGATTGGATTGTGCGATACCGAGATGTCTGATTCACCGTACATCTATCTAACAGCATTAGCCATTTCCGATATGGGCGTCCTAATCATGGTATTTATATACGAGATGTTCACTGAAAAGATCAGGGATTTTGCGTCCGTTGCTTTTGTGACGTATGTATATTATCCACTTGTGAACATATTCATGTTTGCAAGTATCTGGGTGACTTGCACTTTAACACTGGAACGTATTGTTTATATCAAAAGACCGCTTCTCGCAAGATCAATTTGCACAAGAAAAAGGGCAAAATGTTTTATTTCTTGCATCATAATATTTGGCATTGTTTTCAACATTCCACGATTCTTTTTCTACCGTCCAGTATGCCAAAATATTAAATGTTCTGATGCTATTACAAAGTTTAATCAGTTTGAAGGCTTGAATTACATTTCCTGGACATATATTGCTGTGGTAAACATTTTGCCATTAATAATCTCTATTACGTCTAACCTCTATATGACAAAACTGATTCATGTGTCCTTACGCAAACGACAGAGAATGCAGCCTCACATTTCAAACCATGACGGAGCGAATCACAAGCTGAGCGATCACACGAACAAACTGACTGTTATGTTGATCAGCATTGTATTTGTGTTCATCATCTGCACTTTCCCATCAGCATTCTCGGAGCTGGAAGTATCATATGCACTTTTTGGAGGAAATATGACTGTTGCAGAATATCGTCAAACCGATCTCTACAGCATAGTACTTGATGTGTCCAATTCACTTGCACTTCTAAATAACTCATTGAATTTCTTTTTGTACTGCGCTTTTAGTGACAAGTTCAGATATGTTCTTCGAAATAAGATGATGCCTAAATTGTGCAATAAATGAAAACAATTGGGGTTTTCGTTTTACATTAAACTCTCTGCCTCTACCTCCTACATGAACCCTAAATGATCTATTAGTTGTAATGGCCTGTAATGTAATATGTTTTCCGTATAATATTATAATTGCTCTTTTGCTTTCTTCAAATTTCGTTATTGTTTAAATATCTTTATTGTGTTTTTCTTATTATTATTATTATTATTATTATTATTATTATTATTATTATTTGGTACACAGTTAAAGTCAACGTATAACTGCGACGAGTTTTCCCAAATGGAGTCTGAATACGGTTAGATTAAATAATAATAAGCTACGAAGTGGTTGTCTCCAAAAAGCTAAAGTGTTACGAAATGCCCGATATGGCATGGAGGATACACTATACGCCTCTAAGCTATATTTTAAACATTAATTTTGTCATATATTGTGTTTGTCGACGTTCTGTATTTCATGGATTATTTTTAAGCTCGTTACGCAATATCCGTTATGGCGAAGAGGGTACACCATACTCCTCAACGTGAATTGTCCTATACAGCGAGTTGCACGTGCCGCGCGGATAATTCACGCGAATTACTTTTTTACAAGTACGGCCAACTAATATATAAATACAGTGCAGGGTCTTTTTAAGACACAGTGGACATTAGAGCAGACCTCTAAACGTTAGCATTTGTCGGATTTTTAGAGCCAAAAAGTTGGGTGAGTTAAATACATTCCTTTTTGGTTTCTTGTTTCAGGTGAATATTCAGTTTCGTAACAGCACGTTTATTTTATTATGTATTGTGTTATTTTATTATGTATTGTGTTAATTCATTTTTTATTATTTGGGAAACTGTCTATTTTTATATTCAGCTCGCCGGTCGTGTGAATAGATGTGTATTCAAGACCAATGTTGACCGGTGGAATGGAGACGGACAATGAATTACTGTCACACCGGAGGGAAGTGTATTGTTAACACACGTGGTTTGTTTTATTGACTGCTTTATTTTGTAAAACACGAATAGCGTGTTCGTCAGTCAATAAAACCCTACGTTTGCTTTATTTGGTAAAACACGAATAGCGTGTTCGTCAGTCAATAAAACCCTACGTTTGCTTCATTATGTAAAGCACGAATAGCGTGTTAAGTCAATTTGATAATATTATTGGGTTTTCATTGATTATATTTTGCGTGTGTGACACAAGTAGTATGTTGTCAATTAACCCTTATGATATTGATATCGTATCAATAGTCAATATCATGCTACGTTGGTAGTATATGACGGGACATATATAATACAGTAGTGTATATCTATAGAAATAATACAATAGTGTATAACTATAGAAAAATAGTACAGCAGTGTACAACCATAGATACAGTAGTGTATATCTATAGAAATAATACAGTAGTGTGTAACTATAGAAAAATAGTACAGCAGTGTACAACCATAGATACAGTAGTGTATATCTATAGAAATAATACAGTAGTGTATAACTATAGAAAAATAGTACAGCAGTGTACAACCATAGATTCATTTGTGTGTGTATCGTGTGCTCATTATATATATATATATATATATATATATATATATATATATATATATATATATATATATATATATATATATATATATATATATATATATATATCTATCTATCATGATTTTTTTTAATAATATAATTTGTATTTGAACAAACGTGTTTGTTATTTCTTCAAAACCCAACCTAATCTCAAAGGGTCGGCTCGACTACGTTACATAAAGAAAAGCATATTTTAATGCATAAATTGTGCAATAACATTTTCATAAATAACGTGATAGTTATCCAACGTAAATTATGTATACATTACGCAATGCTATTAAAACATGTATTAGTAAGTCGCTATAGCAGATTAATCGTTTGAATAGAATGAGTATCTGGAAATAAAAGTACACATATCAAAATCAGATTGATTAGAGTTTATTGTGGTATGTACTAGGTGAATAAAGGGATCGTGTGGGTGTGGGTGTGTTGTGTGTGTGTGTGTAATACAGTAAAGTTATGAACATAGTTTGTCATTAAATTACATACAGTACACTATATAGCAACAAAAGCAAAGAGAACGTAATATCAAAACACATGTGAGAGTACTCGTTGGAAACGGGTTA
Source organism: Unio delphinus (assembly GCA_029339505.1). Lineage (NCBI taxonomy): Eukaryota > Metazoa > Mollusca > Bivalvia > Unionida > Unionidae > Unio > Unio delphinus. The sequence continues at coordinate 2,136,516 of JAQISU010000012.1, read as the reverse complement.
TATACGCATTTTAGACTAAGGGATGAAACATAATGGAATTTGAATTATTTACATTCAACTGAAACGATGATCATGTTCTCACTCACTTAGAACACATGCGAGTTATTTATTAGATATAAATGATTCGGGTCCATTTCCATAATTTACTGAAGAAGCATACTATGAGATCGTTCTCAAGTTCCTTTGCTCTTCAATAAATTGGGTCTATTCCATCAGCCACCACACATATGAATGCCAGTCATGATTGATCATCTATCGAATCAAATATGTTCACTCTCTTGCTCAAAAGGATATGAAGTAGGGTGTCATTTTCCTGACATAAAAAACATGGCGAGTCTAGGATGTCTACGGCATCTATTATCTTTTCAAACATAGTGTTACGCTCGTTGTTTAGGACTTGCTATTATAGTAACATATGCTTGGTTCTATCTATAGTCAATCACTTGCAGAATTTACAATTATATTTATTCTCTGCTGTAACGGAACACATAGTTAAATAAGCAATGTTAGCGAAAGTCCAAGTTTGATTAGGAAAACATTTACCAAGTTTCCAAACTGCAAGTGGTTGAAGATTAGTATGGACACTTGCATAACGTAAAAGTTCAGGTCTCATTTCAAGTTTAGATCTCCACAAAGATTCTTCACAGCAGTTAACTGCCATTTCAATATTACTCCTCTAGGCTGATTTCGGGGTAGAATGTAGAGTGTTCACGAATAGGTGGAAAAACCCGTCAAGCTGGTATTTCAAACGGACACGAAATATATCTTTAACAAACCCAACGCTCTCGCTCTCATGTATCAGGAAGTCAAGGATTCTTCTGTGGAATATAATTTTCCATAGAAATGAACCATTAGCTCTGCAGATTTTATTGATGAAACCTAGTTTGATTTTATCCACATAACCCTCGATGGTTCACAGTCCAAGACTGCTAATTATTGTTTCTGTACAAGAGCGCTGATCGAGACCAATAATTCTTCTTACCACTTTTCTTTAACATACTTCCAGATCGTATACCTGTGACTGGCTCAAACCTGACCACAATTCACATCCATATGTCATTGAAAGTAGTACCATTTTGAAAATATTGTAGATTGTAGCACTATTAATTGGATTCACTACATTCTTTCCAATGCCAGTCCCAACAACAATGGAATAAAATAATGACCTTCTTTATCAGAAGCATTTTTTTTACTGCAGCAGTGTTGGAAAGATCTGTGGAGAGAGTAACCCCAGCATATGTTCTAGAAGAAACAATTGGAATCATTTTATCTCCGAGCATGAACATACATTTTTGTGTGATTTTCTTCTAAGAAAATATGACAATATTGCTTATAAGAATTGTACCGGATTCTCCACTTCGATGCATAGTTATTGAGGTTGCGAACAAAAACACACACAGGCGTGTTACAAAATGTACTGGATTTGGCCCAAAACAGGCGTGTTACAAAATGTACTGGATTTGGCCTAAAACAGGCATGTTACAAAATGTACTTGATTTGACCCAAAACAGGCGTGTTACAAAATATACTGGATTTGGCCAAACATAAACTGGTGAGATTTAGTCCATTTAGACCATTGGTAGTCAGGATTTTGTGATATCCTAACAATTAGTGGAGACAAATTCCACTCCAAATATTGTGTTGAAGACAATTCACTTCAACATTCATTTAAATGAAGAAGTTGGAAAGTTCATACCATAATAAAAAAGCATTTGTAGAAACATTCCAAAACCAAGGAAAAAAACCAATCCCTTGTTGATTAACTAAAAATTGGGAAATCATGTCATTCCCAAATCTACAATGTCAAAATTATTCATTCAGAAAACACCTCAAGATTTTTAATGTTGTTTCAATGTTTAAAATTATGACTATGCTGACATCTTGACATTTTTCACAATATGGTGTAAAAGAAATTGCCAATAAATCAAATGGTCGATTAAACTTCATGATTGGTATTAACAACAGATACCAGATGTACCTCCTAATCCAAATTTAACTGAGATATCATATTTAAACAAGAGTAGCAATCACAGACCTGTCAACCGTATCTCCCGATTCCGAGATTTTTAAGAAAAATACCCGACTTGTCAGCTCATCAAGTAAAAACAAATCCGTATTTTTTAAACAAAAATTTCATTTTCCATTACCCTCTTTCTGTATCTGATTTTCTGTCTTGTATGTTTCTTTGTACTTCACCATATCTGGCTTCATTTCCAGTTCTCATCAGCTACATATGCGGATTGATTAGCTTCTTCTGGATATTTATTATTACCTGGAACCGAGTGATTAAAGAGTGTGGGATTTCAAGAATTTTCAACTTCTGCATAATGATGAAGTCAGACGAATTCTGAAGTATTGCCCAACTAGATGGTTTTCTCTTGAAAAGTTTATTAATTGTCATATAGAGCTGTGGGTGCCACTTAGTGAGTTTATTGAGAAAATGTATTTAGAAGAAAAGGCAAAAGCACAGAAGGCTTCAGCAGCTGCTTGTAAGCTGCAGGACAGATGCTGGTGCTTCTATGATTGACAGCTGCTTCGAGTCTCAGTAATGCCAGGCTGAAAAGAATAAAAGATAACCTTAACTCAAGATGTACTCTTGCATATTGGCAGTTTTTAAGCTGGATTCAGACCAATTTTGACAGACCCAACAAAGCTGTACAACATGACAAGCCCCTAATTCACAAGACCAGAGACATTCTACTATCCATGTACAGAGAATTCCTTTTGATTGTTATTAAACCAAATGATGCACTTTTGCAGAAATAGAAAACTGCAATATACAATGGACTGAAATAACAAAAATAGACATCGTGATCATGATATCTACACCTTATTCTTGTACCTCCTGATTTTTCACCCTGCCTCCTGATTTTGAATAGTGATTTTCCTGATTTTGATTTCTTCAATGTTGGCAGGTCTGCAATCATTGATGGATCAAACAGATTTGTGAAAACAAAAATTGTAATGTATGGACAATTATTACAATATTGAAAACTGTTTCAGCAGAAAATTCTTTAGATGAGACAACTTGGAGAGAAATGGAAATATGTAGATGTACCAGAGGGGATGACAGACACAGCTACAAGGATGGAAGAGAAAGGAGAAAATGAACTAGATTTTGAAGTTCACCTGCTAAAATACCAAAAGTTGTCTCACCTATTTTAAGGATAGATTAGATCCACCCCTTGTTGACAGAAGACAAAATTGAAGAGAAGGAAAAAGAAGTCGGGAGACCAGTCATCCTTTAAACCTATATAGACATTGAAGAAAAAAATAAATAAAAAACGGTAGACTGTGTCAGTCCTTTATCTACGGCCAATTCGTGCAAAAAATATTTCTTTATGAAAATTTGTGCATCCACAAGATTTCCAGAGATAATTCTTTTGAGGAATATTGAAACTAAATCACATGTACAAGCTTGAACAAAGAACTTTTTTACGCTTGTAGACCAAATCTATTTAGTCTCATCAAAGTCAAACATTTTGTCGAAAGTTTTTATTAAAAGTTATGTATGAATTTGGCATCCAACAGTTTAAATCTTTTGCTGATAACTCTGAACGTCTAGGAGCTTTGGAAAGATTTCAAAAGACTTTGAAGAACATGATTCGTTCAGGTTTTGTAGATACAATAAAATATTGGGATGAGAGTATTTGCTGTTAGGAATCAGTTTTGGGAATACTTGGGTTTTAGTCCTTTTGGATGGTTTTTGGACATTCTGTTAGTGGACAATTGAAGTTATTAAAAAAGAGAACTTCTTTCAAATAAGATGCCATGCTTAATCTTCTTGACTCTCTCTTTGATTTCAAATATTTGTTGATGGCTTTTGAAGTAGCAGAAGCTAATCTCAGTCAAAATTGATATTTTGGTATGACAGAAATACAGAAGACAGTATAAAGCCTGGTGATAAATTCTGGCTTTAGTTTCAACGCATAGTAATAATGTTTAATTCCCATAATGTTCAATTTCCTAATGCCTGTACTACCCACATTGTAAAGTTAAGGTGTAATGTTTTTTTGTTTGTTCCCATTATGTCCCATATAAGTCAACTTTACATTCATTGTAAAAATGAAACATAATTTTTCGTTCTTTTTATGTAATCATGGTCTTATAATTTATATATGTAATTCTACGTCCTGGCCAATCTCTTTTCTGCATGTCCCTTCATCTCCTACTGAAGGAAATACAGATGGATGGATGTATTGATAGATGGATAGATAAACCTTACTAAAATAAATTTTGACACCATAGTGTCAATGTTTTCTCTACAGGCATGGTAGGGAAAATATCTTTTTCAGAGTGCAACGTTGCACAAACTGTAATGTAATTGTTGAATGTGTTACATACAAAGAGCCAACAGCAATTTCTCATTGAAACTTATTTGATGGCATCTAATGATGTGTAATTATTAAATACTGAAAATTTAGTCGACTGTGTTCAAAGTTTTTGTGAAGTAGATTTTATTATCCAGAGGTATATCTTAGAACTTTATTTTTGATAAAATGTTGTCACCAATTCTTCTGTTAAATTAATTGTTTTCAATTAACATAATAAAACGATGAGAACATATATGGCGATATCAAATTATATTTGACTTTTATAACATAGTCTCACAAATGTGCTAAAGAATAACACAAAACTTGTAACTCCTCTTATGTTTTGCACATGTGATATCCTAATAATCGGGCATGACAAATTCTCTCACATTATTTAACAAATACTCTTGAAGATTTATAATCAACCCTGCATTATGCAGCAGGTCTGGATGCTTGACGTGGGATATTAATATTGACTTGATCTCTGGATCCAATGCTTTCTTCCCAAAACATTAATTTGGTTGCGTGAGCAACAACTCAAAAATACCATTTGTCATTTGCATACGCACACACCCCACTCATCTTAGGAATAGTCGGTCTGGTATCAGGATAATCAGACTCGGTGGGACATCATGCTACATGTCTGACGCATGATTCCCCACTGGAAATAATAATAATAATAATAATAATAATAATAATAATAATAATAATAATAATAATAATAATAATAATAATATGGACTTTGTATAGTGCCTAATCCTTAAAATCTCTAAGTGCTTTGCAACATCAATAATGATTTGACTACAGAAAATAACAAACACCATGAAGGTCCATGATATTATTAAACATAAAAAATGCGGAAAATATTTAAGGTATGTAACATTATTAGGTCTTTAAGTTTGTTCTTGCAGTTGAAAAAGGTGAGTTTTAAGAGCACTCTTGAAAGGGATCACTGTTTTCGTGTCTAATTTCAATGGGCAATTCATTCCACGTTGCTGGGCACTGGTTTGCAAAAGAACCTTGTTCATATGAATTCATTTTCGTAGTGGAAACAATGAGTATGTTATTGTCAGAAGAGGAGCGTAATTATCTTGCTGGTGTATACACATGGGTGAGAACAGATAGTTAGGTTGCTATAAGGATGATCCGAGTAGCTGTGTTTTGAACTTTTTGAAGTTTTATGGAGTAGATATTGAGACGAACCAGAAAAAATTGAGTTACATTAGTCCAGTTTTTAAAGTACTAATGAATTCAAGTTTTTTTATTGGCGTCAGCCGAAAGATATTTACGAATGGAGCTGATGCATCTCAACTCAAGATATGCAGCCTTGCATATGTTCATGACACTGTCCAGAATAACGCCTCGGTTTCGAACTGACTGTGTGAATTTAATTCTAGTGTTGCTGTTATTTATTGTTTGAGGTAAAGGAAGTTAATGAGAAAGTCTTTGTGTTGTGATCAGAATGGACTTAGTTTTATCACCATTCATCTGCAGCTTGTTACATGTCGTCCATGATTTCATATCAGAAATGCACTTCTCTACTCCTTGGATGGTAGCATCATCTTTAGTTGGGTGGCTAGATTTGTATATTTGGGTGTCATCAGCGTACAACTGGCGAGACACTGGATGATGATATATGACACTTGTGAGTGGCTGAGTGTACAGAATTATGAGAACAGGTCCCATAACAGACCCCAGTGCAACACCACAATATGGATTTATTGGGCTGGAATGTATTCCTTTAACAGATACAATTTGTGTCCTGTGGACTAAGTAGGACTGGAACCACAGTAAGGCTGTATTTTGAATGCCAAATACATGCTGGAGACTGTGAAGTAATATATCATGATCTATTATGTCAAATGCTGCAGACAAATCAAGGAGGGTTTGGACTTTAATCAATCCGCTATCCACAACAAAGAGAATGTCATTAACTACTTTCACAAGAGTAGTTTCAGCACTGTGGTATGGGCGATATGCAGATTGTAGATACTAAAAGGACTGTTTGAATTCAGATGAGATACAAGTTAGGTTAGAACAACCTTTTCTAGGACTTGTTTTTTTATTTATTATATATGACTGGTTGATGGCGGTATTTTTTAAAAAAAAATCTGTATGGTCTAGTGTTGGTTTCTTCAGCAGAGGCTTTACAATGGCAGTTTTGAAAAATGATGGGAAATTCCCGAATTTTAGAGAGGTATTAATAACACCAGTTAGTGATGGCAATATTGGATCTAAGCACTCAAGTAGCAGTGATGTTGGAATTGGATCAAGTTCACATGACTTTGGTGCTCTCTTCATCACGATTGTCCGTACTAAATCCATATATAGACAGGTTTAAAGGTTGCTAACGGTTGTCGCGGAAATTCTGTATCGCGACTGTATGGTGACGATGAGTCAACTGAAATTGTGTTGTCCAGCTTGTCTCTAATGGTTTGTATATTACCGTGCAATTAATGACTCTTCCGTTTTATTTAAATATGAGGTGTACATTTTCCGGAACTTCTAGGCATACAATACTTTATTTAATTTTTTTAGCTAAAAATATCATTTGAAACAATTTCGAAAAGTTTTATAATTTTTTCGAAGTTGTTTTAAATGATATTTTTAGCTAAAAAAATTAAATAAAAAAAATGGGCTAATGAGTATATCATGTAATATTTTGTAGTACAGTAAAATATGTCTTGAGAGACCACCGGTCTTGAGAGTCAAGGTTCTCCATGTACATATTTATTGATTATATTATATTATGTTATATTTAAAAATAATAATGTTTCGACTTGTTCCCTAAACAAAAAAGAATAAACGAATTGACCAGCTACAATAAATACGTGAATAGTTAAATACATTTCTTCATTTTAGTACTATTGTGAAATATTTATTTAATATTCGGAATTAGCACAACCTCAAAAACATAGTCATCTCCAGAATTCAAGAATAATTCGCAAAATGGCAAATCACTTCTACGTCATGAGGACGTACGCAAATTTGACGTTATACTTTGAGAGGGCTTTTCCAGCGTTTCTCCCTCAATGTCATAGAGCTGATTCTGGAACCTCTAACTCTTAGGACATTAATCATTTAGCTGCACAAATGAATACCTTACTTAACTTTATTTGCCTTCAGCAATATATAAATATAGTTTCAAGAATGTCACAGTAATTGAAATCTATTTACTTTGGAAATAATAACCACTGAGAATTCTGCAATTAATGCATTATTTGTTCTATGATTTACAAAATTATTAGATATTTCCTGGGTCACACATCTACCTTAAGCGGTTTTTTTTGGTCATGTGACATGGACGATTCCTGCATAAAATTAGCGTCCGACTGAATATTAATTCTTTTGTTACAAGACTTAGAAGACATCTGAACGAAAACTACATTGACTGATGATTTTGGATACAGTCAGAACAAGGTACGTTTCCTATTTTTAAAGATCTTGATACATAATTAAAACAGGGTTTAATCTTGTATGGAGAATTATATTATTTAGCTTGTCATTAAATTTAAATATTTGTTTGTTATCTGATATAATGGTACCAATTGTCCAAGTGTATTACCCCAGATAGGCGGAACTTACGGCGTAGGGAACATTGATTCAGAAAATAACGACAAAACTAGCTGTGATTGGTGCATCATGTAAGAGTCGTACTTTCTGTTTGACTTAAGAAAGTTTAGCCTCCTGGTAATATGTATGATTATGTTAATTCATATGTATATAAATCTTTTTAATTTTTTTATGTTTGTTTTTTAAATGTGGCACACATTACTGAAAACGTGTTTGTTGTGACTAAATAACTCTTACCCCTGTCTAGTTCAAGCACAGGTATCTCGTACATGGAGTGGAGTAGACCACCTCATTCAGTCGTCGTCAAATTGACAATCTAACATTTTTCTCTTATAACAGTATGTAGTATGCTGAGGTAGGATTGAAAATAAATTTATTTCGCCAAACATTAGGTCTTTGAAGTCCATGGTAAAACAATTAGTTTCGTAATACCTTCTAGTTGGAGATTATTTTTTTTATAACCATCAATTTTTAGTGCGTGTAATAGATAACTCTGTCGTTCCCAATGTGATTCATGGTACGAACAGGTAATGATTTCCGATAAAAAAATTTGCAGTTCCTCAAAATCATGAGGGACGCATTCTTTTTCATAGACATGTATTAATTCTCCTATCCGGTCTCGAAAAAGCCATAACATTCCTGTCAATGCTTTGAAAAAAATGTAATTGCTCTGGATATAGCCAATGCTTTTGTATGCATAGAATATCTACCGTAGGAAGTAACCAACAAAGATAGGTCGTTCCTGTCATAATGCCCTTCGTATTCCAAGTCATTATGTTTAGATTAGTCATCATTTTGACCACTTTTTAAGAATCTTAATATTTGTGATCTGAACTCCCGATTGTAAGGATGTCTGCGTATTACATGATTTAACTCTTCTGGACCATAGTCTGCTTTAATTCGAGATTACAACAAAGATTTTGTTTTTAAACCCCTCTTCATTCCATTGAATATTATAGTACTTATTCACACCTGGATTGATTTCGAATTATTATTGTGTCATAATTTTTTAGTGGAGAATTTCTATCATCCGATACTTGATTTTGAATAGTTTTATTTTCTTTCTCATCAATTTTCGTTTCCAATTCTCTTCCTTTATCTGCTTTACATATTGCAGTAGATGATGTAGTGTTTGGGGTTTGTCCTACTTGAGACTGCATGAAACCTGCGGTTTGTGTATGTTGGTACCTTAGAGACGCTTAAGCCGGTATTTCTTCTATATTCTTGTTGATCTGATAAAATCCTCTTTCGGGATTCTTGATGATGGCTATCAGTTACGTTTGTATTCAGAACTGTATTTGGTGTACCAGGTGCACTTGCAGTTGGGCAATAATATCTGGTCATATCTGCATAAGAGCAAGACAGAAGCAAAACATTTGTAAACTGGAGCTGAATTCCACTCATCTGTGCACTTACTGGCTCAATTTGTTTCTCGTTTACAGCTTTCGATTGTCATTGCCTGACTCTTTATTATAATCGGCCATTACATGTAGATCAGACACCAAACGTAATTCCGACGTCCTTGACATATCAATACACGATTCAAGTCTTTTAATTGTATCATCTTTACTTTGTATCATCTCACCCAAACGATCGTTGACCTTTTTCGTTCTCTTCATTTCTTCCAAAATACTTGCACAAATGACATTTAGTTCATCTTTTACAAATTGTTTCAGATCAATAAATGTTTCATATTGCAATATGGGAATGCTGCTTTCAACTCTCTCAGCTTAACTATTATTTTCACAATCTCCGAACGATGTATTACCTCTTGATTGATCTATGTCACTTTACTGACCATTGTCTTGAATATTATGCATAATACATCATATTATATTATGCTATATTTAAAAGAAATAATGTTTCGACTCATTACCCGATCGGCAAAGAATAAATGAATTGACCAGCAACAATAAATACACAAATATTTAAATACATTTCTTTATATTATCATTGTTGTGAAATGTTTATTGCATGTTTGGAATTAGCACAACCTAAATGCATGGTCATCTCCTGAATCCATGAAAAATTAGCAACATGGCAACATCACTTCTGCGTAAATTGGAAGCCATACATTGAGAGGTCTTTCTCATCGTTTCTCCCTCAACATCATAAAGCTGATTCTGTAACCTCTAACTATTAGGCCATTAATCATTTATCTGCACAAATTAATACAATAATGAACTTAATTTGCCTTACCTCTGAGAATTCTGTAATTGATGAATTATTTGTTCTATGATTTACAAAATTATTAGATAATTGCTAGGTCACACCTCTACCGCAAGCAGTTTTATTTGGTCATGTGACATGGACGATTCCTGCATAAAATTAGCGCCCGACTGAATATTAATTCTTTTGTTACAAGACTTAGAAGACATCTGAACGAAATCTACATGAACTGATGTTTTTGGATACAGTCAGAACTAGGTACGTTTCCTATTTTTAACGACTTTGATACGTACTTGGATACGAAACAGGGTTTAATATTGTATGGAGAATTATATTATTTACCTTGACATTAAATTTAAAAGTTATAATTTGTAAAGAAAGATAATAAATACTTTGTTATCTGGTATAACGGTGGTACCATTTGTTTAACCCCAGATGGGGCGGAACTTTCGGTGTTGGGAACATTGATTTAGAAGAAAAAAAAATCTAGATGTGATTGGTGCATTATGTAAGAGTTGTACTTTCTTGCTTGACTTAAAGAAAGTTGAGCCTCTTGGTAACATGTAAGATTATGTTAATTCATATGTATATGATATTTTTTTTATGTTTGGTTTTCAAATGTGGCACACATTACTGACAACCTGTATGTTGTGACTAAATAACTTTTATCCCTGTCTAGTCTTCGGACAGGTATCTCTTAAATGGAATGAAGTAGAACACCTCGTTCAGTCTTCGTCAAATTGACTATCTAACATTTTTCTCTTTAACAGTATGTGACTCGCATGCTGAGGTAGGTTAGGATAGAAAATACATTTATTTCTCCAAACTCTAGCTTTGAGGTCTGTTGAAAAACAATTGGTTCCGTAATACCTTCTAGTTCGAGATTATGTTTTTGTCTTATAACCATCACTTTTCAGTGCGTATGATAGCTATAAGTAATTCTTGATAAATAGGTTCAAAACAGTTGTATCCAAATGAATCGAATTACCTCAAAATATAGTCAATACTATGTTTTACATTCTTTTAATGAAATTCAAAGTATTTGACGATTGTTCATGGAAGAACGTTTGCTAAAAATACCCATACTATAATATTTGATAATTCATTCAAGGCAATTATTCATCCGACGCTAAAGGTTAAGTGATTTAGCACAGTTTAGAAAAGTGTTTTAATAATATACTACACTGGTATTGTTTTGTCATTCCATTGCAGAATAGCCGTATATACGTTCCAATGATAACCCCTAAAGGACCTAGATTATACGTAATTGGTTCAATTTTCCTGTCGGCATACTTCGTTAATCGCTGTCAAGTAGGAGAAGCTGGATTTATCAACAAGTTCTTTGAGTCGTCTTCGGCCAACTATGCTTATTCCAGAATTCCAAATAATACGAAAAGTGATGGTGGCATAGCATCCCATTCAAACGAGAATGTGTCCGTAGTAACTCTTGTTGGAACAACAGGCACACTTAATCACAGTACTCGGGAAGGAAATACTGAGGATTACCATAGATCAAAAAAAGAATGCGAATTGTTCACCACTATTAATGCTAACGTCATAACTTCACCAGAGAGTGATTCAACAAAAATATCTCCTTTGACCACGTACGGCAGTAAGAGAATATCTGGATATGAAGTTACTGGTGAACAAGAACACACTGCAAAAACAGAGTATATTCGACAAAACAGCATTGATCTCGTTGGTAATAACTACATTTCGGGTTTGGCGACGATCACACCCTCCACTGTCAGGAATGAATCCAATTCAATAGAAGCCGGAACAGTTTTCATAGCAACTGACTCAGAAACGTTTCTCACTACGTCGACAGTACAGATGGATGTCCCACGTGCATTGTCCATTTTGAGAAAGATAAGCATAATTTTGTCTAATTACGTGAATCCTGGTATCTGCGGAATTGGTATTCTCTGCAATGTTGTCAATCTGATTGGATTGTGCGATACCGAGATGTCTGATTCACCGTACATCTATCTAACAGCATTAGCCATTTCCGATATTGGCGTCTTAATCATGGTATTTATATACGAGATGTTCACTGAAAAGATCAGGGATTTTGCGTCCGTTGCTTTTGGGGCGTATGTATATTATCCACTTGTGAACATATTCATGTTTGCAAGTATCTGGGTGACTTGCGCTTTAACACTGGAACGTATTGTTTATATCAAAAGACCGCTTCTCGCAAGATCAATTTGCACAAGAAAAAGGGCAAAATGTTTTATTTCTTGCATCATAATGTTTGGCATTGTTTTCAACATTCCACGATTCTTTTTCTACCGTCCAGTATGCCAAAATATTAAATGTTCTGATGCTACTACAAAGTTTAATCAGTTCGAAGGCTTGAATTACATTTCCTGGTCATATATTGCTGTGGTAAACATTTTGCCATTAATAATCTCTATTACGTCCAACCTCTATATGACAAGACTGATTCATGTGTCCTTACGCAAACGACGGAGAATGCAGCCTCACATATCAAACCATGACGGAGCGAATCACAAGCTGAGCGATCACACGAACAAACTGACTGTTATGTTGATCAGCATTGTATTTGTGTTCATCATCTGCACTTTCCCATCAGCATTTTCGGAACTGGAAGTATCATATGCACTTTTTGGAGGAAATATGACTGTTGCAGAATATAGTCAAACCGATCTCTACATCATATTACTTGATGTGTCCAATTCACTTGCACTTCTAAATAACTCATTGAATTTCTTTTTGTACTGCGCTTTTGGTGACAAGTTCAGATATGTTCTTCGAAAAAAGATGATGCCTGTATTGTGCAATAAATGAAAACAATTGGGGTTTTCGTTTTACATTAAATTCTCTGCCTCCTACATGAACCCTTAATGATCTATTAGGTGTAATGGCCTGTGATCTAATATGTTTTCCGTATAATATTATAATTGCTGTTTTGTATTCTTTAAATTTCGTTATGGTTTAACTATCTTTACTGTTCTTATTTTTATTATTATTATTATTATTATTATTATTATTATTATTATTATTATTATTATTATTTGGTACACAGTTAAAGTCAACGTATAACTGCGACGAGTTTTCCCAAATGGAGTCTGAATACGGTTAAATTAAATAATAAATAAGCTACGAAGTGGTTGTCTCCAAAAAACTAAAGAAAAGCATATTTGAATGCATAAATTGTGCAATAACATTTTCATAAATAACGTGATTGTTATCCAACGTAAATTATGAATACATTACTCAATGCTATTAAAACATGTATTGGTCAGTCGCTATAGCAGATTAATCGTTTGAATAGAATGAGTATCTGGAAATAAAAGTACTCAATATCATTTACTCGTATACTGCACTTTATTTTTCCTAACAATAAATAACTTCCAGTTAAATCTCCGTTCTCTGAAAATGAATACATAGATAATACAGATATATTAAAGAAAGCAAAATTTTTCTATAGAGAGATAAACTCACAAAGGGAATATAAATGCCATGGGCGTTATCATATAGAATGGTAATGACGTCAATGGGTACAGCAGATCAATATCAGATTGATTAGAGTTTATTGTTTTTTGTACTAGGTGAATAAAGGGATCCATGGTATGTATGTATGTATGTATGTATGTATGTATGTATGTATGTATGTATGTATGTATGTATGTATGTATGTATGTATGTATGTTTGTATGTATGTTTGTATGTATGTATGACTGACTGACTGTATTTATTTCTTTTTCAAAAGAGATTTTATTAAGTTCATGGTTCGTAAATACAGAAAAGTTATGAACATAGTTTGTCATTAAATTACATACAGTACACTATATAGCAACAAAAGCAAAGAGAACGTAATATCAAAACACATGTGAGAGAACTCGTTGGAAACGCGTTATATACGCAACATAGACTAAAAGAGGAAAAATAATGGAATTCGAATTATTTACATTCAACTGAAACGATGATCATGTTCTCACTCACTTAGAACACATGTGAGTTATTTATGAGATATAAATGATTTGGGTCCATTTCTATAATTTACTGAAGAAGCATACTATGAGATCGTTTTCAAGTTCCTTTGCTCTTCAATAAATTGGGTCTATTCCATCAGCCACCACACATATGAATGCCAGTCATGATTGATCATCCATGGAATCAAATATGTTCACTCTCTTGCTCAAAAGGATATGAAGTAGGGTGTCATTGTCCTGACATAAAAACCAGTGCGAGTCTAGAATGTCTACGGCATCTATTATCTTTTCAATCATAGTGTTACGCTCGTTGTTTAGGGCTTGGTATTATAGTAACATATGCTTGGTTCTATCTATAGTCAATCTCTTGCAGAGTTTACAATTATATTCATTCTCTGCTGTAACGGAACACATAGTTAAATAAGCAATGTTAGCGAAAGTCCAAGTTTGATTAGGAAAACATTTACCAAGTTTCCAAACTGCAAGTGGTTGAAGATTAGTATGGACACTTGCATAACGTAAACGTTCAGGTCTCATTTCAAGTTTAGAACTCCACAATGATTCTTCGCAGCAGTGAACTGCCATTTCAATATTCCTCCTCCATGCTGATTCCGGGGTAGAATGTAGAGTGTTCACGAATAGGTAGAAAAACCCGTCAAGCTGGTATTTCAAACGGACACGATATATATCTTTAACAAACCCAACGCTCTCGCTCTCATGTATCAGGAAGTCAAGGATTCTTCTGTGGAATATAATTTTCCATACAAATGAACCATTAGCTCTGCAGATTTTATTGATGAAACCTAGTTTGATTTTATCCACATAACCCTCGATGGTTCACAGTCCAAGACTGCTAATTATTGTTTCTGTACAAGAGCGCTGATCGAGACCAATAACTCTTCTTACCACTTATCTTTAACATACTTCCAGATCGTATACCTGTGACTGGCTCAAGCCTGACCACAATTCACATCCATATGTCATTGCAAGTAGTACCATTTTGAAAATATTGTAGATTGTAGCACTATTAAATGGATTCACTCTATCCTTTCCAATGCCAGTCCCAACAACAATGGAATAAAAAATGACCTTCCTTTATCAGAAGCATTTCTTTACTGCAGCAGTGTTGGAAAGATCTGTGGAGAGAGTAACCCCAGCATATGTTCTAGAACAAACTATAGGAATCATTATATCTCCGAGCATGAACATACATTATTGTGTGATTTTCTTCTTCGAAAATATGACAATATTGCTTATCAGAATTGTACCGGATTCTTTACTTCAATGCATAGTTATTGAGGTTGCGAACAAAAACACACACAGGCGTGTTACAAAATGTACTGGATTTGGCCCAAAACAGGCGTGTTACAAAATGTACTGGATTTGGCCTAAAACAGGCATGTTACAAAATGTACTTGATTTGGCCCAAAACAGGCGTGTTACAAAATGTACTGGATTTGGCCAAACAGAAACTGGTGAGATTTAGTCCATTGAGACCATTGGTAGTCAGGATTTTGTGATATCCCAACAATTAGTGGAGACAAATTCCACTCCAAATATTGTGTTGAAGACAATTCACTTCAACATTCATTTAAATGAAGAAGTTGGAAAGTTCACACAATAATAAAAAAAGCATTTGTAGAAACTTTCCAAAACCAAGGAAAAAAACCAATCCCTTGTTGATTAACTAAAAATTGGGAAATCATGTCATTCCCAAATCTACAATGTCAAAATTATTCATTCAGAAAACACCTCAAGATTTTTAATGTTGTTTGAATGTTTTAATTTATTTTTGTGTTTTTGCCAAGAAAAAAAAAACAGTGACTATGCTGACATCTTGACATTTTTCACAATATGGTGAAAAAGAAACTGCCAATGAATCAAATGGTCGATTGAACTTCATGATTGGTATTAACAACAGATACCACATGTACCTCCTAATCCAATTTTAACTGAGATATCATATTTAAACAAGAGTAGCAATCACAGACCTGTCAACCGTATCTCCCGATTCCAAGATTTTTAAGAAAAATTCCCGATTTTTCAGCTCATCAAGAAAAAACAAATCCGTATTTTTTAAACAAAAATTTCATTTTCCATTACCCTGATTCTGTATCTGGTTTTCTGTGTCTGGTATGTTTCTTTGTACTTGACCATATCTGGCTTCATTTCCAGTTCTCATCAGCTACATATGCGGATTGATTAGCTTCTCCTGGATATTTATTATTACCTGGAACCGAGTGATTTTAAAGAGTGTGGGATTTCAAGAATTTTCAACTTCTGCATAATGATGAAGTCAGACGAATTCTGAAGTATTGCCCAACTAGATGGTTTTCTCTTGGAAAGTTTATTAATTGTCATATAGAGCTGTGGGTGCCACTTAGTGAGTTTATTGAGAAAATGTATTTAGAAGAAAAGGCAAAAGCACAGAAGGCTTCAGCAGCTGCTTGTAAGTTGCAGGACAGATGCTGCTGCTTCTATGATTGACAGCTGCTTCGAGTCTCAGCAATGCCAGGCTGAAAAGAATAAGAGATAACCTAAACTCAAGATGTACTCTTGCATATTGGCAGTTTTTAAGCTGGATTCAGACCAATTTTGACAGACCCAACAAAGCTGTACAACATGACAAGCCCCTAATTCACAAGACCAGAGACATTCTACTATCCGTGTACAGAGAATTCCTTTTTGATTGTTATTAAACCAAATGATGCACTTTTGCAGAAATAGAAATCTGCAATATACAATGGACTGAAATAACAAAAATAGACATCGTGATCATGATATATACACCTTATTCTTGTACCTCATGATTTTTCACCCTGCCTCCTGATTTTGAATGGTGATTTTCCTGATTTTGATTTCTTCAATGTTGGCAGGTCTGCAATCATTGCTGGATAAAACAGATTTGTGAAAACAAAAATTGTAATGTATGGACAATTATTACAATATTGAAAACTGTTTTAGCCGAAAATTCTTTAGATGAGACAACTTGGAGAGAAATGGAAATATGTAGATGTACTAGAGGGGATGACAGACACAGCTACAAGGATGGAAGAAAAAGGAGAAAATGTACTAGATTTTGAAGTTCACTTGCTAAAATACCAAACGTTGTCTCACCTATTTAAGGATAGATTAGATCCACCCCTTGTTGACAGAAGACAAAATTGAAGAGAAGGGAAAAGAAGTCGGGAGACCACTCATCCTTTAAACTTATGTAGACATTGAAGAAAAAAATAAATAAAAAACGGTAGACTGTGTCAGTCCTTTATCTACGGCCAATTCGTGCAAAAAATATTTCTTTATGAAAATTTGTGCATCCACAAGATTTCCAGAGATAATTCTTTTGAGGAATATTGAAACTAAATCACATGTACAAGCTTGAACAAAGAACTTTTTTACGCTTGTAGACCAAATCTATTTAGTCTCATCAAAGTCAAACATTTTGTCGAAAGTTTTTATTAAAAGTTATGTATGAATTTGGCATCCAACAGTTTAAATCTTTTGCTGATAACTATGAACGTCTAGGAGCTTTGGAAAGATTTCAAAAGACTTTGAAGAACATGATTCGTTCAGGTTTTGTAGATACAATAAAATATTGGAATGAGAGTATTTGCTGTTAGGAATCAGTTTTGGGAATATTTGGGTTTTAATCTTTTTGGATGGTTTTTGAACATTCTGTTAGTGGACAATTGAACTTATTAAAAAAGAAAACTTTTTTCAAATAAGATGCCATGCTTAATCTTCTTGACTCTCTCTTTGATTTCAAATATTTGTTGATGGCTTTTGAAGTAGCAGAAGCTAATCTCAGTCAAAACTGATATTTTGGTATGACAGAAATACACAAGACAGTATATTTCAACCTGGCGATAAATTATGGCTTTAGTTGCAACGCGTAGTAATAATGTTTAATTCCCATAATGTTTAATTCCCATAATGTTCAATTTCCTAATGTATGTACTACCCACATTGTAAAGTTAAGGTGTAATGTTTTTTTGTGTGTTCCCATTATGTCCCATATAAGTCAGCTTTACATTCATTGTAAAAATGAAACATAATTTTTCGTTCTTTTTATGTAAGCATGGTCTTATAATTTATATATGTGATTCTACGTCCTGGCCATTCTCTTTTCTGCATATCCCTTCATCTCCTACTGAAGGAAATACAGATGGATGGATGTATTGATAGATGGATAGAGAAACCTTATTAAAATAAATTTTGACACCATAGTGTCAATGTTTTCTCTACAGGCATGATAGGGAAAATATCTTTTTCAGAGTGCAACGTTGCACAAACTGTAATGTAATTGTTGAATGTGTTACATAAATAGAGCCAACAGCAATTTCTCATTGAAACTTATTTGATGGCATCTAATGATGTGTAATTATTAAATACTGAAAATTTAGTCGACTGTGTTCAAAGTTTTTGTGAAGTAGATTTTATTATCCAGAGGTATATCTTATAACTTTATTTTTGATACAATGTTGTGACCAATTATTCCGTTAAATTAATTGTTTTCAATTAACATAATAAAACGATCACAACATATATGGCGATATCAAATTATATTTGACTTTTATAACATAGTCTCACAAATGTGCTAAAGAATAACACACAACTTGTAACTCCTCTTAGGTCTTGCACATGTGATATCCTAATAATCGGGCATGACAAATTCTCTCACATTCTTTAACAAATACTCTTGATTATAATCAACCCTGCATTATGCAGCAGGTCTGGATGCTTGACGTGGGATATTAATATTGACTTGATCTCTGGATCCAATGCTTTCTTCCCAAAACATTAATTTTGTTGCGTGAGCAACAACTCAAAAATACCATTTGTCATTTGCATACGCACATACATCACTCATCTTAGGAATGTTCGGTCTGGTATCAGGATAATCAGACTCGGTGGGACATCATGCTATATGTTTGAAGCATGATGCCCCACTGTAAATAATAATAATAATAATAATAATAATAATAATAATAATAATAATAATAATAATATGGACTTTGTATAGTGCCTAATACTTAGATACTCTAAGTGCTTTGCACCATCAATAATGATTTGACTACAAAAAATAACAAACACCATGATATTATTAAACATAAAAAATGCGGAAAATATTTCAGGTAAGAAACATTATTAGGTCTTTAAGTTTGTTCTTGCAGTTGAAAAAGGTGAGTTTTAAGAGCACTCTTGAAAGCGATCACTGTTTTTGTGACTATGTTTGTGTCTAATTTCAATGGGCAATTCATTCCACGTTGCTGGGTACTGGTATTCAAAAGAACCTTGTTCATATGAATTCATTTTCGTAGTGGAAACAATGAGTATGTTATTGTCAGAAAAGGAGCGTAATTATCTTGCTGGTGTATACACATGGGTGAGAACAGATAGTTAGGTTGCTATAAGTATGATCCGAGTAGCTGTGTTTTGAACTTTTTGAAGTTTTATGGAGTAGATATTGAGACAAACCAGAAAAAATTGAGTTACATTAGTCCAGTTTTTAAAGTACTAATGAATTCAATTTTTTTAATGGCGTCAGCCGAAAGATATTTACGAATGTAGCTGATGCATCTCAACTCAAGATATGCAGCCTTGCATATGTTCATGACATGTTAGTGCAGTGTTAGAATACTGTACAGAGTAACGCCTCGGTTTCGAACTGACTGTGTTAATTTAATTCTAGTGTTGCTGATATTTATTGTTTGAGGTAAAGGAAGTTAATGAGAAAGTCTTTGTGTTGTGATCAGAATGGAATTAGTTTTATCACCATTCATCTGCAGCTTGTTACATGTCGTCCATAATTTCAGATCAGAAATGCACCTCTCTACTCCTTGGATGGTAGCATCATTTTTAGTTGGGTGGCTAGATTTGTATATTTGGGTGTCATCAGCGTACAACTGGCGAGACACTGGGTGATGATATATGACACTTGTGAGTGGCTGAGTGTACAGAATTAAGAGAACAGGTCCCATAACAGACCCCAGTGCAACACCACAATATGGATTTATTGGGCTGGAATGTATTTCATTTGCAGATACAATTTGTGTCCTGTGGACTAAGTAGGACTGGAACCACAGTAAGGCTGTATTTTGAATGCCAAATACATGCTGGAGACTGTGAAGTGATATATCATGATCTATTATGTCAAATGCTGCAAACAAATCAAGGAGGGTTTGGACTGTAATCGCTAAGCTATCCACAACAGAGAGAATGTCATTAACTACTTTCACAAGAGTAGTTTGAGCACTGTGGTAAGGGCGATATGCAGATTGTAGATACTAAAAGGACTGTTTGAATTCAGATGAGATACAAGTTAGGTTAGAACAACCTTTTCTAGGACTTGTTTTTTATTTATTATATATGACTGGTTGATGGCGGTATTTTTTAAAAGAAAATCTGTATGGTCTAGTGTTGGTTTCTTCAGCAGAGGCTTTACAATGGCAGTTTTGAAAAATGATGGGAAATTCCCGAATTTGAGAGAGGTATTATTAACACCAGTTAGTGATGGCAATATTGGATCTAAGCACTCAAGTAGCAGTGATGTTAGAATTGGATCAAGTTCACATGACTTTGGTACTCTCTTCATCACGATTGTCCGTACTAAATCCATATATAGACAGGTTTAAATGTTGCTAACGGTTGTCGCGGAAATTCTGTATCGCGACTGTATGGTGACGATGAGTCAACTGAAATTGTGTTGTCCAGCTTGTCTCTAATGGTTTGTCTATTACTGTGCAATAATGACTCTTCCGTTTTATTAAAATATGAGGTGTATATTTTCCGGAACTTATAGACATACAATACTTTATTTAATTTTTTTAGTTAAAAATATCGTTTGAAACAATTTCGAAATGTTTATAATCATGTAATATTTTGCAGTACAGTAAAATATGTCTTGAGAGACCACCTGTCTTGAGAGACAAGGTTCTCCATGTACATATTTATTGATTATATAGTGTTGTGACCTGTAATGAGAGACCACCTGTCATTAGTGAACGTCGTGTTTTGGAAAAAGGGGTGGTCGTAGTCTTTCAAGACAGGTTGGTCTGTATATTAGAAAGTTACTTCAGTTGCCGTAAGTAAAATATACTTTGAATGGACGTCTTTCTGTTTCTGATCTTCCTAATTAAACCTTCTTTTATTTACAAGACTCAATGGATTAATACAAGCAGCAATTGTAGAAAAATGTTGATTATAACATCTAAGACAAACACGTTAATTTTATTATTTTCCATTCTTTTACAATTTTAATTTTCCTTAACATAAACGTTAGTTTAAGAAATTAGATTAAATAGTGGGTAAAATGAACCAGTGGGATTTCAACTGGGTTAACTCGGATAGTCGTAATAAAATATTAAAGACAGTTTGTACCAGCGCAACTACACTGTTTTATTGACTCATTTTGTTTTCCAACACAGTGTTTCTACCCTGTACACTATTTCACGGAACTAAACTTTTCGTATGGTTGTTTTATTGCAAGTTCATATAAAGTATAAGTGCTAACAAATGTATTAAATATTTATTAAGTTCCAATTATAGATAAGACATAATATTATATTATGTTATATTTTAAAAAATAATGTTTCGACTTGTTCTCTAAACAAAAAAGAATAAACGAATTGACCAGCTACAATAAATACATGAATAGTTAAATACATTTCTTCATTTTAGTATTATTGTGAAATATTTATTTAATATTCGTAATTAGCACAACCTTAAAAACCTAATCATCTCCAGAATCCAAGAAAAATTCGCAAAATGGCAAATCACTTCTACGTTATGGGGACGTACGCAAATTTGACGTCATACTTTGAGAGGGCTTTTCAAGTGTTTCTCCCTCAATATCATAGAGCTGATTCTGAAACCTCTAACTCTTAGGACATGAATCATTTATCTGCGCAAATGAATACCTTAATTAACTTTATTTGCCTTCAGCAATATCTAAATACAGTTTCAAGTATGTCACAGCAATTGAAATCTATTTACTTCGGAAATAATAACCACTGAGAATTCTGCAATTAATGCATTATTTGTTCTATGATTTACAAAATTATTAGATATTTACTAGGTCACGCCTCTACCTCAAGCAGTTTTATTTGGTCATGTGACATGAATGATTCCTGCATAAAATTAGCGCCATACTGAATATTAATTCTTTTGTTACAAGACTTAAAAAACGTCTGAACGAAAACTACATTGACTGATGATTTTGGATAGTCAAAACTAGGTACGTTTCCTAGTTTTAAAGATCTTGATACATAATTAAAACAGGGTTTAATCTTGTATGGAGAATTATATTATTTAGCTTGTCATTAAATTTAAATATTTGTTTGTTATCTGATATAATGGTACCAATTGTCCAATTGTATAACCCCAGATAGGCGGAACTTACGGCGTAGGGAACATTGATTCAGAAAATAACGACAAAACTAGCTGTGATTGGTGCATCATGTAAGAGTCGTACTTTCTGTTTGACTTAAGAAAGTTTAGCCTCTTGGGAATATGTATGTTTATCTTAATTCATATGTATATGATACTTTTTATTTTTTCATGTTTTTTTTCAATGTGGCACACATTACTGAAAACGTGTTTGTTGTGACTAAATAACTCTTACCCCTGTCTAGTTCAAGCACAGGTATCTCTTACATGGAGTGGATTAGAGCACCTCATTCAGTCGTCGTCAAATTGACAATCTAACATTTTTCTCTTTAATAGTATGTAGTATGCTGCGGTAGGATTGAAAATAAACTTATTTCGCCAAACATTAGGTCTTTGAAGTCCATGGTAAAACAATTAGTTTCGTAATACCTTCTAGTTGGAGATTATTGTTTTTATAACCATCAATTTTTAGTGCGTGTAGTAGATAACTCTGTCGTTCCCAATGTGATTCATGGTACGAACAGGTAATGATTTCCGATAAAAAAATTGCAGTTCCTCAAAATCATGAGGGACGCATTCTTTTCCATAGACATGTATTAATTCTCCTATCCGGTCTCGAAAAAGCCATAACATTCCTGTCAATGCTTTAAAAAAATGTTATTGCTCTGGATATAGCCAATGCTTTTTGTATGCATACAATATCAATCGTATGAAGTAACCAACAAAGATAGGTCGTTCCTGTCATAATGCGTTTCGTATCCCAAGTCATTATGTTTAGATTAGCCATCATTTTGACCACTTTTTAAGAATCTTAATATTTGTGATCTGTACTCCCGATTCAGAAAATAACGGATGTCTGCGTATTACATGATTTAACTCTTCTGGACCATAGTCTGCTTTAATTCGAGATTACAACAAAGATTTTGTTTGTAAACCCCTCTTCATTCCATTGAATATTATAGTACTTATTCGCACCTGGATTGATTTCGAATTATTGTTGTTTATATCATTCATGTTATAATTTTTCAGTGGAGAATTTCTATCATCCGATACTTGATTTTGATTAGTTTTATTTTCATTCTCATCAATTTTCGTTTTCAATTCTCTTCCTGTATCTGCTTTACATATTGCAGTAGATGGTGTAGTGTTTGGGGTTTGTCCTACTTGAGACTGCATGAAACCTGCGGTTTGTGTATGTTGGTACCTTAGAGACGCTTAAGCCGGTATTTCTTCTATATTCTTGTTGATCTGACAAAATCTTCTTTCGGGATTCTTGATGATGGCTATCAATTACGTTTGTATTCAGAACTGAATTTGGTGAACCAGGTGCACTTGCAGTTGGGCAATAATATCTGGTAATATTTGCATAAGAGCAAGACAGCAGCAAAACATTTGTAAACTGGAGCTGAATTCCACTCATCTGTGCACTTACTGGCTCAATTTGTTTCTCGTTTACGGCTTTCGATTGTCATTGCCTGACTCTTTATTATAATCTGCCATTACATGTAGATCAGATTCCAAACGCAATTCCGACGTCCTTGACATATCAATGCACGATTCAAGTCTTTTGATTGTATCATCTCACCCAAACGAACGTTGACCTCTTTCGTTCTCTTCATTTCTTCCAAAATACTTGCACAAATGACATTTAGTTCATCTTTTACAAATTGTTTCAGGTCAATAAATGTTTAATATTGCAATATGGGAATGCTGCTTTAAACTCTCTCAGCTTAACTATCATTTTCACAATCTCCGAATGATGTATTACCTCTTGATTGATCTATGTCACTTGACTGACCATTGTCTTGAATATTATGCATAAGACATCATATTATAGTATGTTATATTTAAAAAGAAATAATGTTTCGACTCATTCCCCGATCGGCAAAGAATAAATGAATTGACCAGCAACAATTAATACACAAAGATTTGAATACATTTCTTTATTTTATCATTGTTGTAAAATGTTAATTTCATGTTCGGAATTAGCACAACCTAAATGCATGGTCATCTACTGATTCCATGAAAAATTAGCAACATGGCAACATCACTTCCGCGCAAATTGGACGCCATACATTGAGAGGTCTTTCTCATCGTTTCTCCCTCAACATCATAAAGCTGATTCTGTAACCTCTAACTATTAGGCCATTAATCATTTATCTGCACAAATGAATACATTAATGAACTTTATTTGCCTTACCTCTGAGAATTCTGTAATCGATGAATTATTTGTTCTATGGTTTACAAAATTATTAGATAAGTGCTAGGTCACACCTCTACCGCAAGCAATATTTTTGGTCATGTGACATGGACGATTCCTGCATAAAATTAGCGCCCGACTGAATATTAATTCTTTTGTTACAAGACTTAGAAGACATCGGAACGAAAACTACATGAACTGATGTTTTTGGATACAGTCAGAACTAGGTACGTTTCCTATTTGTAACGACTTTGATACGTACTTTGATACGAAACAAGGTTTAATGTTGTATGGAGAATTATATTATTTACCTTGACATTAAATTTAAAAGTTATAATTTGTAAAGAAAGATAATAAATACTTTGTTATCTGGTATAACGGTACCATTTGTTTAACCCCGATGGAGCGGAACTTACCGTGTAGGGAACATTGATTCAGAAGAAAAAACTTAGATGTGATTGGTGCATTATGTAAGAGTTGTACTTTCTTGTTTGACTTAAAGAAAGTTGAGCCTCCTGGTTACACATAAGATTATGTTAATTCATATGTATATGATACATTTTTTTTATGTTTGGTTTTCAAATGTGGCACACATTACTGACATCTGTATGTTGTGACTAAATAACTCTTACCCCTGTCTAGTATAAGGACAGGTATCTCTTAAATGGAATGAAGTAGAACATCTCGTTCAGTCTTCGCCAAATTGACCATTTAACAAAGTTTTTTCTTTAACAGTATGTGAGGCGCATGCTGAGGTAGGTTAGGATAGAAAATACATTTATTTCGACAAACATTAGCTTTGAGGTCAATGGAAAAACAATTGGTTCCGTAATATCTTCTAGTTCGAGATAATGTTTTTTCTTATAACCATCACTTTTTAGTGCGTATGAATCGAATTACCTCAAAATATAGTCAATACTATGTTTTACATTCTGTTAATGAAATTCAAAGTATTTGACGATTGTTCATAGAATAACGTTTGCTAAAAATACCCATACTATAATATTTGATAACTCATTCAAGGCAATTATTCACCCGACGCAAAAGGTTAAGTGATTTAGCACAGTTTAGAAAAGTGTGTTTTAATAATATACTACACTGGTATTGTTTTGTCATTCAATTGCAGAATAGCCGTATATACGTTCCAATGATAACCACTAAAGAATATAGATTATACGTAATTGGTTCAATTTTCCTGTCGGCATACTTCGTTAATCGCTGTCAATTAGAAGAATCTGGATTTATCAACAAGGTCTTTGAGTCGTCTTCCGCCAACTATGCTTATTCCAGAATTCCAAATAATACGAGAAGTGATGGTGGCATAGCATCCCATTCAAACGAGAATGTGTCCGTAGTAACTCATGTCGGAACAACAGGCACACTTAATCACAGTACTTGGGAAGGAAGTACTGAGGATTACCATAGATCAACAGAAGGAAGCGAATTGTTCACCACTATTAATGCTAGCGTCATAACTTCACCAGAGAGTGATTCAACAAAATTATCTCCTTTGACCACGTACGGCAGTAAGAGAATATCTGGATATGAAGTTACTGGTCAACAAGAACACACTGCAAAAACAGAGTATATTCGACAAAACAGCATTGATCTCGTTGGTAATAACTACATTTCGGGTTTGGCGACGATCACACCCTCCACTGTCAGGAATGAATCCAATTCAATGGAAGCCGGAACAGTTTTCATAGCAACTGTCTCAGAAACGTTTCTCACTAAGTCGACAGTACAGACGGATGTCCCACGTGCATTGTCCATTTTGAGAAAGATAAGCATAATTTTGTCTAAGAACGTGAATCCTGGGATCTGCGGAATTGGTATTCTCTGCAATGTTGTCAATCTGATTGGATTGTGCGATACCGAAATGTCTGATTCACCGTACATCTATTTAACAGCATTAGCTATTTCCGATATGGGCGTTTTAATCATGGTATTTCTATACGAGATGTTCACTGAAAATATCCGGGATTATGCAGTCGTTGCATTTGGAACGTATGTATATTATCCACTTGTGAACATATTCATGTTTGCAAGTATCTGGGTGACTTGCGCTTTAACACTGGAACGTACTGTTTATATCAAAAGACCGCTTCTTGCAAGATCAATCTGCACAAGAAAAAGGGCAAAATGTTTTATTTCTTGCATCATAATGTTTGACATTGTTTTCAACGTTCCACGATTCTTTTTCTACCGTCCAGTATGCCAAAATATTAAATGTTCTGATGCTATTACAAAGTTTAATCAGTTCGAAGGCTTGAATTACATTTCCTGGACATATATTCTTATGGTAAACATTTTGCCTTTAATAATCTCTATTACGTCCAACCTCTATATGACAAGACTGATTCATGTGTCCTTACGCAAACGACAGAGAATGCAGCCTCACATATCAAACCATGACGGTGCGAATCACAAGCAGAGGGATCACACGAACAAACTGACTGTTATGTTGATCAGCATCGTATTTGTGTTCATCATCTGCACTTTCCCATCAGCCTTCTCGGAGCTTGAAGTATCGCATGCGCTTTTTGGAGGAAATATGACTGTTGCAGAATATCATGAAACCGATTTCTACACCATATTACTCGCGGTGTCCAATTCACTTGCACTTCTAAATAACTCGTTGAATTTCTTTTTGTACTGCGCATTTTGTGAAAAGTTTAGATATGTTCTTCGAAATAAGATGATGCCTGTATTGTTTAAGAAATGACAACAATTGATGTTTTCGTTTTACATGAAAATCAAACATTTAGAATGTTACATATTCTCTGCCTCTACCTCCTACATGAACCGTAAATGATCTATTTGTTGTAAACTGGTCTACTATATTGTTTGATGATATTATTATAATTGATGTTTTTTTTCTTCTTCTAATTTAATTCAAAATAAAATTGAAATTTAAATGAAAGTTTAAACTTTTCTTGATCACACGATTTTTTGGTACAATTAAAGCCAACGTATAACTGCGACGAGTTTTCCCTAAGGAATGTGAATACGGGTAGATTAAATAATTATTAAGCTACGAAGTGGTTGTCTCCAATAAGCTAAAGAAAAAACATATTTGAATGCATAAATTGTACAATAACATTTTCATAAATAACGTGACTGTTATCCAACGTAAATTATGCATACATTACGCAATGCTATTAAAACATGTATTGGCCAGTCGCTATAGCAGATTAATGGTTTGAATAGAATGAATATCTAGAAATAAAAGTACACAATATCATATACTCGTATACTGCACTTTATTTTTCCTAACAATAAATAACTTCCAGTTAAATCTCCGTTCTCTGAAAATGAATACGTAGATAATACAAATATATAAAAGAAAGCAAAATGTTTCTATAGAGAGATAAACTCACAAAGGAAATATAAATGCCATGGGCGTTATCAAATAGAATGGTAATGACGTCAATGGGTACAGCAGATCAATATCAGATTGATTAGAGTTTATTGTTGTTTGTACTAGGTGAATAAAGGGATCTTGTGTTATGTATGCATGCATGCATGCATGCATGTATGTATGTATGTATGTATGTATGTATGTATGTATGTATGTATGTATGTATGTATGTATGTATGTATGTGATGCCAAAAAACGAAAGAAACATGTGTACCAATTAAAATTTATAGCCGTATTTTCTAACTGAAGAAAACATGTTACAAAATACCATCAGCACGTATTGTAACAGGTTTGTATGTGTTACGTCTAAACTTTATATATGAATTATTAATTCGAACAAATTGATTTAACTATTCTCAATTTTCTGAATACACGTTATATCGGATACGTCATTTGCTGAATTCATATTATTCACGATTCTACATTTATAGAATAAAGATTATTCACGGTACGATATTTTGCTGAATCCAATTTATACACAGGATGCCATTTGCTGATCACATATTACACACATTATGCCATTTGCTGAATCAATATTATACATCTGACGCCATTTGCTGAATCAATATTATACATCTGACGCCATTTGCTGAATCAATATTATACACAGGACGGCATTTGCTGATTACATATTATACACAGGACGGCATTTGCTGATTACATATTATATACAGGACGGCATTTGCTGATTACATATTATTCACAGGACGCCATTTGCTGATTACATATTATACACAGGACGCCATTTGCTGATTACATATTATACACAGGACGGCATTTGCTGATTACATATTATACACAGGACGGCATTTGCTGATTACATATTATACACATTATGCCATTAGCTGAATCAATATTATACACAGGACGCCATTTGCTGATTACATATTATACACAGGACGCCATTTGCTGATTACATATTATACACATAACGGCATTTGCTGATTAAATATTATACACAGGACGGTATTTGCTGATTACTGATTACATATTATACACAGGACGGCATTTGATGATTACATATTATACACAGGACGCCATTTGCTGATTACATATTATACACATTATGCCATATGCTGAATCAATATTATACATCTGACGCCATTTGCTGAATCAATATTATACACAGGACGCCATTTGCTGATTACATATTATACACAGGACGCCATTTGCTGATTACATATTATACACAGGACGCCATTTGCTGATTACATATTATACACAGGATGCCATTTGCTGATTACATATTATTCATAGGACGCCATGTGCTGATTACATATTATACACAGGACGGCATTTGCTCATTACATATTATACACAGAATGGCATTTGCTGATTAAATATTATACACAGGACGGCATTTGATGATTACTGATTACATATTATACACAGGACGGCATTTGATGATTACATATTATACACAGGACGGCATTTGCTGATTGCATATTATACACAGGACGGCATTTGCTGATTACATATTATACACAGGACGCCATTTGCTGATTACATATTATACACAGGACGGCATTTGCTGATTACATATTATACACAGGACGGCATTTGATGATTACATATTATACACAGGACGCCATTTGCTGATTACATATTATACACAGGACGGCATTTGCTGATTACATATTATACACAGGACGCCATTTGCTGATTACATATTATACACAGGACGCCATTTGCTGATTACATATTAGACACAGGACGCCTTTTGCTGATTACATATTATACACAGGACGCCATTTGCTGATTACATATTATACACAGGACGGCATTTGCTGATTGCATATTATACACAGGAAGGCATTTGCTGTTTACATTTTATACACAGGACGGCATTTGCTGATTACATATTATACACAGGACGGCATTTGCTGTTTACATTTTATACACAGGACGGCATTTGCTGATTACATTTTATACACAGGACGGCATTTGATGATTACATATTATACACAGGACGGCATTTGCTGATTACATATTATACACAGGACGGCATTTGCTGATTACATATTATACACAGGACGGCATTTGATGATTACATTTTATACACAGGACGGCATTTGCTGATTGCATATTATACACAGGACGGCATTTGATGATTACATATTACACAAATTATGCCATTTGCTTAATCCATATTATACACGGTCGACATTCGCTGATTACATATTATATCTGGTACGTGATATTGCGGCCACAGCTTAATACAAAGGAATATGATTTACACTGAATTAGTGTTAAGATGTACAGTGAATATATAAAAAACATAACATTGATGTTGTATTGGTTAACCATAAAGAATAAACGTTTTGTTTATATTATGAACACTAAAACTAGAATTGTATATTAACGTTATAAATGAATCAAGTACATATTTTTGAGATATTAAGATATTATTTTAAAGGATGCCGTTTAAAGCTAACGAATTAAGTAAATCTGACTACAAAATTACGTTTAGCTTTAGTTCATTATTACTGAATGTCAAAAGCAGCAATAATCAGTGAAAGCTCCCTTAGGGTCAACCATTCACATGACGTAATGATCTCCTTCAATTATATGATGCAAATGGTGCTACATTTGGGACATGACAAGACACCCTACCTGAATGAATGACTTAGCTAGCACGGTTTCGTTACTCTGTATCGTTTATAATAATTACGGATTATGTTTCTTTTCTGCATTATTTGTATCCTTCTCAAGCTTTTACTAAATAAGCAGAGACAGACTTGATCAAGAGTTTAATCGATGTCAATGTATTTATTGTCATTGGTATATATGTTGTGTTGAATATATATGTTTCTTTAAATCTTCGTTAACTCCATACGCAAAAGACATTGTACAGCAGATTAGTTCCCATCTTTATCAAACAAAATCATTAGGTAGAATCAAAGTAGAATGAAACCTTAAAAAATCCGGTATATTGTGTTTTCATATTCAGAATCCAAATAGCTTAAAAATGTTCTTTTTCTGATTTGTAAAAAAAAAAGAAAACTATTATAACCATACTATAACTTTGAAATAATTATTTATCATAGGGTGCAAGAAAGGAGGATAAACGCGTTCAACCGAAAATCACATGACTTTTGCCATCTACATTCACGATAATTTCTTGCTCTCTAAATAGTGTTCAGTAACAGAATTGTACCTGGTTAATTTTTATATTGCTCGCCGTAACGATTACAAGACATGCCTATACCGCTCCGGTGGCCTAGTGGCTAGAGCATCCGCCGCAGAAGCGGGAGGTCGTGGGTTCGATTCCCGGCCGAGTCATACCAAAGACTTACAAAATTGGTAATAACAGCTGCCTCGCTTGACGTTCAGCATTAAAAGGTTAGTGTTAGGACTGGTCGGCCTGGTGTCAGGATAATGTGACTGGGTGGGACATCATGCTACATGTCTGCGGCATGATGCCCCAGTGGTAGACATCACTATAAACTGCCTCACTGCAGACATCGTAGCGATGTGACTGAAAAATTGTTAAAGCTACGTTAAAAATACTAATCAAACAAACAAAATACAAGACATGCCTATCAGTTAGGAACACAGCAAGGTAGCAGAGTGCGACTAGTACAATGAGAACGTTGAAATCCTAAACTTTTATATAACACGCTGCTATTTTACATACTGATATACGCAGCTACAAAAACCGCTGCTACATGCTATGCTGCTAAACAACATGCTGTCACAGAACACGTTGCTAAATTACACGTTGCTATAACAACACGCTGATATTGTATCTGCCTTTCATAAAAAGATGTATATAACATACATTAAAATAACATGGCTGCTAAGGTGTGGGTATATGTCAATTTCATATACAATTACTATTGTTATATCCAACTGTGGTACGCTCATGCCGCAATAATATGCATTCATAAACATTCTTGAAACGGTGTGCTGTTGATGCCAGGGGAATAGATCCATGATGATTTTCTACTTTTTAATCATTAGTGACGTATGAAAATAACTGAAAAAGGTATTAATAATCCACGTTTTCTTACTAAATTTAATATGATACTCTTCCCCTCCCACTCCCTTCATCTTCCGCATAAGGGACCAAATACGAAGAAATCTGGAGTGAAAGAAAACAAGAATATGGGCTGGAAGACAACATTGAAACTTACACAAAGTAATCTAAAAGAATATTGTTGCAAAATAGAAACAGAGTGAGATTTGGATTAAAGGAATAACACAAACACAATGTGTGAAAGATGGAAATTTATGAAATTAATTAATAAAGAAAAATACATGATGGATACACACTATGATTCACTCACACACTCTCAACATACGATTGATCCACTCACTCTACACAAACATTTTTTCACATATTGAAAATAAACCGCAAATATGAAATCAATATGAAATACAGATTCAAGACACCTCATGGATTTCATATACGTTTCAAATACTAAAATGAAATGTAATATATTCACACAATCTCACGTATTGACTACGATTAAGATGAATGCAATCTCAAGGTATTCAAATATGTTTCAAATAATGTTATGCACTGTAAGTGAGATTCACAAAATCTCCTGGAATACAACTAAGACTCAAAATAATCTCATGTAAATGAAAATTTACCCAATTGAAATAATATTGGAACAAACATGCTTATTGACCCTTGTATCGTACGATTCATAAACTGATAAACCATACAGGTTCACAGAATCCTTGGTTTGGCCCACATTTGTATCGGCCGCTTGCACCCTTCACGGATCCACCACATGTACACGTATACACACGTACAGACAACATACAGCACCCTTGAATTAACTACGTCTACATTCGTGGCTTCACCACACGTACAGACATACATGCATACATATAGACAGTTCTAGACACCTCTAGATTTAAGTACTTAGGAGCCACCGTTGCAGACGAGGGATCGAAACCAGAAATATTGTCCAGGATTGCGCTGACAATAACAGCAATGGCAAGGCTGAAGACAGTTTGGAAAGACAGAAACACCTCAGTCAGATCAAAAATCAAACTGATGCGCTCCTCGGTTGCATCTGTATTCCTATATGCCTGTGAGTCATGAACCCTCACAGCGGATCTTGAAAGTAGGATACAAGCTGTTGAAATGAGATGCTTTCGAAGGTTGCTTGGCATTACATATAGAGATCATGTCACGAATGAGGAAGTCGGAAACAGAATTAAGCAAGCCATTGGGTCCTATGAAGAGCTATTGACCATTGTGAAGAAGCGCAAAATGAAATGGTATGGACATGTCACACGATCAACAGGGCTTGCTAAGACAATCATGCAAGGTACTGTCCAGGGAAGGCGAAGGAGACGAAGACAGAGGAAAAGATGGGAGGATAACACCTCAGAGTGGACAGGACTGAAGCTTAGTGACACAGTGAGACTCAAAATAATCTCATGTAAATGAAAATTTACCCAATTGAAATAATATTGGAACAAACATGCTTATTGACCCTTGTATCGTACGATTCATAAACTGATAAACCATACAGGTTCACAGAATCCTTGGTTTGGCCCACATTTGTATCGGCCGCTTGCACCCTTCACGGATCCATCACATGTACACGTATACACACGTACAGACAACATACAGCACCCTTGAATTAACTACGTCTACATTCGTGGCTTCACCACATGTACAGACATACATGCATACATATAGACAGTTCAAGACACCTCTAGATTCAAGTACTTAGGAGCCACCGATGCAGACGAGGGATCGAAACCAGAAATATTGTCCAGGATTGCGCTGACAATAACAGCAATGGCAAGGCTGAAGACAGTTTGGAAAGACAGAAACACCTCAGTCAGATCAAAAATCAAACTGATGCGCTCCTCGGTTGCATCTGTATTCCTATATGCCTGTGAGTCATGAACCCTCACAGTGGATCTTGAAAGTAGGATACAAGCTGTTGAAATGAAATGCTTTCGAAGGTTGCTTGGCATTACATATAGAGATCATGTCACGAATGAGGAAGTCGGAAACAGAATTAAGCAAGCCATTGGGCCCTATGAAGAGCTATTGACCATTGTGAAGAAGCGCAAAATGAAATGGTATGGACATGTCACACGATCAACAGGGCTTGCTAAGACAATCATGCAAGGTACTGTCCAGGGAAGGCGAAGGAGACGAAGACAGAGGAAAAGATGGGAGGATAACACCTCAGAGTGGACAGGACTGAAGCTTAGTGACACAGTGAGACTCAAAATAATCTCATGTAAATGAAAATTTACCCAATTGAAATAATATTGGAACAAACATGCTTATTGACCCTTGTATCGTACGATTCATAAACTGATAAACCATACAGGTTCACAGAATCCTTGGTTTGGCCCACATTTGTATCGGCCGCTTGCACCCTTCACGGATCCACCACATGTACACGTATACACACGTACAGACAACATACAGCACCCTTGAATTAACTACGTCTACATTCGTGGCTTCACCACATGTACAGACATACATGCATACATATAGACAGTTCTAGACACCTCTAGATTTAAGTACTTAGGAGCCACCGTTGCAGACGAGGGATCGAAACCAGAAATATTGTCCAGGATTGCGCTGACAATAACAGCAATGGCAAGGCTGAAGACAGTTTGGAAAGACAGAAACACCTCAGTCAGATCAAAAATCAAACTGATGCGCTCCTCGGTTGCATCTGTATTCCTATATGCCTGTGAGTCATGAACCCTCACAGCGGATCTTGAAAGTAGGATACAAGCTGTTGAAATGAGATGCTTTCGAAGGTTGCTTGAATTTACATATAGAGATCATGTCACGAATGAGGAAGTCGGAAACAGAATTAAGCAAGCCATTGGGCCCTATGAAGAGCTATTGACCATTGTGAAGAAGCGCAAAATGAAATGGTATGGACATGTCACACGATCAACAGGGCTTGCTAAGACAATCATGCAAGGTACTGTCCAGGGAAGGCAAAGGAGACGAAGACAGAGGAAAAGATGGGAGGATAACACCTCAGAGTGGACAGGACTGAAGCTGAGTGACACAGTGAGAGTATCAGAGAATATATTGGAATGATGGAAAGCTGGTTGCCAGGTCATCAGTGGTGCCCCAACGGTCGGCAAGACTAAGGGATAGATAGATAGACACCTATATATAGCTCTAGCCATGTCTTGTCAGCTCTAATCGTCAGCTACAATAAAACCAAACTGGTCATAAAATAATGGGTTCTGAAAAAATCTCTAGTTATATGCAAATACATTAAACTATCATAGCAACTTGTAATTGAAAGTTTACAACGTTTCAAATCTGCGTTGTAATAAATGAATAATTACACGATATGACATTACAAACTCAATAAGCTTCGCATATCAAATGATATATAAATCTAACACTCACCCCTATGGCTGAGAAACACGGTAGAGAGCGTACATTCCTTGACGAGATCCAAAACGACCAGTGTGTCGGTTATAAATTGATCTTCATTAAATTGATAGGACAATGAGTAATATTCAGGGTAAAATACCTGTGCTTATCATGATTATAATGACCCTTATCGCAAGTAATTTACGGCGAGATACATGTTAGTTCCGTCGCTTACCTGGAAAACCCCCACTTATTTACCCAAGAAAACGCTGTACGCATGTACAACGAAAAATAGTTCTAAGGCATACCCAAGTTATTTGTTTGCCTAATTCTGTGGAAAATATGGTTTGTTGTAATGATATGTGTACACATTTCTTGTATTTTATGTACAGTGTTGGTATAAGCAATGGTACAATATTGCAATAGCATGTCGACAATATATAGTACATTTCTTGGTTACAATACTGCAATGTATTTAATGTACAGTTACTATTGTTGTTTCTTAAAGATATTATAATCTTCTAAAACTTTAATTAATTAAATATTAAAATCTCACTGTCTCTATCTCTATCCGTTTCTCTGTCTCTCTGTCTGTCTCTGTTCTGTTCTGTCTGTTAGTCTGTCTCTCTCTCTCTCTGTCTGTCTGTCTGTCTGTCTGTCTGTCTCTCTCTCTCTCTCTCTCTCTCTCTCTCTCTCTCTCTCTCTCTCTCTCTCTCTCTCTTTGGGCGAAAATCCATGGAATATACCGTACTCAAGCAAATCCAACACAATTTAGCAGCAATGCTTCATTCTTAATATATATATATATATATATATATATATATATATATATATATATATATATATATATATATATATATATATATATATATATATATATATCAATGTATGTAGCATTTATAAACTCTTTACAACACTGAATGACATCTTTAGACAATATTGTATCGTATTATGGGGTATAGGTGACTCTTAATAGAGATAGTACGTCTGTTGTCAGGCTGCTGCATTCTTTGAGTGGACGGACGCACTTGTCTTCATCTTTCTCCCTAATCTCTCACATCTGCCTCCAAGAAGGAATCATTCCGTGCTTACCTTGGTACACCTCTTCAGCTGGCGGACCAAACGACGTTGAGGGTGTGATGTTTACACTGCATCACTAGGCGCATGCACTTCTACAGTAACCATATGTACTAGTGGATTGCGACTGTGGCCAACCAGCTAATTGTCTAAACAGCAAGGAAGGCATATCTATTCAGTCTTTGTTGGTCATCTGCCTAGGAGAGGAAAACTGAGATAAAACCTATGGCCTGTGGTCCGCGCGGTCACCGTCCTGGTTTATGGCAGATGAACCCCTGGTTTAAAGAGTGGGGCCAGTTTGCGCAGAGTCAATTCACCTAACAGCTCCATGTCGCAGGTATGAAGGAGCTGTCTACTATCTACAGTTTACATTACACTCTATCAAGCCATCTAGCGACGAAAAAAGGGGGAAAATGGCAGGTGTCACTGGAAACCACAGTCCTAATTCTAAAAGCAGGCGACTCAGGCTTTTCGCTGTCTGGTGTTGATCTGGAGGCGACACCATCACCCGGCGCAGCCTGAGGTATCATACAGCCTATCTAGGGACACCACTGCTAGAAAGGTGCCTGGACAAGGTAATCTCCTTACCCCTCACCCCTAACCGGTTGGCCTCCCGCAGCCAAAGACCATCTTCCAACACGTTCGAAACATAACAGAAGAAACAAGGTATGCCACACCTGCCTCACATCGTGGTAAAAGACTAAAACAGAAAGAACCTAGCTGAACGCGGACACTGGTGACTACAAGGGGTTCTAAGAAGGGTTGAAAGCATTGTATGTTCATTTATTCCAAATACAGAGACTCCTATGAAGTGTGGATGGTCATACAACTGCATGAAGACCAGCTTGGTCAGGACAGAACGAATAACGACCTGTCATAGGCCTTCCACATTGTAAATAGCGTGAAACATGGCTGCATTTGAGATCCCACAGTGTTCTTAATCTTCTTCAGCGTGATGCTCCAAAAAGCAACATAAGACTTTAATGATGAAGATGACATCTGTATACGCTTTCGTGCTGAAGGCAACCTCTTCAATTTAAGTCGACTTTATGCCCACACCTGGGAAAACTTATTAAGGAATGTCTCTTTGCAGACCCCGCTGCCTTTGTTGCCCTTACGGAAGCCACCTTACAGAGCGTAATATTCTGCGTCGCAGAAGCTTGCCAGCTCTTTGGTCTTGAGGTCAACCTAAAAAAAAAACTGAGGTACTTCACCAGCCTAAGGAAGAGTACCGGCCAATAAGCAGCTTCATTTACCAGACAGAGATGAAAGTAGTCCATCAGCTCACCTACATGGCTCTGTGATATCCTCCGATGCCAAGATCGACAAGAGTAGAAAGACATGTATTGATTAAATGGATATCTCCAGCGATCTGCGA
Organism: Unio delphinus; assembly: GCA_029339505.1. Taxonomy (NCBI): domain Eukaryota; kingdom Metazoa; phylum Mollusca; class Bivalvia; order Unionida; family Unionidae; genus Unio; species Unio delphinus. Next base: position 2,098,702 of record JAQISU010000012.1, on the reverse strand, counting down.
TTGCGTTACGGACATGTAATCTCCACCGATCTGTGATTGCGTTACGGACATGTACCCTGTACTCCCGTTATCCATTCTCGAATTATCAAGAGGAAAATCGCCACGCTTATCTCCTTCTGACTACTCCTATATACAACAACAATCACTACTCTTGGTACAATTCCTTTTATTTTCAGACAATCTGACGAAATGGGGCCCTACCCCTAACACGCTTAAAACTATTTATTACCAGGACGTACACCGGTCACATACTGAAAATGTCCATCTTTATTAGCGCAAATTTTATTTCCGATTTTTGTATCTCTGGTCTTTAGACTTCTTTAAGGGCTTACTTTCTTTCGAGATTACATGCTGTACCTCTCTTTCAACATCAGCAAATGAATGGGCCGTGTTAAAGACATTTGCAGGGTCCGAATAAGAAGTCTGTCAGACACTCAAATGTATTATCGACCTTACCTTACCCACCCCCAAGCAAGCTCCTTTCCAATATAAATGTGATTTGTAACTGACAATGGGATCAATACTGCTAATAAAATCACCAGTCAATTGTTAACTACAATGTGAACCATGCACTGATGTGCATTCCACTCTAAAGATGGCATTAAAATAAAAATGACAGTTATGTTTACATGTTAATATGAAAAACAAAGGATCAGAGCGAATATGTACGAAGGTAAAAGGAGACAAAAAATTTTGTCATGTTGGATCGCAGCCACGGGAGTAACTAATGAACTTGAAACGCGCTATGGTGGCATATATCATACCGGAGGAAGGACAATATATGTACTCACAGAATAGCATTGTTCTTGTCAGAAAGCTCAACATATGAAACAGATACGTGAAAAACAGTACCGGAATAAAAACCAGTATCAGAATTAAGAACAATGTAAAGAAATATTAACGGCCACCCTCATCCAAACTCACTTTGGACACAACTGTATCAGATGAAACTGAGTTAGACTGGATCTAGCAAAGATGCATATCAAAGCCCGTGAATCAGATGTTTATTTATAATGCAAAATTAAAGATAACTGAATCTCTGACACCTTATCTCACACCCTTACTTCCTTTTCTCTCAAACGGAACTAAAAACTTGAACTCCCCACACGCACTAAGTTCATCAATGGATATTATAGACAGGTTTCATACATCAACGAATACGATTATTGCATTGTTGATCAACAAATATAACTTAGATATCTATATACCTACAAATGGGACGAATGCAGGGATCTATCAACAAACATAATTAATATATGAAGTTATTAACAGATGTGACAAATGTATGATTCTTCAGAAATTACGATGATGCATTAGATTGTAATACATATAATGACATTTTACGTGGAAAACCAAATGTACTGACGTATAACAAATATTATTCTATTGTCTGATGACATTATCCCGACAATAAACATAATCCTCCCAATCAACAACCACTCCCAATGAACGGCTGAAATACGATCTCGGGTAGGTAGTCCATTTATCCTGGCCAGTTGGGCAACCATTCGTACGTGGCAAACACTTTGGCGTATAACGACCGTATTAGGTTGATAATGTGATAATCACATCGGTCTGTCTACGACAAGAATAATCTCATTGCATTATGAAAATGCGAACATTTTTCATCGTCGAATGCGTAAAACACAAATAAATTCAAATGGTTTATTCATTGACAAAATATCAAGGTTGAAGCAGAATATATCCTATCGGATAGGAATACGTAAGGTGGAATATATACGATTTTAAAAATTATAACAAATTTTGAAACATTCAATATATTAAACAATTTCAACACATATAACGGATAGTACGAAAGAATAACGTTCTATATTTTCACATACCTCTACAGTTTCTATAAAGTAGACACTTCCCGACAATATACGATAAAGTGAAACATTGTACTATACACACTTTGGACGTGGTCAAATCCACAACCAATGTAACACGGGGTAAACGGGCCTCACACTGTAGTTGATTATTTCCTCACAAATCAGGATGGTGTCAAACATGTACAGTGTGCAGTTGAATATTATTTGCCCTGAAGTCTATCTTCAGCAGAGACTAAGTCATACATTTAATGTGAACATGTCTCGAAAATTTACATGAAGGCAGTATCTGTAACATGCACCACAAATCCCAATCCTGCTTATTTAAACATGAAAAGTTGTTAGAATTCAGGTCAAAATGTGAACCCTTACAAACATATTTCTGTAATTCAGTGTGTGTGTGTTGTTGTGTGTGTGTGTGTGTTTGTGTATATGTGTAAATCGGTGTGTGTGTTAGTTTACCATTGGGCTCAATGCAGTCAATCATGTGCTGCCTGCGCTGATGGGTCCTCATGTGGCTGCTGAGTCCGATACGAGATGCGCATGTCCTGAGGCAGTGTGTACACTGGAGGCATGGGTTAATTCTTGACGTTGAAGCCTTTCTTTCGTTCCTTGGTGTCGGTGACTTTCGTTATGCGGGCATCCTCGAAGGTTTCGCACCCATTACTAACAGCTGCACGCCAGCCAGGTCAGCCAGGTCAAGGATACTGGTTAAGCATGTTCTATACAGTACGTCTAGGTTTGTCACTCTGTCTTGCCATCTGACGACCATAATCCATCTCATAGCTCTCGCTTGGAAGCGCCCAATTTGCTTGAAGTACTCATTGTATGCTGTCCAGTTCTCACATCCATATAGGAGGCCTGTTAGCACAACTGCTTTATATAGCTTTATCTTGGTGGACATGCTTTTATAGATATTCGTTTAGTTTCTTATTAATTTGCAAAAAAGTTGATATATTATTCCTAATGTGTAGAGCAGTGGTTTCCAAACTTTTTTGGGCCTACATGGTTATCCTCAGTGTCCCTACATTACCCCGTAAAAACCATTATTCAGAATTAGCACTCCAACCCCTCGGTAATCCCTCCGCCCACGTTGGGAACCACTGGCGTTGACCTATCTCCCACGACTTGGATTTAAACCACGTAACAATATCTCTTTATTCATGCCAGTCTTCAGTTTGCAACCTTCTTTATTCAAACACATACTAAGATAACGAAGTGGTAAATAAGGTTTAATGATAGATTCGAAAGGAAGGCCAAGTTCATGTCTGCGTCAAGGACATACATGGTGGCTAAAGATAAATGGAATGGGATAGCTCAGTCGGTAGAACGGTCGATTCGTAACCAGTGGGTCACACGTTTAAATGTTGGTGCTGACAGGCAATTCAAGTACCATTGAGCAATGTATATTTAATTCCGTTCAACTTGTTAGATCTGATATTTACGGCAAACATAGCTTGTAAAAGCTAACGCTATTGAAACAAAGGGCAAATTAAAGAATGATTATTATTAAAATAGTAGAACTATAATTATTATTAGCGTTTTTTCTATGATATAACTGAAAAATAGCATATCAGGTAGGCAATGGATAGACTATGTGACTCATTTTGACTCGCAAAATTACACTTCTAGACAGAGTTGAACAAAATAGATTAATAGATACATAGTAATCAGTGTTGCTTAGGTAGTGCTCAGTGTTGCTTAGGTAGTGCTCAGTGTTGCTTAGGTAGTGCTCAGTGTTGCTTAGGTAGTGCTCAGTGTTGCTTAGGTAGTGCTCAGTGTTGCTTAGGTAGTGCTCTTGTTGGGAGTTTCGGCGGCTCAGTGGCATGGGCGAAGGACTGGCGCTTTTTAAGGTACAAGTTTCGAATCTCGGTCTTACTAAGTCTGATAGGACTCCCAAATTGTAACCCAATTACCGCGGCACGAATGAGCTTTTCTTATGTTGATGTGCGCTAATTCCGCCATCCTCCTCCACCCCCACCCCCACCGGAAGCTAACGATAAGTCAATGTGTCATTATAACTTGTGTCGCACGAACAGCAACACAATGTTCACTCACAAACGCCTGGCAAAAATAAACGACAGCACCAGGAATCTAGCGTAAGAAAGCAGAGGTGATAAACTGGTGCTTCATCTATTATGATGTCGGTCGAACCTTACGTTTTTTAAAGCATCCCTTTCGATCCTGCGTCAATATAACATTTTCCCGTTTTTTATTTTAAGTCCATCGAGTCTCTCACTAATCGAATCGCAAAATATGCCCTTGAGAAAACAAGAGAGGAAGTTTATTTCATTGATTAAAGAAATTAAAATTCAAGAAAAATTATCAACCTTGGAATTTCTCCTATAATAAATACATTAAAAAGTGTGAAGTTTCTAAAGTTACTAATTCTACTTTCATCAATTTCCTACCCATCTATATATCATCTCATATCACATATAAGTTTTTATCGTTTAGATCTGCTTTAATATCAAACTCATGTATGCAATCTTGATGTGAAAATAGTTAGGAATCCTTGTAGCTGTATGTTAATCCATGCAATCTCAACGTAAAGGTTACCTAATAGCGTGTACAAACTTAAAACAGAGTACAATGTTCACCTTCGTATCTCAGCGTCTATTTTTGGACACTTCGCCTTTAGCCAGTATGAAAAACGGTCCTTGTATCATGTCTCCTTAAAACAGGTAATCTCTCTCTCTCTCTCTCTCTCTCTCTCTCTCTCTCTCTCTCTCTCTCTCTCTCTCTCTCTCTCTCTCATTTCCTAATGTCTCATAACATCCAAACAGTTCCAAATATATTTGTATTTAAGAACCAAGGAGTATATGTGTTGTGCGTGGTAGAACGTCTTTTCGCTATGTACACGCGAAATAAGATATAAAATAAAACGATATAAAACAACATGAATTCTCCATCAATATTCCTATGCGTTCTTGGTGAACTTGTTCACACAATGCTGGCACAGAACTGGTATTCGAAACTAAGCTTATATCTATAATGTGGTGTACACACTTGTGTATCTCGATTCTGTATGATATATCTCTTGAAATTAAAATTTGTCATGCGCATTTACTGTTTTAAGGCTCTACTCCCTGTGCAGGGTATTCATGATTCAGCATTGATGTGGAGTTGGAGTTCAAAGGCTATTTGAAAATCATGCATGATATTTCAACTGTTCTTAGCATGTATGAATATATGTATGTATGTATGTATGTATGTATGTATGTATGTATGTATGTATGTATGTATGTATGTATGTATGTATGTATGTATGTATGTGTGTGTGTGTGTGTGTGTGTGTGTGTGTGTGTGTGTGTGTGTGTGTTATCTAAGAAGTTTTCCAGTTGCTTCCTGCAGGTCGTTGTTTCTTTGCGGTATTCTCCAGATTCTTCTTCAATCAAGTCAACTGTCTGCCATGATGGCATTACACCCACAAAACTAAATCAAACACTTAGATTACGTAGAAAAATGGCATTACACCATCACAACCAAATAAAAAACTTAGTTTATACTGCACTCGCCACAATTATTCGTTCTTATTGCTGTTCTTGTATTCTTGAAACACTTTTTATTGTTTTACAAGGCCACCCATATAACTGTCTCTGTGTGTGTGTGTGTGTGTGTGTGTGTGTGTGTGTGTGTGTGTGTGTGTGTGTGTGTATTTATGTATGTGTGTATGCTTTACGGAAGGAACCTCTGAAGATCATAAAGTATGCACCAGGTAGTCTGCATGAACAAGAAAAAAATTAAAATGCCAATACCACGACTGTAGGAGATACATATTTGTAGTTAATGGAATTAATTACATCAAGCCTCCAACATTTGTCTACAGATCTCACCATTTCAGTGTACATGTATAACCACATATTCAAATATTCAATAGGGAATTACAGTGACACAGTAATCTGTAATCATCAATTTGTACAATTCGAGATAACCGGACAGATTCGGGAAGTAGATTGACTGGTTCAGATGGAATTCATGCTGGACATCGCTGAGTATGGAGTTGCCGAATTTTATGAGGCATTCAATCATCAGTTTCCAATGCTTGCAACGGTCACGGTAGGATACTGTTCTGACTTAACGTCGGAAACTTTTGATAAAGGACAGGTGAGATTTTTCATAATCATGTAATCAGGTACTTACTGCAGTGAGGAGTGAGGTCGACAAATACCCTATATAATTGTTCCACAATTTTAAACACGATATACGTATACATACATACATACATACACACATACATACATACATACATACATACATACATACATACATACATACATACATACATACATACATACATACATACATACATACATACATACATGCATGCATGCATGCATGCATGCATGCATATATATATATATATATATATATATATATATATATATATATATATATATATATAAAGATAGATAGATAGATCAAAATGCAAATACAAATGAGACGAATCACGACAGCTCAGTGGGAACATATAATGCACATATTGTAGAAACAAATAACACAAAGTCATTTATTACAGGACTGACTATCCACTAATGATCTGACAAATTGTAAACATCTGGATGATAAAGATTAAGCTTTAGAACATACGTTTACTTTCACAAGGATTACACACACACACACACACACGCACAGTTAAAATTTAATCTTTTGAGAGCATATCCTAGTTGTAACTGAAATGTTTTAGAGACATTGTTGTATTCATGGAATTTCAGTCCATTTACAGACTTGAGTTTGGAACACTCAGTACTGAAATCGGCACCTGTTTATATAGTACAGTATGGAAAGCACGTGTCTGAAACTTGTGTAGAGTCAGATAATACCGCTGATCATATGTTTACTCCATACAGAAGCTGGTATCAGGGATGTGTGTATAGTGATAAAAAGAATGTCAGTCACGAGCATTCAGAAATTTTAAGTTATTGGATTTCTAAGTTCACTGTGTTGGCATAGCTTAACATGCGAAAAGACACTAGTGATTCGACTAAAGCAAGAAAATAATGAAAACAATAAAACTTGTGATCTCGAGCCACAGTTAGCCATTTATTTTATCCAGTTTAAAAAAAATCATCTAAAATACGAAGTTGATATTGAGTGATATTAAACAAGAAAATCCGATTACATATGATAATTAAAAACAGAGCTATCAGAACAACAAAACAATTTGTAGTTTAAGCAAGCGTATTCCATATACTAGGACGACGGCGAAAGCCACGAAAGGATCAGGATGTACCAGAATGACCACAATGACTTGAAAACAAAATCCACATCTTCGAGCAAAATAGTGCAATGTAGTAGACAAAATCAAAATCATAAGTTTATCAGTGCGCAATCTTTGGTAATCTTAACGTTCAAAGTGCCCAATTTCTTTCTTACATATTCGACATGTAAATACCAACAATACATATCATAAACCTAATTTAAACATCATAACGTGCTTCAATCTTATATATTTACAGACAGCGTTTGGAAAATGTTAGTCAGTTTCAAAATGATTAGAAAATCAGAGAAAACGTACACATTCAGCTCAAAACCAAAACACATTAAAAAATTGCAGTTTGCAAAAGCACGGTTATCTTGATGTACCAGGGTTAAATCGTTCATACAATATACCTATCACTGTTTGGATACATATACTCTGTCTGTCTGTCTCTCTCTCTCTCTCTCTCTCGATCAATCGATCGAACCGCTCCGGTGGCCTAGTGATTCGAGTGTCGCCTCGGATGCAGGAAGTCCTAGGTTTGATGCTCGGCCGAATCATCCCAAAGACTTAAAAAAATGGTACTAACTGCTGCCTTGCATGACGCTCAGCATTAAGAGATTAGTCTTAGGACTGGTCGGTCTGGTGTTAGGATAATGTGACTGGGTGGGACATCATGCTACATGTGCTAGGCATCACTATAAACTCCACCACGCTGATGACATCGTAGCGATATTACTGAATTTTGTTTAAAGCTACGTTAATAATCCAAATCATACACACATACTCTCTCTCTCTCTCTCTCTCTCTCTCTCTCTCTCTCTCTCTCTCTCTCTCTCTCTCTCTCTATATATATATATATATATATATATATATATATATATATATATATATATAATTATTATTATTATTATTATTATTATTATTATTATTATTATTATTATTATTATTATTATTATTATTATTATCCAGGGTTTACGTATTCACACAGTCTCCAAGCAGAAGCGCGTGGTCGCCAAGCAAACGAACAATGGGCAGGACAATCTATTCAGCATACCTCTGGATTATCCAATAAAATTCCATGTTTCAGTTCCAAAAAAGAAAGTTAAAAAGGGTTTGTGTTTCTAATCCAATAGAAGAATAAAATTACTCTTATATATATATATATATATATATATATATATATATATATATATATATATATATATATATATATATATATATATATATATATATATATATATATAGTGGCGTCGCTAGGGGGATGCGGAGGGAGGGGGGAGCAGACCGCACCGGGTGACGCCATCTCCTCGGTCTAGTCGGACATCATAAGCGGATAACTGATCATAGTTAAATACATGACTAACAGACACAGGGTGCCACTTTTATACTGTGGACTTATTTTACGACTTGTTTTAAGAAGAAGAAATCCATGGTGGAACTCTGGAGGGGTGACACCATGAGTTTACCGCACTGGATGACACCAACCCCATAATTTTGTTGTTGGTACGGCATTTATAATTTAAAATCTGTAAGCGCTTTGCAATATAAGTATTTGTAAATAATGGGTGAACACATAATAAATCTTGAGTAGTCCGTTTTTGCAGTTGGAAAAGAGTCCGTTTTTGAGCACTCTAGAATGAAATCATGGTGTCATTTTGTCAAAGTACACCATATGCAGGTTATTCTAGGTTACACTGGGCCCTGATGTGCAGGAAAACATTATCCATAGTACTTAGTATAACCTAGACGTCAAATACGGGTGTCTGAAAAACAGCGTACTTTTCTAGAAGTGGTGTAGACCAGATATATTGATAAGTGGCAAGACGAGATAGGCATTCCATACTGCTGTCAGTCAACGAAACATAACACAAATAAGAAATTGTGTTCGATTCTGAAGGGAACTGGTAACCAGTGTAGGGTATCAAACATGGGAGATGAATGCTCGGTTCTTGGAATTCTAAGGATGGTTCGAGCAGCAGAGCTTTGAATCTTTTGAATTTCTATACTAGTCATTGAGACGAACCAGACACAAGAAAATTACATGAATCAAATCTAGAAATTACTAAGGATAACACAAGTGTTTATGTGCATCAACATATATTGCAAATGGAGCTGTGAATTTAATGTTGGTGTTGCTGATGAGTATTATTTGAGGTAAAGATTGCAAATGAGAAAGTCTTTGTGCAGTTATTTAGGACTCCACATCGGAAATACATCTTTCTAATCCTTGCTAGATATCTCAGCTTCCGTTGGACAGCTAGATTTGTATATTTGAGTCATCAGCATACAAATTGGTGAGACACCGGATGTCAATTTATGATGCCTGAGAGTAGCTGAATGTATAGAATGAAGAGAATATTGACTAAGTAGGACCACAAACAAAATAAGGCCGTATCGTGAATGCCAAATGCGTGCTGGAGACAGTGAACTAATATGTAATTGTTTTTCGTGTCAAATGTCTCAGACAAGTCACGGAGGGCGAGTACTTTAATCTTTTCACTATCCAAAGCAGAGAGAAGGTTCTTAACTACTGGCAGTATGGCAGTTTCCATTACTATGGCGAAGGCGATGTGTGGACACTACGTTGCAATAAGATTTGTTGAATTCAGATGAGATGCAAGTTGGAATAGAAAAACCATTTTTTTTTTATATTTTTTTTTATTTTTTTTTTAATTTTTTTAAATGAATGGGAATTTATAAACTGGTCAGTAATTCCCCAAAAATCTTTACCGTCAAGGTTCGATTTCTTCAACAGAGGCAGAGGAACAAACCAGAAAATCATTGTGAGGAGATTAGAATGTTATCAGTTTTATCGTAATTCATATGTAACATATTACAACTAGCACTTGACCTCACATCACAAATACATTTTTCTTTCGCCTCAGATCTTAGCATCAACAACAGTTGAATGTACATTTGGGTGTCATCCGTTTGCAAAATGTTATACACCAGATGGCGGTTTACTACACTTAAAAGGGACTGAGTGTACAAAAATACGAAATCGTGTTTGAGAACAGACTGTGGAACGAGAAGTACAGACGAACTGGATTGAAATATTTTACATTTACCGATACAATTTGTTTCATTTAGGCTAAGTAAGTATCGAGGTGTCCCGAATAACAAATACGCTATGGAGATTGAAGTAACATAGCATAGTCTTTTGTGTCAAATTTTTGCAGATAAGTGGAGTATGGTGATAACTGAAAACATTCCATCATTTAAAGCATCGTTAAGATCGTTGACTTCATTCAGAAAGGCAGTTTCGATATTGCGACAACGTCTGTATGAGGACTGAAATAACTGAAAAGACTATTCAGTTTCGGATCAGATGCAAACTGGGATATAACAATATGTTTGAAAAGTTAAATTTTATATCACAAGTTTTGGAGAGGACAAGTCAATTAAAACTATATCGTCAAATTGATCTCAAATGGTTTATACTTTATCACCGAGGAATTTACAAATAGGTCTGGAAGGTCGACTAGAGAGAAGGTCGTTGAAACTTGTCTACATTTATTTCTTGACAGTAACGTATTAGTAATCTTTCTCTCTTTCTCTCTCTCTCTCTCTCTCTCTCTCTCTCTCTCTCTCTCTCTGTGCCTGCGTGCTTGATATTTGCAGAGGCGGTAATTTTTGTTACAGAGATAGTAGCGGCTATCGTGAAATGATTGTTATATACGAATGTATCCTTACTATACGGCAAAATGCAGATGACAAAATTGCGGGCTCTATAAAGGTCTAATTTTTATTTTCATTATATTTTTCTAAGAATATGTCTCCAATCAGATCTTTGTGTTGAATAGATAACGGAAAAAGTCTCCGAGAAATCCTGGACACCCAATCACTTCCAGTTGTTGTGCAGTTTGCCAAAGGTCACGAGTTTTACATGGGGTCGAGGAAGGTGTCCACGGACTCCCTGCCTGCGCTAACACTGATTGACACTTTCGAGGAAACATACCTGTTATGCAATACACTTATCCACGGTATGTCAGTTTAAAATACTTTGCACCTGTATTAGCAAGCACCTTATTTATAACATGTGTACGTTATAAGGACAGCAATAAACTGGATTTAAACTTAATAGAGCATACTTGCTCAACCACTTTTAGGAGAGCAGCTATTCATAAAATAGCAACGTTTGTGGTTCCTGTTAGTTATCAATTTTGTACCCCATGTGAATTGTCAGGAAAATTATGTGGCCCCAGTCAATCGTGAACATACATTGTATGGTCCCAATAAATTGCCAACATAAATTGCGCGGTCTTCTTAAATTCTCAGCATACCTTTCTAGTCCCTGTAAATTGTCATTAAAAGATTTTAGTCCCTGTACTTTGTCATCAAAAGATTTTAGTCCCTGTACTTTGTCGGCATTATATTTTGCTGTTCCTGTAAATTGTCAGAATTATTGTGTAGTCTCTGTAAATTGTCAACTTAATTTTGTGGTCCCTGTAAATCAGCAGTATTTGCTATATATATATATATATATATATATATATATATATATATATATATATATATATATATATATATATATATATATATATATATATATATATGAACATAATAGGGCGAAAACCAACAAGTTTTGTTGAATTAATTCAATAATATATTTATATATTTCCCTTTGAAAAAAAGTAAACATTTAAAAAAGAGCTTAAAGTTTTGTGAATTAAATCCCAAATGTATTCTTAAAAGCAAAGTTCTATCACAAGTCTAAATATATTAAGTTCCAACTAAATTCCAGTGGCATTTCCCAAAAATTCCAATATTGAATATTTTGATATGCATGTAGTCTCGAATGTGCTGATATGCTAATTGCTGGTTTGTGGCGATGTGCAAAAGTAAACTGATATATAACAATACAATAATTCAAATTATTTTGACTGAATTCACTATAATTCTATATTGATGGTTTAGTCCAATACTATTATGTTTAATTTATTTATTTTGTGATTCTAGCAAATAATAACAAATATCCCCATCCAAACTAAAAACTGAATGAAACAATAAAACCGACTCAGCGGCAGATGCTAATGCAAGAATATGTGAACCTTATCTATCTCTCTCTCTCTCTCTCTCTCTCTCTCTCTCTCTCTCTCTCTCTCTCTCTCTCTCTCTATATATATATATATATATATATATATATATATATATATATATATATATATATATATATATATCCTATACGTGATCTATTTTGCAATTACCATTTTTCTGAAAATACTCCCTAATTTCAATTCTCGAACTTGCTAAAGTCAGAACCAAGACCGTATTTTGACCGTGTCCAATCGAAGTAACCTTGTTTTCTATTAAAACTCTTCTGAATATTTAATCTCTAATCTTAACTACGCATTATGTTGCTTACAAAATATATTGTGCTGTATAATCATCTACAGTGAACAAACTTTGCATATAATATAATGAAAACATGTAAAACAAAACTAAAGAAAACCAGACACCCAAGCGTAACGTTTTAAATGTTTTTTTTTATAATATATATATATATATATATATATATATATATATATATATATATATATATATATATATATATATATATATATATATAATGAAAATGACATTTATTAAGTACTTTGCTAAATACATTATGATTCATCCATCATATATTAAATAAGTGAAAAATTGTATAGTGAAAATAAAGATAAACAAAGAATAAATTCAATGTAAATATGAGAATCTCATGTGCACTCAAATGAGTCCATAAAAATAAATACCAAATACAATTTTATATTTTCATCGAGAAAGACTTTTAAGTATCAGAAGGCTCCAACGCAAAAAAAAAAAAAATAGAAAACCGACGACTCTGAAAAAGTTATTAAAATTTGAGAGTAATACAAGAAACATCATTTACGGAATTTCAGACTCCTTAGATGATAGACCCGTGCCCATACCTCTGTACTTAAAGTACATTCGACTGAGTAGAATACTTGGTTTCAAGGATCAGTCTAAGAAGAAAGAATTCGACAAATATGTAAAGAAACTTGATGACCAGTCGACACATTTCATTTATGACCCAACATATGGAAATCAAGGTAAATGGAAACTGTTGTGTATACGCATTTTATTATTTCAGTCAAGGAGTAACTTCCACTTGCAAAGAAATTTGCTTCAGCATCGATGTGTATTTGATTAACGGTTATCATTTCATCGTAAGTATGTGTGTATTTTGTTTACCGGATATGCATCATCAATAAGTGCGTACGTTTGTACTGATTATGACTGCATCATCTATATTTGAGTATGTGTTTGCTAGTCAGAATAGTAAGCTATATCTCTATAATTCAGTTTACACGGACTGCTTGGGGTGATTGTGCATTTTGTATTTCCAAATCTTTACACTTGTTTTCAGGTTTTGTACAACTCAAAAATCATCATAATTTCTGATTTTTAACGTAGCTTTAAAACAATTCTGTGATATCGATATGATGTCTAGCACTGTGCCATCATGCCGCATACATGTATCTTTATGTCCCACCTAATGACATTATTCGGACACCAGGCCGACCAGTCCTATCACTAGGACTCTTAATGCTGAGCGCAAAGTGAGGCAGCTGCTAATGCCATTTTTATAAGCCATTGGTATGATTCGGGTGGGGTTTGAACCCATGATCTCCCGTATCCAAGACCATCTAAACACTTAGGGAGAGGATGATGATGGTGCATTATGATGTAACATTTCCGTATCACAAATGTTGTTGTTCTCCACCACAACCACCATTATCATCATCATCATCAACATCATCATCATCATCATCATCATCTTTTTATATTATATTACATCATCATTATTATTATTATTATGATTATTATTATTATCATTATTATTATTATCATTATTATTATTATTATTATCATTATTATTATTGTTGTTGTTATTATGATTATTATTATTATTATTATTATTATTATTATTTTTATTTTTTTATAATTATTATTATTATTATTATTATCATTATTATTATTATTTATTATTATTATTATTATTATTATTATTATTATTATTATTATTATTATTATTATTATTATTATTCACAGATATTGCAGTGTATAATCCGAATGATATACATAGTTGCTCTCAGTATGCGTACATGCAACCAGATGCCTATTCCGACGTATCCATATTGTATGAGAACAGGGGTGTTGACGTTGACATGAATACATACAACCTTGCAGACTTTACCGTTGCGGACAATCAAGTCAAACGATGTGACTTTAAGGTAGCTGACAACACAGAGGTCCAACAAAGTTTAGAGACAGAATACACCTTCATGGACCCTTTCTATACTATATTACAGAAAACGGAATCGAAGTCCAAAATTTCGGAACCTCCTCCCATTCATCCCAAACCTATCACTGTTAAGTCCGACAGATTACGAGAACCTCCGCCTATTCCTCTAAGAAGGAACCCACCGATACCAATAAATGATCAAGGCATTACTCTCAAGGGAGACGACCTATCGGCGTTAAAGGGAGTTAGTTCTGAACCGAAAATGGAAACTCGGAGCAGCCTGTATGATAATATTCTGGATAACGTCCAAGGTCCTCATCTGACATCAACCAGACCGGTGTCCTCCAGTCAAATCGCTGCCGAGGCAACAGTAGCTTTACATGCGGATGTCATTTCACCAAATTCAACATATTCCAATGCGGCGAAACAAAAGGAACCTAACTATAGGCATCTGACAACAGTTCAGAGTGGGACACCGCAGTTGGCTGAATGCCAGATTTCAGAACTGTCAATAGATCAGATTGGACAGTGCCTAAAATGCCTTGGCTTAAGTCACTATGTCGACACTTTCAAAGATAATGGCGTGGATGGTATGATTCTAAAGGAATTCGACGAGCAATTGTTGGTGGAAGACTTCGGATTCAAAAAAGTTGAAGTTATAAAGTTGATACAGTTTATTCGACGGGGTCACATTCCAAAATAGTCAAACGACCATATTGATTGTAGGATATAGGTTTTGTACAGATGTTTCAGTGAAACACTAATGCAGATGCATTCTATTATTATATTACCTAGTAATCAGACTGGTGTGATCTTAACTATGTCATTAATCTGATCATCCTTTATACCTGTTGATTTCGAGTCTGGGCTCGGCCAAGTTTGTTATTCAATAAAGCGTGCCAGTAGCTTTTCGTGAGATTTATACCTGGGTTTTCCCGGGTTCTTCTTTCACCATGTATACTGTCCGCCATATAGTCTATCGCGTGCTGAATGGCGTTAAAGGCACATCATTCATGTTGCCTTCTTTGTCAATCAAACAAAGTGACGCGGTTCAATAATTTGTTGAACAGTTTTTCATAACAAGCACAATGCATGTATTATTTTTATTTTTTAATTTGAGATTTAACAACGCACAAAAATACTATATTGAAATTTGAGCGTCGTTAAAATACCGTATAATTGGGGAAGATTTATAATTGCGGGAAATGGTGATTTTTCTTAGAGGCGAATCAAGGTCTGTCACATTTATGAATGCAAAGGAAAATTGTCGAATCAAGGTCTGTCACATTTATTAATGCAAAGGAAAATTGTGGAAAATACGTTTCTTATCAGGTAACGTAATTTAAGCTCTATCTCCTTTAGTACAGCTGCGAGATGTCGGATGTGTGGGATTGTGGCGTATGTATGTATGTATGTATGTATGTATGTATGTATGTATGTATGTATGTATGTATGTATGTATGTATGTATGTATGTATGTATGTATGTGTCTGTCTGAGAGAGAGAGAGAGAGAGAGAGAGAGAGAGAGAGAGAGAGAGAGAGAGAGAGAGAGAGAGAGAGAGAGAGAGAGAGAGAGAGAGAGAGAGAGATATTGCCTGTTTTAAGGAGACGTGATACAAAGACCGTTTGGATTTTTAACGTTACTTTAAAACAAATTTCAATCATATCGCTACGATGTCTTCTGTGACAGCTTATAATGATATCTAGCACTAGGGGCATCATGCCGCAGACGCGTAGAATAATGCACCACCCAGTTACATTATCCGGACACCACGTCGACAAATCCTAACACTAACCTCTTGCGGCTGAGTGCCAACGCGAATCAGCTATTAATACCATTTTTATAATTCTTTGTTATGACTTAGCTGGGATTTTGGACCCGCGACCTCCTGCATCCGAGGCAGACGCTCTAGCTACTAGGCTGCCATAGCAATTGATAGTGGCCTGGATATTCGTATACCATGTGACTGACGGTATTTGTAGTTTTGACGATGTTTTTAGGTCTTCCCGAAACGGTTAACCTATATACTTATATATGTGATGTGTATATTAGAACCTTTTCATATTTATTTGTTGAAATTTCTCTGTGGTAAATTTTTTAGTGTAATGAATAATATAAAAGTTTTGTTATCTTTTGTAGAAATATCTCACTGAAGTAGATATCTATAATGGATTAGTAATGTTCATTTTTGTGTGGTGTATTAAAGACTTTTGCCGAAAATTTTCAGTACTAAGAAGCTGCTTCTCATATTTGTTGGTGTGTGTTTAACCAGCGGCGTCGCTAGAGTTGGTGTCACCCAGTGCGGTAAACTCATGGTGTCACCCCTCCAGACTTCCACCATGATGATGATCACCTCATTAATTAACGCGTTCGCAAATAACTCCAAATTTTGCTCTGACCAGCTCTGAATCTCATTAAAATAAGCACCAGACGCTCTGCAGACTGCATGGTGGCACCCTGTGCTTGCTAGTCATGTATTTAACTATGATCGGTTATCCGCTTATGAAATCCGACTAGACCGAGCAGTGTGTGCTCTGTAAAATTTGCAATTTTCATTTTGGTGTCACCCCTCTGAGATGGTGTCACCCGGTGCGGTCCGCACCCCCCGCAACCCCCTAGCGACGCCACTGTGTTTAACAGTACGATTAATTGATATGGAATACTAACGGACTTCTCTAGTTCTACCGACCCTTAATAACAGCAGATTACAAACAATTGACAGGAGTTCTTTGTGTGTGTGTGTGTGTGTGTGTGTGTGTGTGTGTGTGTGTGGTGCAAATAACCGTTCTGCAATGGCTGTCACTGAATATTTGTACACATATTAACACGTTTCATACAAATACTTATTAATAAGTTCATCGACTATATCAAGATCATAACGCAACTTACATATATGAACAAAAGCTACAAATTAAAAAAAACCCAAATGAAAGTAAAGATTAAAAATCTCTTTGAAGGGGTGTATAAGGTATATATATATATATATATATATATATATATATATATATATATATATATATATATATATATATATATATATATATATATATATATATATATGTGTGTGTGTGTGTGTGTGTGTGTGTGTGTGTCTTCGTAACATAAATTTCATGAATTTAAGAAACAATATCCAGACAAACTTGAACTTGAAGTATTTCAAGATATGTGTCACTTAGGATTTGATAATTTTATTCTAACGTACTATATCACGCAAGTATATGCTGGCATTCTCACTAATGGCCAGTTTCCAGAATTTATGTGAAGGAGTAAACAAAAAATGGTTAAAGTTCCTTGACAATCAAGAATTAAGAAACTGTAGTAGAATCAGTCCAAGTTTATTATAAGCGTGTCAAAAGTGCAGTAGAATCAGTCCACGTTATTGACCTGCGTGTCAGTACTGATGAGAATCAGGACACGGTTATTATAAGCATGGCAAAAGTGTGGTAGAATCAGTTCATGTTAATGATACGCTTGTCAACATTGTAGCAGTAACATACCACGTTAATGATCTGCATGTTCGATTGTTCACATTTAATACTAATAATAAATGACGTTTTCAGCAGCAGCAGAAGGGGCGAATCAGACAACATTTTTAGACAAGTTTTCACTGAAATCACGCTTAAAAACAATGAAACCAGTGACATCAGCCCCCCAATGTGTGTGTGAATCTGATATCGTTTCATGGATTAGGTCCAAAAAAAAAATATGAAAAAATCAATGAAATTAATGAAATCCTCCATCGATTTTTTTGGGAAAAGGGACTACAACGTCGTTGTCACTCACTAGAACTTTCAGTTGGGGTTAACAAAAATCTTCGATTTTCAACCGAATATTTGATCCAGTCCGATACGATATCGTGTTCGAGGGTCATGTAAATCACTACGACGAAAATCACTACGATTTCACAAACAGACTAATTTGTAAAACCTCCTCTTGTAAATCAATCAGATTAGACTGGTCAGTGAGTTTGAAATTAATTCTGGTTAATGAATTATTATGACATCGCATATACACTGGATTCACCGGAGACTCAATTATTAAAAACCCTGGAGGAGCTATTGGTGCAAATGAATACAAAATATATCCTTGCTGAGCTTGATTTGATCGTTCGAGATTAATTTGATAGCTTCCTTCGATCACATCACATACTAAATTGAGCGCAATCACCGATGAAATATTCACATTGAACGGAGCAATATGCCTACCGCCACCATCTGGGTCATTATTATGGGTCAGGATTTTTATTTCCGGTGATGTTGTTTTTTTCCATGCATCATGAATTATTTTAAAACCGACATCGATGGCATCACTGAGAGATTTTTGTAGTTCTGGTACGTTATATCCTGGTAGTTTAAATGTCGGAATATCTTCAATGCGGATATTAAATTGTGTTGCAAACTCTGTTCTCGTCATGGAACTATTATCCTCATCTGTTACCGCTCGAATAATTTTAAAATGAAATTTTTCCATATCGTCGATAATTTTATTGCATGTTTCTACGACACTGATAAATTCATCTCGGGTAAGAGAGCCGGATTTAAGGGGTATTAACAACAGTGAAAAATCATTATTCATTGCTGTGAAATTTTCAATAATTTTAGGTTTCTTATAAATATGATAATACTCTATTGTAACTGAGTCTCCTTCCCCCCCCCCCCCTCTCCCTTCTCCCTAGTTTCTTTGACTTTGTAATCATAGAAACCCCGATAGCTAAAAATATCTGTGTGATCTATATAACTCTTTACTGGATTATCAGATTTTATCCTGTCTGTGACATAATCAGATTTTTTTGGTTCTGGTAAATCAACGGGTTTTCCCCCGGGTGGGATTTCAGGCCATCCTAGTACGGTTCTAATAGAACTTTGATAGATATCTACGACATAACCCTCTGTGCTTATTTCAATGGCAGATGATAGTGTTGGTTCATGAACTGTTATAGCTATTTTTGACTCTACTCCAGCAATCGATTTTATTCTACGCGCGAATTCATTATTGATTTGTTCAATTTGGTATGATCCGGTTGGTATGGAAACAACATTCCAGTCTGGGGTACCGTCTGCTTTATTCTTATTTGCAAATACCAGGGAATTATTGGGTTGTTGACCACCAAATGATTTTGACCTAATATTTGGCCAACTGTGGTATACTCGTAATTTTGCTAGCGCTATCTCCTTCACTGGGACCGGAGAGGGGAAATTCACACTGAATTCTGGATTCGTTGAGGTTATTGAGATCATGCTTGTTTGTACTGGGTTTGTGTTCTCCACTATTTGTTGAAGTAATTCCATCTGTGTTGTCATTGTTATTATACTCATGTTTTTGTACTTCTAATTTTGACATCGCAGAATCATATATATCTACCATCGCTGAAAACTCACTCTCTGATATAATTGTATCATCGAGCGATGACGATATCAATGAGGATAATTGCGAGTATGCAGTGGACACAACATGAAATTGAATTATGTAGTCTTGTAGTTTCCGTTGGCTGCATGAGGATATTTTTTTTGTGATTATTGAAATAATTCCAGCGATTGTTGTTGCCGCAGAAATGCAAATTGGAACAGCTATCGGAGCCATCATTGTCACTGAAAACAGTATAATACCGGCTCCGGTGATTACACCACTCACTGAATACACAGTAACATCAATTGCGGTAATTCTCCTGCGATATTTTTTAATTTTCATTGCATACTCCTCAGACAGGGTTTTGAGTCTAGTTTGATATTCTCTGACCTGATCATAGCGATATTGCGATGATGAAATCATTTTTTATTTTAACAACGCTAGCGTTTTCAATTGTGAAATCCTTTCAATTTATTTACTTAAATCCGCTACGAATTCCACATACCAGGTTGCTGAAACCCCAATCAAATTTTTATCAGTAGCTGTTATAGTGAACTTTTCAGTTGTATTCTTGTCGATGATCGTTGAAATCGTATTATTGACCCCGGATGAACTCGACGATGATATATTAAATTGAGTCAATGGTGTTACTAGTGTTAATCGATAAATACCCTTGACGGTTGCAGTGATATCTAATTTGTTGTTTGTAGGTGTCCACTCAAATGATCCGTGTTGGATTGTATATACTATGTTGTTAGTTTTCTCATGAGGAATTTTTGTTTTTTCAATAACTGTTATCATCCTCGTTGCATCCCCTTTGATGTCTTCGATGAAAGTTTTCGTCTCATCGATGGATTTTTTAATATCAGGGAGTTTTAGTTCAATTTTATCTAACGGGGTTCCAATAAATTTATCAATGATATTTCTACGAAATGATATAAACTGTTTTATGTGTTCTTCAATTCTAGATTCAAGTGTTGATAGTACAACCACAGAATTGTTGAACTCATCGTTGAGAGTTTTTAATCGATCTGTAATCGTCGAAACGAGTACACCCGGTTTGAGTTTACCCTGATCGGAAAATAGCGCAACGGTGTTCTCGATTGCGTTTTGTTGTTTAACTAAAATATCATCCAGAGAAATATTACTAGATTTCAATTTACCCTGGTGATCTTGAAATACAACTATTTCATTGGGTTCAACACTTTCTAAATTCAACGTCTCAGCTATTTCATCTTTAATTTTTTTTGTTATATCCTTGATAGAATCAGGGGTTGCAGTGCCATCGGGTTTGGGTTTCAGAGGTCTTCCCCAAATATCAATCATGTTATTGTAAAACTCTTTCTCTCTCTAAAAAGCGATTGCTGGTGTAGTCATTTACGACAATATGAGGTGGTTTTCCCCTTGGGTTACCCAAGAAGTTAGAAATAGCATCAAGGACATTTAATACTTCACTGCCGCATATTGGTGGGTCATTGATTTGTTGTGTTGGTAGCGTAGAATACCAAGTCTTCATTGGAAATTGTTTTATGTAACGCATAAACTCTTTTGGTGGGGCTAATCCATATGAATCAAAATAGACAATCCCACGTGGATCAATAGCGTATGCAACCCAGTGAGTTCCAGGTCCGGTGCTGTTATCGAGATTAATAATACCTGTTTCAGTTTTGTTTGGTTGATGTGGTAATTGATCTTTCATAAAAACACCTCTGAAATTTTTAATCACTAGTTTTTTAGCAGCGTCCATTAAATCAAAATTGGACATGGGAATCATAGGTTCGGAAATTGAAGCTTTCTGAATTAATAAACCGTTCCTGGTAGTCTCAGGCCTGATCCGTGAACGGATCTCCCGCTGTACCATGAATACGGGGTTCCTGGTAGTCTTAGACCCTTTCCGCTGTACCATGAATACGGGGTTCCTGGTAGTCTTAGACCCAATCCTTGAACGGATCGTCTCTTTTTTTTATATCCTTGTCCAGCTGCCTTTTTCAACGCCATTCCTGCTGCAGTACCAACGGCTCCTAACGCCGCTGCCTTAGCCACCGCTGGGGCTGCTGCTGCAATCAATGCTGGTATTGCAGCTAACAATGGAAATATACCGCCTGTTTTCATCATATTTTTGATAGCAGCCGCAGAGAGAGTAATCTGAACCCCTTTTTTATCCTTGAAAGCATCATTGAAATGTTTCACCTGACGAGTTGTCAGCGATAATTTATTTTCACCACCAGTCATTTGATTAGGTTTCAACGTGATTGTGGTTCCACATTTTTTAGCCGATTCTGATTGCAATTTTTTGATTTGACCAGGAGTTAACGTAACACTAATAACACTATATGACATTATATATAATTGATTGATTCTAATTCAATGAAAAATCGAGAAAAATCGTTCAAAGATTTTCTACTGGGGCATCTACCACTCTCATTCTTCCTCCAACACCTTCAAGAAGCATTGATTTATCACTGAGAATGACAGCAACCGCTCTATAATCAGCAATAGCACCAGCACCAACAGGACGAGTCACATTAGCTCTAAAGTGTATATCAACAACTGACTGTCTTGTCAAATCGAGATGTTCCAGTGAGAAGTAATAGATCGGATACAGATTCTTAAAATCAAATTGTGATATTTGCAAACCAGTATCGACATTTTGATCGCGTGCCATAAATGACAACAGACGATGATAAACTCGTGCAATATGATTTTCTGTGTAATTAAGTTGTATATCCTCGGATGGTTCCTGCTGGCCGTTTATTCTCAGTGAGACGTCTTTCACACCTAATTGATCAAATATCATATGACTGAAACGTTGATCGCCAACTCGTGTGTTATCCTGTAACGCAATAAATATATGACGTGGCGCAGAAACGCCTTGTTTTGATGCTAGGTTCCAAGTGAATAACCCGTTGATATTTGATTGCTTCACATCTGTACTCACGGTTAGCCAACTCAACAACGACTTTCCTCCTTGGTCCATAAATGATAGTAATCGTCCTTCTGCGGTGATTGCTGGAGTCAACACTGGCATCCACAATGATATTTTTGTTAAATTGACTTTACCGGCATCAGCATTGGCGGCTGCAGCATCTGCTGGAATCCTCCAAATTGCATCATTATCATCACTTTTTCGTACAAGCGATACTGTATGCTTCGCCCCGTAGATAACTTTTCTGACGTTTCTACAGAATCCAAATATGTGATGCAGTGGAATCGCGCATGAAAATGATTTACGCTCTCCTTGCAACATTGACATACGTGTTGCAGCTCCTAGATTGAAATTAGGATCGTTGTTTATAACTACAGCCTCGACATCAGCATTATCATTAGCAACAGTGACTTTTTTTGGTCGTCTTACAACAAATGGATTTCCACCAGCGGTATTCTTACCATCTTTTGCAAACATCATAGAGGGTCCTGCTGATCTTGTATAATCATCAGAATATCTCGCTAACCCGATTATTGTTGTGGCCACATCAACATCACGATCTATGGACTCAATTTCTTTTCCATCAATGAGATATCTAGCACTCTCAAATAGCGCCATAATACCATTATTGACAAAACCGACTTGAGTACCAGCTGGATACGGTGCTGGTACAGCAGTAGTATCAGCAGCTGTTACAATTTCTCCTTCTACTTCAATAAATGCTTCACAGGGTAAAAAGTATTTACTGGTATCATGGACTTGAAGATCAATTCTTGCTCGACTATTTGGGGCTATGGCATGATAGGCGTAATATTGATAATCGCGTACAAAATCATCCTTGCCAACTGGGGCGTCTATATCAAATGCTGGATCAGATGATTTTTTGAACATTTTATTCTATTTATCAGAGTCTAAATAGTGAAATCGTAAACGATTTTTCCATTTTCATCGACGTAGTTTTTTAAGGCCACTTCCCGCTATCATGTTTGCAATATTGCTTTGGTCTCCTTGATTTACCATCGACGCTAGTTTTTCATCTACTGCGTTATTTATTATTTTACTAACACTTGCAGGCATTTCTTCTGTAGACGGTAACGGTTTCTTTTTTCGCCTCACTAATGATGTTATTTTATCCTTCGCAGTTGAAAACGCTTTCCCGGCAAGATCTCCAACAGTACTAATACCCTTATCACGAATAACATCAATGGCTTTCATTGATAACTGTTTAGCTAACGGCATCACTTTTGGGGCCATTCTTGAAAAGAATCCTAAAATGGTATTGCCGAGGCCATCTCCATAGTATGCTTTATAAACTGGAAACCGTGAATTAACTACATAGACGAGGGTTGGTTTATCATGATTGTAGTGTATGATCATTATTATAAAAACAATAGTGTTTTCAATTGTTATTTAATCACTATGATACCCATTTGCTAACTCGTCAATGAAATCTCGATAGGTTTTGATATCCATGATACCGCCGGCAAATAACCGTCTACAGATATCAGCTGCTTCATTAATTATTTCTGGAGAGTTATTTCCAGCTCGGAATCCTCCTACAAGAACATCTAATCGTGATATATCATTGATAACACTATCAGGACAAGTGTTTCCAATCCTTGGATTTTGCAGTCCACTTCCGCTATAACCAGTTGCTTCATCTAGTTTTTCTACATCCGTTTCTTGTAAATAATCATCATCATCATCATCATCATCATCAGGTGGTATTTGTTGTTTTTTTTTGTCTTCTTGTTTGTCTACGTGTTGGTGTTTGACGTTTTAGTTCTTGCCGTTCTTCTATTTCTCGTTGTCGCTCTTCTATTTGTTTTCTTTTATAATTACTAATTCCCCTTTGAAATTCCTTGTATCCTATCTCATCCTTATTCAAACGACCAATCCCTTTATTTAGTTTATACAAATTATCGAACCAATCATTACTTGATATTCTATCATTCTTATACTCTTCCTTTAAAAAATCTTTTTTTGAATTATATCTTTGAGCAGCAAAATTACCAAAGGCTTGATAATCCTTTGATTTCAATAAACTAGGTTTTTTTATTAATATTTTAGCATGATCAGTAAATTTATTCAACAGAGAAACAGTCGTTTTTTTCGGATCAGTTTTTTCAGTTTGTTCAGTTTTCGCTGCTATTTTTTCGAGTACAGAAATAAGACCCTCTTCCTTTCTTTTACCGTCAAGATCATCTCCCAGTATAGCACGCTCTACCCCCCTTCGTTGCTGTGGTTACTGGTTTAAACAATTCTTCAGACCCCAGAGCAAAATCAGTTTGTAAACTCTGTCGTTGTTGCAGTTTATTCCTGACAGAATCTCGAATTGGTATAAATCTCCTGATTGCATCCAGTCGTTCACGAGCCAATCGGGTTGTTAATGCTTCATTGACCATTATTTGAAATCGCAAACCATTTTTCAATTGCAAAACACTTGACATGTCGGATGATTTTTTAACACAGTCATGGAAGCGTTATTTCATCGTGAGACACCTTCTATCAATGATGGAGCAAGTGTCATAATTGTATATAAAATAAATAATACTGACAGTTGCTCCATTCTATTTTGACATGTCGGATGATTTTTGATACGGTCATGGAAGTGTTATTTCATCCTATAACAGCTTCTATCAATGATGAGGAAAGTGTGGAAATTGTATATAAAATAATTAATACCACAGTTTCCTCATTCTATTTTTGACATTTTCAATCCAAAAATGCTAAAAAAATGAAAATCTCTTGAGGGTCGGAATGATAAAATGGTCGGGCAATCAATGGTCAGGCAATCAATGGTCGGTCAATCAAAATTGTTCATTTTCTTGAATTAATGCCCGTAGGTTTCTAATTTTAGAGTTGACTTCTTTTTTCAATTCGTATTCGTTACCTAATTCTTTTCGTATTCCTTCTACGATAGTATACAACGGGACGAACACACTGATGTCACTGGAAAATGAAAGAGAGTCTTTAATAGAATTCTGAATTTTTTTGATGAGTGCATACTTCTTGGGTAGCATATATTTGTTAGTGCTAACCCCGTATTCTATATCCTGAAAATCAGACACAATTTGATCAGGATTTAACCCATCTGATAGTTTGATATCCTGATTTTTCAATTTTGCTATTTCAACTATGATGCTATTCATGTTTTCAGAATTCATTATTCTATAAGAATGACATATCTCTAATTGGAAAATATGACGCATCAGATATAACTAAATTGAACTTTTTGCCCCGTCTTTCTTGAAATAGCCGTTTTGGTTATCCCCTCTGCAACGAATCGTACTGAAGTTCTACAAATATTGAAATACTTGCCGGCTTCATATAATGATTGAAATATTTTCTCTTCGTTAGTTGTTGTATTCAAAGATTTCACTGGTCTCGCTTTATTTGAACAAGTGCCAGTCCTTCCTCGTTTGATATTCTCACCTTGTGTGATAGCTTGCAGATTGGATAAAGAATTGTTCCTTGGATTAGAATCAATGTGATCAATAACAAAACCATCTTTGATCAATCCATTAAAACATTCAAATACGAAACGATGATTGCGAAATGTCTTCCTTCCAACATTAAACACCAAATACCCCATACCATTATCACACCCAATTGGGTTCTTCAGTCTACAGTTTCTGACAGTACCATCACTGGATGCTTCGTAATTTTTAATCACTGGGTGTAGTCTGAATTCTTGGGTCATTATATACTACACTATTGTCTAATTCAATGACTGACCCATTTTGCAGTGATTCATTATATATAAAACTTTCATTTAGACACCTGTTTTATGTATAGCATGAAGGAGTTCAAGAGATTGACTTCGAAAAATGCTAAATTCAATGCTGATAGAGAGTTCAAGAGATTATTGAAAATCAATCCTAGATTTAATCTCGATAGACACAAAAAACGTGTAGTAAACAGAAACAAACATCCAAGAGACGGAACCATGAAAGAGTTTAAGAGATTATTAAAAATCAATCCTAGATTTAATCTCGATAGACCCAAAAAACGTCCAATAGACGGAAACAAACGTAACAAACGTCCAAGAGACGGAAACATGAAAGAGTTTAAGAGATTATTGAAAATTAACCCTAAATTTAATATCGATAAACCCAAAAAACGTCCAAAACGCCCAATAGACGGAAACATGAAAGAGTTTAAGAGATTATTGAAAATCAATCCTAGATTTAATATCGATAGACCCAAAAAACGTAACAAACGTCCAAGAGACGGAAACATGAGATCATCATGGAAGGATGCTCAATTCAATCTTGATATAGTTTCTAATACACCCAAGAATAAAATTCTTGATAAACCCATCAGAGACTGTTTTAATGAATTCAAGCGTGATGGAGCATCTTATTGTTGGTCAACATTTCGAATTGATGGTGTTGTTGACGCTACCATGAATGATGAAAAAGCAGCAGTGATCATTTCACGTGTTGGGGAAAAAAGTCATTTTTTCCGAATCAAATTCATTATCCGTGAGAATGACAAATGGATTATTAAGGATAAATTTGAACCCATTCTCAAGGGCAAAAAAACTGTCACCGTGAATCAGGATTCAAAACCGGGAATTTTGACTGGAATTGATAAACCCTACTACGAAAGGTCTTATCCTGTCACAGCAGTTGTTTACGGGATATATCCGCTCAATGAAAAACCTGATATTTCAAAACTAGCACCCATGAAATATTCGACAGGGCTCAATTGTGTAGCAGAACGAATAATAGAACACTTCACAAATGCGTCCCGGGGAAATAAACTCACTGATCTAAGACGAAAAAAAATAACCGAGTGGGAGTTCACGGTAAAAGAGCATGGAGCAACAATTCAGGATATAACTAAATTAGAAAAATCATTAAGATTTCCAATATCGGTAAGGACAATCACCGGAGAAGTATTATACGAATCGAAATATAAATCACAGGGAGCCCCCATTGAAATTATTGATCATAACGCGCACGCGTGGTCATCTGCAGTAACAATATTCCCACGGGATAGAACCGTAAAATATCTATCCCAAACCGAAGAGTTTTTTTCAGAGCAGAAATTATTTGATGCTATTTACCATTTGAGTAAAAACGATCCTGTGTCAGCGTGGCTATTTCATAGTAATTCAGACGAGGAATGCAGATTTGATCAGTTTGTAAGGCCTAACGGAGAATTATACCGTACTGAAGAACTGCAGAATCAAATGAAACAACTAGCTAGTGAGTTTTCTGAGGGGGAAATCGAAGATCAATTATTAGCAAACTGTTTCACAGTACCATCCATTGCAGCACATTTTGCTAGAAAGAAAAACGCGTGGAAACCAACACGAAGTGAGTTTTTATCAGATGTCAAATTGTCCTGTCTTGAATACAGCCATGGAGGATTATGGAACACAAAATAAACCGCTGATACCGTTATTTCAGTTGATATGATTGCGTGTTATCCAGGAAGTTTTCTTGGGTATGGAGAATGCGAGAAATATTTCAAACGATTTGGACACCCTACACACAAAATGACCCGTGTTGCTATTAATGGACCACTTCCTGATTTTGATTTAACCGGATTCGCTTGTGTGGTATCATTTGAAATGGCTGAAGGGCTTCATCCGTGTAGTTATCTTTGGATTGGTAAACACATGTCTGAAAAACACTGGATGCCAATAGTGTTGTTACGGTATATGCTTGATTGTAAGATGTTAAAATCATTAATTGTCAGTGAAGCAATTATATCCTATCGGGCACAGAAATCAGTCTGGTTACCACAACCTGATCTAGAAAAAATAATTAGCGAAGAGCGAAAACTGTTTCCTGATTTTAATGAACAGCAAATCATGGATTGGTCCAGACAGTTATTTGAAATCAGAAACAATGAAGCAAAAAATCTTGGACGAAGAATAATCGGTAAATTTACCCAAGGTGGCAAAGATGATAATACGAAATATTCTTCACGATTGATTATAGACAACGCTGAATACGATTTTGTAATGGCGGATTTAACGAATAAGGGCCTATATGTCAATCGTAAGGACGCATTTATGTCCGATGGAACCAAATTGGGTACAATTGTTACCTACAATGATGGATACCATCCGCAGTACACACATTTGAGAGCTTCTATGCTTGGTTATGCTTCTATCAATCTGTTTTCAATGATCAATAGATTTCCTACCACCGCAGTTAGAGTTGCTACTGACTCATTTTACATAAATAGCAAAATGGCTGATTTTAAGGCTACTGGCAACGAGAAATGGGGATCATGGAGAATTAAGAAAGAAATGATTCATGATTATATTCCATCAGCTGATGTTACCATTGAAAATAATTACTTAGAAAGTAATCAGTGTTCAGAATTTTCTAGTGCACCACCGATTTCTGATCCAATATGCCTGTATAAAACAGTTTATTTAAACGGCTGTGGTGGGTCAGGAAAAACAACCCGGGCAATTGAGTTATTTCGTGTTTCCAATCCAAACATGATTGTACTAACACCGACTCATAGACTTGCAAGAGAAATGATACAGAGAGGGGTAAATGCCTGCACTTATCACAGCTTTTTCCGATGGAAGGGAGATAAATGGACTCCTGAGCGCATGGGAGAGAAATTTATTCCTGAAATCATGATTTGGGATGAAATAGACACAGTGTCAGAAGATGTCTTAAAAATATTTCTTGAGTGGTTGTTATTGAAGAATACAAAAGTCGTCATGTGCGGTGATCACGACCAACCACCACCATTTGTCGGTGCATCTCCCCATGAATGGCTAAAGGGTTTTGTAGACTATTATGAAGAAATTGATACCGATCATAGATCACTTGATAATGAATTAAAAGAATTGAAGAAACTAATTAGATTACAACCGGATAGAATCCAGTGTGAAATAACCCGTGAAATAATTTCGGAAACTCCCATGAATGAGTTTTGGGAAGCGTGGAGACCAAATGATTTAATCATTGCAAGTAGAAAAATAGTCAGGGACACACTTCAGATGAAGTTATTTGAATTGCATAAACAAAAATTTGCAACGCTTCCAGTACCGTTATGTTATAGGCCATCGGATACGCGAAAACAGAACATCGAAGTTGATATTCCAGGCCTGACAGAGTCAAGGCGTGAAAAGAAGATTCTCGTATTAAATGATATTGTGCTGGTTGATATCAATGTCGTTGAAGATGCATTGCGTGCTAATAAATCCCCATGGACGCTAGGTTATGCAGCAACAATACACTCTTCACAGGGATTGACTATATCGGATACAACTGTTTGGATAGTAGATAATCGCATAGAATGGTCAAATTTAGTCTATCTCGCAGTGTCTAGAGTACGAAAAATAAATCAACTTCGAAGAATTGTCCTGACAGAGTCAGGCGATGATGAAATCATTAGCGATGATAATGACACCACAATAGATGATATTATTGATAAAAAACTCTCCGGTTACAAACAACAGGACAAAAAAAAAACAACGAGAATTTGATATTGATGCTGAATTAATAATCACTTTGAAGAAACAACAGAATAATCACTGCGCGAGTTGCAATTGTATAATGCGTTGGCAGTATTCGGATAAGGATCCTCGCCAATTCACCGTAGACAGAAAAAATAACAATCTCGGTCATGTCAGAAATAATGTGATGTTGACTTGTCTTGAGTGCAATAGACGCAAGGGTGCTAGTTAAGACCATGGGGTGGCAATTGAGTATCCTCGGGTATCACTTGTAATTGTTGTCTAGTAAAACCCCGTTGAGGGGCAGTTGAATCCAGTTTATAGATTGGAGGTCTACCCGTAGATCGTGTTATACTAGATATCTTATGCGTAGTGACGCTCCAAATAGGATCAGTAGCCCTTTTTGTACCACCCTCAAGCTCTCCTGGTTCATATAAGTACCTCACAATGACATTACTACCAAGAATTGGTTCTTTGAAATCTTTTTGTGGTTTTTCAGGTATCGACTTCTTTTTAATCGCGTTGATAGGTTTCATGTTGATGGTTCTAGTAATCTCGTTATTCAGTGCGGTAACTACACCTGGTAATCTCTTAACCCATTCACGGGATCTTTTTTCTTGGATGAATTCTTTTGCATATTGATATCCAAATAACCGCTCAGCAAGAATCCGATTAAATCGTTCTACAATGGCCTGATCACGATGCAGTGCAGTATGCCCTCGTCTGATAGCGACATTGTGATATTTCATTGTAGATAACACTGCACCCTGAAATTCCTTGCCAGGATCAATTTGTAATAGATTTGGCCAGTGCAGAGGGCCCCTTCGATAAATCCTTTCAAATGCAGAAGCGACTTCAGTGGCCGATTTTGTTTTTAACGGTTCTGCTTCTTTGTATCGACTTGCAATATCAACTACAGTTAACGCATATTTGTAACCACGATCATGTGGCAGAAATAATAGATCAGCCTGATGAACTTCATTTGGTCCGGTTACATCAAAATGCGAGAATTGAATTTGTTTAGGCGGTGGTAGATAAATTTGCCATAGTGCCTGTTTGGATAACCAATGAGCCGCAGTGGTTTTTTTCACTTTTGCGGCGCTAGCGAGTTTACTGATTGCAGCGTTACCCTTCCAGTATCCTCTTGGGGAATAGTAAATAGATTCCATGTTGTTATTAATTACTAGCACCTAACATCAATTTACTTTTCATAGCCGATTTTATCAAAAATGAAGCCAATTTTTCTTTGAAGGATTTATCAGGAATGACATTTAACGCATGAATTAATTTCACATCTGCTAGATGCCTGTGCTGCAAATTGCTGCTTTTATAAGCAACATCATGAAGGTGACAGGCCTTATCAATAGCGTTTATTGGTTCCTCACCGGGTCGGGGCTGATTTTGATCATTGAGTCTGATATCAAGTCTGGTTCCCGGTCCACAATAACTATACCCTGGAAGGTGTTTTTCTCCGGGGTACTTTGCCCATGGGGTTCCAGGGAGTTTTGCTAATTTGGCAGCGATATCACCTCCTCGTTTTTTTTTAAAGGTTCCTTGGGTTCCTTGGGTTTAGAAACAAATCTAAATTTCTTTGTACTACACTGTACGCATTTACCAGAAAGCGCTGATCGGTTATTTTTAGTTGTAATCGTCGTCAAGTCATCTGTGCCAGTACGCGCCTTACACTTCACGCAATATAGATCCATAATTTTTGTATAGAGATATGAATATAATTGATTTTTCAGCGACTAAAACAAGAGAACCAGTGAAGCATCATGCAGCGCTACCAAACTCTATCCGCGCAATTATAATCGGACCATCTGGATCCGGTAAAACGCAATTGTTGCTCAATTTAATAATGAGATGGATGAAGTGGGATAAGTTGTATTTAATTGCCCCTAGCGTAGACGACCAACGATGCTATGAAGTGCTAAAAGATTTTAATGAAAACGCTTCAGAGATTGCTGGCGAGGATGTTATTGAATTTATAACCGATATTGACGAGGCGCCATCCGTGAATGACCTCGATGGAAGTATCAACAATTTAGTTGTATACGACGATGTCATGTTAGATAATCAAAAAAATCCTGCTAGAATATTTTCCCGAGGCAGGCATAAAAACACTGATGTGATCTATGTCACTCAACGCTACACTCAGATTCCAAAAGTGATTAGAGATAACTGTAATATGCTTGCTGTATTCAACGGCGTTGATACACATACGCTACGAAATATTTGGCAGACATGGTGTTCTGATATGGACTTCAATCAATTTAGAAATTTCTTTAGTCATGCTCAGTCTACCCCACACGGATTTGTAACAATAAATTTACATGACCCTCGAACACGATATTGTATCGGACTGGATCAAATATTCGGTTGAAAATCGAAGATTTTTGTTAACCCCAACTGAAAGTTCTAGTGAGTGACAACGACGTTGTAGTCCCTTTTCCCAAAAAAAATCGATGGAGGATTTCATTAATTTCATTGATTTTTTCATATTTTTTTTGTGGACCTAATCCATGAAACGATATCAGATTCACACACACATTGGGGGGCTGATGTCACTGGTTTCATTGTTTTTAAGCGTGATTTCAGTGAAAACTTGTCTAAAAATGTTGTCTGATTCGCCCCTTCTGCTGCTTCAGCTCTTTAGAACCATGGAATTGTTTATGCTCCACTTTACATTAAAATAAGTGCATTAATCACATTCTGAAATATTGTATTAAAATCTAGTACACACACACACACACACACACACACACATATATATATATATATATATATATATATATATATATATATATATATATATATATATATATATATATATATATATATATATACATACATATATATATATATATATATATATATATATATATATATATATATATATATATATATATGTATATATACATATATATATATATATATTTATATCTATATATATATATATATATATATATATATATATATATATATATATATATATATATATATATATATATATATATACTGATAATAAACTAATAAAGTATATTGTACTTGTACCACCCTTATATAGTTTGATGTAAGCATATAATCATCTAACTCGTACGAGTCCGTACATTACTAATTTTGTACATTTTACTTTTTTGTAGTCTGTCGCTTTTTTTCCCAATCGATTATGGGTATATATATATATATATATATATATATATATATATATATATATATATATATCTTGTTTGTTTTGAAGCATCTTGGTATGTAAAATGTGTATCATTTTAAGTGTTACTGTCGTTATTAGGGACAACTGTTTTTGTATTACTGTTATACTGTGTTGTAACTGCATTTGTTTCTCTCTCCTCTTTCTCCAATTGCAACTGCATTTGTTTATCTTCTTTCTGTAACTACATTTGTTTTTTCTGTAACTGTATTTGTTCTTTTGGTAACTGCATTCGTCTTTCTATCTCTTACTTCCTTATCTAATTGCATTTGTTTTTTCTCCTTCTGTAACTGCAAAAGAAGTTCTCTTTCTTCTTTATGTTTCAGAAGTATTAGCTTTTTAACTTTAATTCCATCTTGTATTTTAATTTTAATTCTTTATTTTTATGCCGAGTCTGATACAGACTTACTGATTGAAACCAAAACACTTTTATCCCAAACACTCTTTTCTAATATATAATGGACCAAAATATTTTTTATTTCATGCTTCGTTAAATAAAAGATCCTATTTTGTGGCTAGTTAAGACAATTTCTTTTTCAAAAGGTCTAACTGTTTCGTGGCAGGATGTGAAAGAAAGATCTCCATTTTCGATTGTAAAAAAGCTAGCTGATTTCTCTAAAGATTTCAGAAATGTAAATAAATACTTATGATTTCAACAATTAAAAACTAATGGAATTTAATATAAAACACACAAGTTTCTGAAATATGTTAGCAAAAAATCATTTATCCCAATGACTAGCTACCCAATTTTCTCTGTTACGTTTTAGCTCTTACAAATCGCAACAAGAAAAATTGAAGACAAAAAGCTTTGTAAAATTTAACAAAAAATGTATTTCCATTGTAAAAGAATGTAAAAATGAGAAAAGAACTCATTGTTTACGAATCGAATCCAAAAATAATGCAAGAATTAAAAAAATGGAAGTATTAGTAATAAAAGATCCTAATAAAACTGAGTTCGAATTTCGATAAAATCCAAAAGCGGAAGGCGATAACGTATGATGTGGTCAGTTTCGTGCTGATGTGTTAACAGTTCTTTGTTGAATCACAGAAAATAAGGGATCGGGAGTCACGTGTTCCTTTTTATACCACTTGTTCATAACTGGACTGACGAGAACCAATTGTTTTAATTTAAGAATAAAAAGTTGCTAACTTATTAATTTATGATGAAATGATGAGAAAATATGTATTCTCAATTATGACAAGGATATCTAATAGTAAGAACTGTATTTTGAAATCTCTTTCGAACTTTGACATTCGTGTAAAAAATTCTCATATTATTAGTAGATGGAACAAATTACTCTTTAAATGTTTAAATTAGTTTTATTCTTAGTAATGCATAGCGCAGTTAATAGCTGTAGATGTTGCTGTATATTTGTAGGTATACATGTACTTTTATGTTTAAAATGTTTTTTTACTTTATATTTTAATTTAGAGGTATGGACTTTGAAGTCTGAAATAAAGAATTCGTATCTTATCTTACTTTACTAGATCCATCTTGACAATAACAAATCATTTTAAAATTGAACGTAAACCTATTAATTTATTTTTATATTTTTTTAATATTTATAATTTATTAGTTCCATCTTGACTTTGGCAACACCCGCTCATTTTAAAATAAAAATAAAACTGTTTGCTTAGCTGTCACTAACTCTGAATGAAGGTAAAGATCTAGGTCAACAGTCTACCAGATAATAATTCAGCTCAATCGGTTTTCTGAAGAAAAAAAACCAACATCATCTCTGGTGAATAAATTCACATTACAATAAACGATACAGAACATGCATGGTGTATAGGGTTTCTAACAGCTGTTTTACTGTTACTGTTAAACAGCTGTTTTTTTGCGAAAAATCAAAAACAGCAAACAGCTGTTGTTTTTTTCAGAACTGATTTTACTGTTTTTTCTTTAAAAAACTTTGCTTAATAAAAAATTAAAATTCAATATAAATTGTTTAAAATGTTTTTGCCTAAAAATATAAAAGTGAGGTTACGTAACATGTAACGGCCTTTTTTCAAATCCTTTCTCGAAGTGTGTTCATAGCAAGTTCACGCCAAACTCGCCAAACATTTTTTGGCGCGAACTTGCCTAATAATATAAAAATTTATTATTATTTTTTAGTAATAATCAAATAATATTTTTAAAACAAATATAATACAATCTAAGTAAATTATTATAAAAATAAGTTTATAATATTTTACATGTAATAGATTCTAAAAATAAATAAAATACAAAATTACTTATTATTTATAAATCATAAATTAGATTTTAAAATTACATTATAGTTATAAGAAAACATATAAAGACTGTAATAATGATTCTTTGGTATCTTCATTCCTATGTTTTTTCTTTAATAGTTTTTCAGTTTTATTTGTACTTTTCACGTATTTTAGAAAACGACACTCCTTTTTTTCATTTTTTCGCAAGAAAATAGAAAACAAGATTTAAATATTAAACCTGATATTTGAAATCCAATCCGGTACCATGCCTCAAATAAATTAATCATACACAAAAGATTTTAATACTCTAGTTTCTCAGATTTTAAACCCCTGTTTTAGATAATAGATTTTTCATTTTCAGCATAATTGTTTTAAAATAATGTTTCTTTTTATTTATTTTTTATAAAACAGATGTTCTTTGATGTATGTATCAGGGCAAAGTTTGTCAATCAATTGATATTTTGATGAAGGAGTGTGTCACCAAACATAAATCCAGGCGGTGTAAATAATATTTGTGCATTTTACTCATTAATCTTTTCCTTTTTGCCATCAATCCCGTGTTACAGCTACAGAGACTTAAACTCCGCAGGAAGAAATAGCAAACAACAAATAAACAAGTTTTGCATAATTAAAAATAATTATTTATTTCTCAAAATACACGAGTGAAAGAATCCTTATATTGGGTGTTAACTTATGCTAAAATATACGGTCCAATATTGCTAGGTGTTTACTCTTGTAAGTTTCATTCGTGGGAATGGAGATCCTAGCTATGTCTGTATGGGATCATGCAGTAAAGCGAAAAAATGCAAAAACTAAAGAACTTGAAGGTCAGGGCAACCGATGCAATAAAGTCATAAAATGCTCAGGAAACTCAACAACTCTAAAGAGCCATCTCAAGACACATGGAATAAATTTCGACAGAGAACAGCAACAAGAACCAACATCCAGCAAAAATATTGTGAGCGAGAAGCCAACTCCCAAGCCAACTCTTAAAATGGATGCTTTTTTGAAGAAAATGGCTCTTAAGGAGATTGTTACTGACATGGCCACGGACAACATTACAATTCGTGCGATAACAAGGAACAAATACATCCGCCAGTCAGTATCGAGAGATGGTTTTAATCTTCCAAAAATTGAGACTGGCGTAATGAAATTAATTCACGACGATTTTGACGAAAAAAAGCTTCTCATGGTTCGCAACAACAGGGAACTGTTAAAGAAAGGTGCAAAGTTTAGTCTTTCGGTTGATGAATATACCAGCTCGAGGAATCGTCGATATTTCGGTATTAATTTGCACGAGAATATCAATAGGAAGACAATAAAAACTGGATTAGTTCGCATTCTTGGATCTTGCTCAGCACTTGACATGATTGAAATTGTCAAAAATCATGTCAAAGATTTTGGATTATCGTTTGATCATGACATCGTTGGATCGACTCTTGATAGTGCTTCGGTCAATAAAATTTTTATTCGACATGTCAAGTCAGTTGGACAACTTTGCTTGAATCACGGTATTCACCTTGATGTTTGTGACACATTATTTCCAAAGAAAGCTATAGAAGAACCAGAATTTGATGATTCGTTGCTGGGGTTGCTGGATTAGTGACGAAGTTGCTGAAGATGACGATTTCGATGACATTGCTAATGTTGACTTTATTGAAGACACTGATGCTGAGGAATAAATTGACTACAATGAAATTCTTAAGAATGCACAAAAATTGATAAAATTTATCAAAAAATCTTCAGTTAAAAATCAAGTATTCCAAGACAAAGTCTTCGCTGAGCTTGGACATCATAAGGAGTTGCATTTGGATGTCAAGACTCGCTGGAACTCTATTCCAACAATGCTAGACTCCTTAATTCGGACAGAGAAACCTCTTCGTGAGACACTTTTGGAGTTTGAGGCAGAAGAATATATTAATTGCGTTGATTTTGAGGCATTGAAAGTTCTGAAAAATGTGCTAGAACCAGTTGAGCTTGCTGTCAAAAATCTAAGCAAAGAAGATACTACATTGTTGTCTGCAGATGTAATAATCAAGTTTATGCTTCAAAAACTCTCAAACATCGATCATGAAATCAGTTGAACGCTTCATGACAACATAAAGCGACGCATTGATGAGCGAATTAAGAACGATGTTATGAACCTTTTACCTTCACTTAAAGATCCTTCTATTTCGCCATCAAAAAACACATTCATATTTGCCGCCAGACTTGCTTCTCGCTTATTCTGTGTTATTGACGATTACGATGATGATGATGATGATGATGATGATGATGATGATGATGAAGAGAAACAATCTGAAACTCTTTCAAATGATGCCGAGAAAGAACAATGTCACTTCAAGAGGAGCTGAATTTGAAACTTCAAGAGAGTACCACCACCACTAACGCTGCTCAAGATAAATTCAAATGGTTGAAGAGTGAATTTGTATTGTTTAAAAACACTGGTAAACGAACAGATCGTCTTCAAAAGCTTTATGATGCTCTACTATTGATCAAACCCACTTCAACTGACGTGGAACGTGTTTTCTCCATGAGTGCTAGCTTTTGCACTAAAATCAGATCTCGCTTATCTGACAAATCGCTGAATTCACTGGTCTTCCTCAAATTTTTTTATAATAAGTCGAAGAAGAAGTAAAAAAAAGTTTTTTAAAACATGTCATTTAAAACATATAAATAAAAAAACTTTGCAGAACAATTTTTTTATTTTAATGCATTTTAAGGAAAAACAGTAAAACAGCTGTTAACAGCTGTCTTTTGGAAAATAAAAAACAGTAAACAGCTGTTTTTTTAAAAAGTACTGTTTTTGAGAAACCCTAATCATAGCCCTTTAAATACATTCCTGAACCATATTATAATTATTACTTTATTGTACTGACAGAAAAGTGAAGACTTTACGAGCTTAGCCGATACGTACATTTTGTAACAATAAAGTCCAATGCTCTCCAGGCCATCTCAAATTCACTACAAGTTTCTCAAAATTAGGTGAATATTGATTACACTATATTTTAAACGGGGCACCAACCTAATATTTCTGGTAACATCAAAACTTGTTTTTGCTTGTAATAAGGAAGAGTGCTTTCTGTCTGCCAGTTTTAAGTATTGCAGTCTAAATTGCATGTACCTATCTTTGTTTTAAATGTGCCCCCCCCCCTCCCATCTTTCTGCCCCTTCATATCCTCTTCTCTCTGGGTTTTCATCATTGCATTTAAAGCTGAAATTTACTCAACTCTATTTCCAACTGTTGTTGTTTAAATAAATACCTACATGTGTTTAATGTCTTATGCGATCTAGATACATAAGTACTAATCAAACTCAAAGGCGGAGCCAACATATTCGAATCTTTTGCTTTATTAATGAAGCATTCGCTTCAGAAAGATCACGATGTCTGGCAAGCCATAGCAACTCGTCTTATTTCAAGGACTCTACCCCTTCCTTGATTATCCTCTTTAGATGACATAGTGAAAAGAAGATGGCGTCCGAAACAGAATTAATTCAATTTGAAAAAACAATTTTAATTTATATTAAATATTTTAAAAATATCAGTGTCTCCATAATTTTATATCACGACTCTGATTTTAAACTAAGTAACAGAAAAAAAGAGAAAACCAAAGAATTTAGTAAAGTTCAGCAAATAATTTATTTCATAGAATACGAAGTGAGCATTTAAAACTAACGTGCAGTATTGTGAATTAAAACCTAAATAGTCATAAAAGTTATATTACAAGTCCAAAAGTATAGAGTATTTAGGATGAATTCCGGTAGTGTTCATAATCAATTCCTTTCTTGAATGTGCTGATGTACATGTAACGGGAATAGTGTTGATATGTTAACATTGTTGATGCACCACAACTAGAGAATACAAAATATCTCCACGTGAACTCACAATAATCCCAAAATAGTGATTTAGCCCGAAAGCATTAATAAAAAACCTTGCAATTCCAATGATTAAAATGTTAATAATGTACTATCTCATACGTTAACATAAACATAACTAGATCACTGATTCCACTACAGATATTAAGATTGGAATGAATAAATATGATGTAAACAACATAAATATTAAAACCTAAGACGCAAAAAGGACTAGGATGGGTGTGAAAAGTTCATTTTCAGAACATTATCAGTACTAAACATAGTCAGGTCATTTTAGAAAATGTTCTAAATTCTGAATCAAGGAAGCATATTCATTTACCATTAATACTTATCGTAATATATAATCGACAATAATATAAAAACTTAACTATTAAATACTTTTTTTTTTGCAAAATCACCCTTACAACCTATACTCATGGACAAAAACAAACACACAATACAAATCATAATAATATTAACTATAACAAAATCGTGTAGACAATAAACAATTTATTTTCTGGCAGTAATTGAATTGGTCCGTTGGATCCCTGGCGCGTGTGTTTCTGCTACAAAAAAAAGCGTTTTGGAATCTTATTGAAAACTGTTAATATGCTTCTTGTTATGAGTTCCTATCATAATTCTTAAAATAAATTAATAAAAATTAATAAAAATTGATAAAATTAATCAAAGAGTTTCTCGAAGTTCAAGTATGGATTTTGACGTAAATGAAGTACTGCTATGTAATGAAGTACTGCTATGTAATAGTGAAATCGAAGCAGGTTTTTATTGATCGATCTCTAACAAGTGTGTCTACACGAGCGGAGAACAGGAAAAGCAGAATGACGAATCAAGTTATTTAACTTGTCTGGTTGTCTAATTTACCATTTTAGATCGATCGATTGATCCAGAGAGAGAGAGAGAGAGAGAGAGAGAGAGAGAGAGAGAGAGAGAGAGAGAGAGAGAGAGAGAGAGAGATTACTAATACGTTATTTAACTTGTCTGGTTGTCTAATTTACCATTTTAGATCGATCGATTGATCCAGAGAGAGAGAGAGAGAGAGAGAGAGAGAGAGAGAGAGAGAGAGAGAGAGAGAGAAAGAAAGAATCCGAGACTAATTAACATGACAATACACATATTGATTTACATTCTTTAATTGCTATATTCTGTAAATTATCAGATAATGTTAAGAAATACACTGCAATACGCGAAAGCAAAACAATATGAATTCCACATTGTTACATATTTTAAAATTAATTACATTGTTACATATTGTACAAATTAAAAATGGATTCATAGAGCAAGTATAATTGGTTTAAAAAGTATCTTATAAATGTTTATTTAAGTTAAATCTTTTGAGTTTCTATCAATAAAGACAATATTGTTAAATCATAAAATATCCGTCACACATTTATATCTTTATTTTATATTAATGATGTAACGTTTTAAAAGTACCGAATAACAAAACTAGTTTATCTACTGTTAGGTTTGCAGTTAATAGATTTGTCTAGGAATAATATGAAATTCATTTGTTTCTACAGAATATCCTCGCATTATGTTTGGTAGTGTTTTGCTAGCCATTTTGATCACGATTTAAATATTTTCTCATTGACATATTTTACCTCAAACAATAAATATCAGCGATACCAACATTAAATTCACACAGTCAGTACGAAACCTAGCTGTTACTCTAGACAGTATTCTCACATTGCACCAATATATCATGAACATATGTAAGGCTGCATATCTTGAGCTGAGATGCATCAGCTCCATTCGCAAATATCGTTCAGTTGACACGTGTGTTCATTAATACTTTCAAGACTGGACTAGTGTAACTCAATTCTGTCTGGTTCGTTACAATATCTACTCCCAAAAATTCAAAATGTTCAAAAACACAGCTGCTCAGATCATCTTTGAGTAGCACGATCAGAGCACACCTCCCCACTGCTCTGTACTCTACGCTGGCTATCAATTCGATCCAGAATCAAACACAAAATTTGTTCTCTGTGCTACGTTTCAATGACGGACACCAGTCCAACGTACCTATCCAGCCTCACCTATATATTTACACCAGCAAGATACTTACACTCCTCTTCTGACAGTCGTATACTCATTGTTCGTACTAGGAAAAACGTTAAAATTACAACCATACCAAGCAGGATTGCTCTAATAATCATTCCAACAAAGTTAATCGATTCAGCCTTGAAAAATTCAGTTAAATAAAACTTTGCCAGTGGGGCATTTATCCCAACTTCAGCCAATTCATGTGTCGGATGCATAAATCTCTCAAAATAAGCCATACATTCAACCATTCCAGGAAAGGTTCATGGAAACATGCAACCATATCAGTCAATATAACATCCTTGTAACCATAGACCATCATGACCTTATTCAATATTTGAGAGCATGAGAGCTGAATATCTTCAAACAATTCATTACGTGTTGGTCCTCATAAATGTTTCGGTTGGGCAACATGAGGAACGACAGATGAGTTAGTAAAACAATTATTTAGTAGATCTGTGTCGGGTGTGTATGTTAATGAAACCTTAATCATTTTCTCATGAAGAGACTCTATTCGATAAAGTTCACCTGACGATATTACACATTGATCAAATCCATTTAGGTTGACGTCACTCTGAAACAATCAAACCGACATTGGGTCGCTTTAGGTGACATTCCAAACACACTCAAAAATAACACCGTATAAAAATCTAACATTTATTCTGGGTGGATGGTTTGTTATAATCGTGGTCCATCTGGGAGCCCCTCGATTTATACTTCGACGTGTAGAAGATCTCATTGGTTATTGTCCTTACTGGTATTGGGAATCTTCAGCGATATATTTTATCGTCTCTCCATTTTCTTTAAAAATTTACCCCATTCATTTATTTTATAATTGCAGACCTGTTAGACCATTTCCTCATAACGCAGTCATGAAAGGTTCTGTGATTCTCTCGGTTACTCAATTTAGAATAACACTGCTTGATGCAGTCTTCATCGGAAGAAAAGCATCAATATCATGCTCATTTATCGAAATAAATCGCGTAAAAACAGTCTGTACAGGATATGCTCACTAATAATATGGCTTGTCATTACAAGTCAGCATCACTGATTTGGAATTTTTGCTTAACGTGATGGTGCGACGAGGAGTGTAGTGCAAAAACCACGTTTGAAATGTGGGATGATTGTCCGGGAAATCACAACTTTGTGTAAATTGTGGCGGCAGAAAATGAAAATGCAGAACTATATAAATAAACGGAGCAAGGAAACTCCAGAGAATTCAGAAGGCATCCTATGGTTGATAAGAAACTAGCCATTTTTGTCGATTAAAAAAGTCGGTTGGTTTTGTTATTAATAGCGGCTGCCTTATGATCTGTGCAAGAAAGGACAAATTATCTCTCCCACAGACTTTACTATAAGTGTTTTGAATGGTTGAATCAAAGACGGTTATGTCGTCGACAACGAGAACGGCCAAAAACTTGTTTAT
The DNA here is from genome assembly GCA_029339505.1 of Unio delphinus. Lineage (NCBI taxonomy): Eukaryota > Metazoa > Mollusca > Bivalvia > Unionida > Unionidae > Unio > Unio delphinus. The sequence continues at coordinate 2,055,942 of JAQISU010000012.1, read as the reverse complement.
TTTTTACATGATCTTCAAGCTATTACTCAGAGCCAAAATTGTATCAGAGGAAATAATAGTAAACTTAACAAACATCCACGGTCAGATAGCTCTGGAAAATTACTAGCAGCTGGACAATATTTTGGTATTCATCCATATTCAATACAGCTTATCGCATAAGACAAAATTATCAGCGTGATCGAGAAATAATCAAAATAAATAAAATTTCAGTATCGCACACCACAAGAACTAAACAAAATGACTTAGCCAATCGTGATATTTTCGGTGTATAACGAATCACGAAATCTAAATGCGATTCAAATTACGTAAGAATGGTATTAGAAAAGAGACATCAATCTGGAAATATTTTAATAGTAATTTAAAAACAAGTAAGATTACCATTAAGCTGGATGTCGCAGAAAGCAAAAATTATATCATTTCAAAGACGATAAAATGGTGCTATAAGAAAGATAACTCTGCTTAGACTAAAAGTATGGACAATACAAATAGCAGCGTTTGTCTCCGATAAGTCTAGCCTACAACTGCTATTTTTTGGATTTACAAGAAAAATCTAGGTATATTTTTCAGCGGGAAATGAGAACATCAGTATGCGCCTGCTTTCATACATATCCAGACAAAAATGTACTTAAGTTCTGGAAATTGTGGGATTGTGTCTTTAGGTTTCAAAAATGGTAAGTGTTGCCAACTAAATATTACCATTCCATGGCGCTGTGCATGCATGTCATTCGTTCTTAATAACCAATATTTGATATAATACAGACCAGTGCCGCGAGCGGTGCCGAATGTTTCCGAATGCACTTGATATAATGCGTTTATGTCGTCTGCTTCGATTATGTAGAATGAAAAGGTATAGATTTAAAATAGAGACCGAGTCGAAGGTTTCGATTACACTTGATAGTATGTGTTATGCTAGTTATCTAAAGTTCCAAACACATAATCCCTAAAGCTGGTGGGTGTCTAAAGGTTAACGTTCTTGGTTTCACAATCGACATCTGAAACTTCATTGGCGTTCGAATCCGGTGTATGACAAATTTGTGGACGTTAAAAAAAAAACAACATTATAATCGAAAGGGGGAACCCTTAGCTCGAAATTCAGCAGGAAAAACGTACTGATCATTGACATTTCGCGCGCACCTCCCACCACGTCGAGCCCCTTGCGGGGCGTTACCTTTAGCGTTCCTAAATTCCACGGGATTTGCCAGGGTGGGGTGGGTGGATAGTTTAAAATATACAAATAATGAACACAAAAATAGCGATAAATAAAAGGATACCCAATGTAAGGGACGCATGGAAAGAAAAAGAACTCGCAAAAAAAATAAGATGAGCTCATGCTATCTATTTTTTTTATACAACCGTGATTTAAATACAATTACTACTATTTATTATTATTATTTTTATTATTAGTATTATTATTATTATTATTATTATTATTATTATTATTATTATTATTATTATAGTAATACGGATGACATTATTATGACATACTATAACATTATAGAGACTTAAAGAAATATTTTTTTAAAAAAATATATAATTGATCACGAAAATAGTAGTGATTTTCTTCCTTACAAAGTGGGGGCCCCGACTGGCCGAGTGGTCTAAAGCGCTGTCCGTTACGGATCACTGCCATCTCACCTCTGTCTGCGTGGGTTCGAGTCTAAGATTCGGCTAATGTAGTTATGTGAGAAAGCTTGCCAGTAGCTTCTCTTGGGTCGGTGGTTCTTTCCGGGGGTTTACCGGGTTCTTCCTCCACCATTAATACTGGCCGCCATATATAGCCTTTATTGTGCTTAAAATGACGTTAAACCATAAAGAAGAAAACAAACTCCCTTACAAAGACACCATTATGACATTATAATTGTTTAAAACGTCTACTGGTATATTTGTGTACGACTTCATGCGGTGGTTCTGGTGACGATACTATAATAGTGCTTCTGACCACATACAGGTGAATCTCTCAATGCCTGTATTGATAGTGTTGAATACCTAAGTGATCTGCTAGCAGATCCGCTAATATATATTTTAAATGTCTTTTTGGTGGCGCCAATCTATACGAATAGACAATAAACAGCACTACGTGGATCAAAAGAATATGCAACCCAGTGAATTCCAGGTGGGAGGTTCCATCGAGATTGTTGATCCCAGTTTCGATGGAATTTGGTTGTTTTGGTAATTGGTCGCGCATGTGTTAACGCTTAATCGACGAGACGCATACAATAAATCAAAATTTGACATGGGAAGGTTAGCGAAACGTTCCTGGCAGTCTTAGACCATGGCTATTTTATTTTTGGGAGAACTTTAAAACCAGTTTCTGTCACCTTTGCAACAGTCGAAGCTGCAGCGGCAATCAATGCTGAAGAAGTGGAAATATACCACCAGTTTTTGCTCTATCAATCATAACACTCGCATAAATATCATCTGAGATCAATCTTTGATTTCAGGGCATCATTAAAGTGCTTCATATGACGTTCTGTCAGCGATACTTTATTTGGGCCTCGCAACCCTGTTGATTTCTCGATGCTGATTGTAGATTTTTAATTTGACTAGGTATAAAGGTAATATGGACCGTGTTGATATAACATTTATACAGCACCATGAATGACCCAATTACTTTGCAGGGATTACCTGTGATCAACGTTCCCTCTAAGCTGTGCGTGTGCGCGCGCGCAGCTGTTCAGGCATCCCCGCGAAGCTGAATTGTAAATTTTTGCTCATTCCAACGTTAAATTTTGCTCGTCTCCGTAATGATTGCGCAGTACAGTGAGCACTTCGCGCACATCTACCATTTGCTTAGAGGGAACGTTGCCTGTGATCCGACTACATGTTTTCCAGTGATGAATCAATTACTCTCATTCGTCCACTGACGCCTTCGAGCAACATTGTTTTGTCTGATAATATAACTATGATTGCTCTTTAACCACCATCGTGCACACGACTAACAGTAGCTCACACGTGCACGTTAGCACCTGACCCTCTGAATCAATGAAGAGGTTTGAGTGAGTAATACTTGATCGGTTACAACGTTGAGAAATCACGCTGAGATATCTGATGGCCGTAGTCAACATTCTGACCGCGTCGTATACATTTCATCAAACTATTATACACCTGTGCAACGTTGTATTGATCTCAATTCAATATTATGTATTCAGATTGTTCTTAATGGCCATTTATCCTCAGCGAAATCGTAGCTACAGCTAATCTGTCAAACATCATTCAGTTTGCTGTCTGATTGTTGTACCTGTCGGCAAGCTTAAATGCCATGAATATATGTCGTGGTTCTGAAATTCAATACTGTGATGCAATCTGTCATGAAAATGTTCCTGGTGTGCCTGGGGCCGCGTCTGTGGTCATTGTCAACCACGACAATGTCCATGAACGATAACAATCGTTTTCTCTTTTGTCAGCAACGGAGTCATCGTTAGCATTCATAATGATAATTTTGATAATTTTTCTTAACACCACCACACCTAGCACCCCAGCGGTGCACCAGATTTCATTGTTGCCGGTGGCCTTTCGAGAAAGTGCTTCAAAATTCGAAGATATGTGACAGTGGTATCAGACATGGAATTCAATCATAGTAGTTAACTTGAGATTGCCATGCTGATTAGATCTTGATTAGATCTTTGCAGTGTCGCAAAAGGCGCGACGGATCGATCTTTCTTTTCAGCTGGTTTTGGATCAATTGGCTTGTGTTACTTGTATCATGAGATACTTTTGCAAGTATCATTGGTGGAGCAGCTGACCGTGAACATTGATCAGAATACCGTGCAAGATCGAGCATCTTCGTAGTAATATTATCGTTATAGAGGCTTACTACGATTTATGTACTGTAGATATTAAATCGGGCACTGTTAGAAAATGCCATCACACCGTTGTTGACAAATCCGCATTGTTCGTTTGCTGCATATACAGTATTGTCATCTTTCGCAAATTTTCCCAAATTTTAGAGAAAGGTTCAAAGGCAGGAAAAACCTGGGTGTATTTTGGACCTCTAGTTTGATTCGTCAACGTTGGCTCAGTTCTCTTGCTTCATGAGAATAATATTGATAATCACGAACAGACTCGTCTTTAAGTACTGGTTAATCCATGTCAAGTGTGAGATCAGATACACGCTTGAATAATTGTATTATATTCAATGTTGTTTAAAATGATGCGCCAACAAACTATTGATGATGTATAAGCGAGAACAATGGGTGAAGACCACCCCATAATAAGTAATATTCCGGGATTCTTCACGTGCTCATTCGTTCACCCTTTCATTTGCAATTGATTTATTATGTTAGTAACACCTGATTGCAGCACTTCGGTGTTGGGTAGTTTTACTGGATGAGGTCTTCGTCGTATTAATTGAGCAAGCTTTTGTTTAATTGCTGAGAATGCTTTACTAGCAATATCACCAACGATGCCATTAGGCTCGTCACGAACAACTTCAGTGGCTTTCATTCGTAATTAATTTGCAATCCGAACCACTTTTTGGTCTACAGTTCTGAATAGACATTGAACAACATTACCGAGCGTATCTCCGTAAATAACTTTACATGTTGTTAATCACGAATTTACCACCCTGACGATCATTGGTCGGCGTTGACCATTGTGTATGAACAGATGTTCTTGTCACTGATCTACTTGCATATATGATCTCTGTCGAGATCGTCACTAAAGTGGTCGACTCTGTCGAGATTAGTCACTGTAATAATGGCATGTAATAATGCCCAATAAACAGCGATGTCCATAGAACCACCTGTAAATAATTGCTGACAAAAAGCACCTGTTTCACTCATGATGTATGGGGAATTATTGCCAGCTCCTCTTCACCAATCGAAATTTATAGTCGATTAACATCAACAAGGACGTTATCGAGACAACGTTTGTCAAGGCCACTTCCTCGAGTGACACGTTCGCTAGCGATCAGACCGCTTCCAGTTGTTTTGTCTGCTTTCCTTTTTCCTTCCTTATTTAATTTCTTGATTTAACTCTTCATTTTGTTCCTTTCTTCTGCTACCTTTTCAAGTTGCTGTTTCACATGTTCAGTTTACTGTTCTAATGCCTGGTTGAAAAGCTTAAAATGGTCATCGTCACTTCTAGCTTGCGGGGCATTGTGATACGTAAATTTGCGCCAATCAGCGCGATTTTTGTTTAGATCCTTAACATATTCGGGTTTAAACATACTTTTCCTTTTCATTCCATCCAAATGTGGCAGTTTTAAATAATCGTTTTTTATTCTTGATAGCTACATTGCCTTCCGGGGTAAATTTTTATCTATCAAATAAACATTTACTTTAAGTTGCTTATTTTCTGTTTCTGGTTATGGAAGACGACCTTTTATTGTGCCGATCTCAACACGAGACCGTCGATATCTTCTAATAAATGTGGTTGAATATTAGCTGTCTCTCGAAGATTGTTTTTTGTTCTAGTTTTCTCTTTTATTATTTCGATTGCTTTAACAGTTTGCTCAAGCAATGGCAGAAGATCTTTAGTAATGACTGTAACGGGTTTAAATAACTCTGATCCATGCTCTGCAATTCCCACTCTATCTTCATAACGATATTGTAGTTGCTGTTTGACAAAATCACGGATGGGGAGATATTTATTAATTGCCTCTTGTCATTGTCGAGCCCGTTTAGCTGTACGAGATTCCGTAGTCAGTGCAGAATCGCTCATTATTATCATTATATCAATGATTTAAGTATGTCGCAATACAGCTGCTACTTTTTTTGCCCCCAGGGTGAGGACCAACATTGATGTCACGGGCCGTTAACGAAGACGCATGGAAATGTGACAAATACGGTTTAGGGGTAGGTGGGTGGGTGGGTGGGTTGTTAAAGTGGTGGCTAACCGATACGTTAGAGGACTTGGTTTATCTTTTTGACCTTATATGTAATTGTTGGTAGAAGCGTTTATTGCACAAATGTGCCCTTTCTTACAGTGAGTAATATGTACAGTAAATATACAGAGAACTGTGTATTGACTTGTAGTGAGTGTTATGTACAGTACATATACAGAACTGTGTATTGACTTGTAGTGAGTGATATGTACAGTACATAAACAGAACTGTGTATTGACTTGTAGTGAGTGATATGTACAGTACATATACAGAACTGTGTATTGATATGTAGTGAGTAATTTGTACAGTACATATACAGAACTGTGTATTGACATGTAGTGAGTGTTGTGTACAGTAAATATACAGAACTGTGTATATACTTGCAGTGAGTGTTATGTACAGTAAATATACAGAACTGTGTATTGACTTGTAGTGAGTGTTATGTACAGTACATATACAGAACTGTGTATTGACTTGTATTCATCATATTACTGTGACCCATCCTCATCACGTGCACGAATCAAACATAAAATATCAATTCGTGGTTAGTAACAGATATGTCACTTGGACAATTTTCCCGTCAAATCGATTTTTAAATGATTTATGAATAGTGCCGACGACAAGGGAGATAATGTACAACCCTTCATTAATACGTACACATGATCTCAATAAACTCCAAATAGCATGTGAGATTCAAACGGGCTATTTCGTTCATTGGGATTGATGGCTACTCTACAGTGTATCATGTCGGTTAGTATCAATTGCTTTTAAAACATCTTCAAATAAGCAACAATGTCTATTAATAGCCTTGTGATAGATTTGTGTACCATTGTACCATTGTCTATTAATAGCCTTGTGATAGATTTGTGTACCATTGTACCATTGCCTATTCATAGCCTTGTGATAGATTTGTGTACCATTGTAACAATGTCTATTCATAGCCTTGTGATAGATTTGTGTACCATTGTAACAATGTCTATTCATAGCCTTGTGATAGATTTGTGTACCATTGTAACAATGTCTATTCATAGCCTTGTGATAGATTTGTGTACCATTGTACCATTGTCTATTCATAGCCTTGTGATAGATTTGTGTACCATTGTAACAATGTCTATTCATAGCCTTGTGATAGATTTGTGTACCATTGTAACAATGTCTATTCATAGCCTTGTGATAGATTTGTGTACCATTGTAACAATGTCTATTCATAGCCTTGTGATAGATTTGTGTACCATTGTACCATTGTCTATTCATAGTCTTGTGATAGATTTGTGTACCATTGGTTGAATACACTGCATTGTTTAGTAACATCAACAAAGTAGCGGCGTACAGAAAATCTGAATATTTCGATCGTAGACCGTACTTGCACAATCAATATTTGGCCCTAGTTCTTGCTGAACTATTATATGAAAATTAGAATATTCTTTCTTTATCTCCATATCCACACTCCTTGTTATTGGATGGGTGGCTGGGCTGGTGATATTGTGATACTTCACATATATCTGTCTGCAAGAGGGATGTTTTCCTTGACTGACATCTACCCCTAGGGTCTTTTAGATAAAGCCACCATTGACTCCTACCCTTTATTAAAGGTCCTTTGGAGTGGCAAAATAATCAGATGTTCGCAACAATGATCCTTGTAAAGATATATTGTCGAATACTCTTAGACCAAGCTTCATCATCCAATCTAAGCTAAAGAGAAACGCATCATATATGTGACATCTGAGGGTGGGGGTGTCTACGAATAGGCAGGATTAGAAGGAAATATTGGAATATTTAATGAAAAACTTGATGATTTTTATAATAAATAGCCATTGCAATTGCCCTTTTCTTGCGTTTGTTGTTGTTGGTCTCTTCTTTTCCAAGATACTTGTGTGAATACAGATTACATAATGAATCGCTGCTTCTCTCATGTGACTTATGATAGAGACCAGAAACTATTAATACGATCTGTGCTAATTGTTAGGCACTAATAATTGTATGAACATTTTATCAAACTCTTTTGGCTGAAAAAGGAGATAGGATAATGTGCATGTTTACGTTAATCTGTTGTTATACATGTCGTAATGTTTAAGCAAATAGCTCTGGAGATACTAAAATGAATATCTACGCCTCCGTGTATTGTGTAGTGTTTTGTGAACTCGTCCGCTTATAGTTACTTCCTTCTTAAACGGGTCACTGGTTCTTTCTGGGGTTTTCCAGGTTCTTCTTCTACCAGTTACACTGGACGCGATATAAATCCAATCCTGTGCTAAAAAATGTCGATAAACCCCATAACAACAACAACAGCAACAACAACGACAATAATAACCCGTCTTAAACAATAGAAGAGTACAAATAGCAGGGTGTAAAATAGCGATATACAGTAACTGATAGTGATGAATCACACAGTCCGCGGCAATGCAGCATACGGTTATAATGCGAACGACCAAACAATACGCATGATGCAGGCGGAATAAATGTCTCTTGCACGTTGTTTGAGTAATATTCATGATACATTGATTGCTGTGTTGTTCCATACGTGTACGAGTTCTTTGTTCCTTTTGTCCTGCTTTAAATCGTTTACACGAGTTGTTTCTTTTAAAGTATCACATTGTTACAGACATGACATAAAAAAGTTGTTTCTTTTAAAAAAAAATTCTTGTGCACTTTTCATTACCTTACGTTTGTTTATTCCATTGCAAACGCTCAACAAATATCATTACATGGAATGCTTACTCAGAGACGGTTGCACAAATAGTACAGCGAGAAAATGTTTTAAGATACGAGTTCAAGTCCTGAAGTTCATAAAACTGAGCCATCAGCCAGTCATAATCGACCTTTGAATAGTAATATCATGTGCGATTGATTGGTTGAAAGAAGATTGTACGGTCCTGTAGTCACGAAGCTTAGCACAAAAATAAATTTTCAGAAAAGGTGTCAGAACAAAGAGTTGTCATTTCTGTCAAACATATGACTATAATAAGTTTCCTGCATGCGTTGGAATTTGTGATAAACAAAACTAACCTTCATCCCCACCCAGCCAAAAACGAGACATATAAAAAGAAGCTTACAGGGACAAAGAAATACAATTAGGATAATTACCATACTTTTTGGGATACATATGAATTTGATATATTTGCAAACTTGGATTAAAAGGACAGGACTAAAGTTACAGCCGTGTCTGAATCGAAGTTCATATTCACAACATTCACTCATTTGACCCGCGAAAAGCCTTTTTAGCTACCAGGCATACCATTTAGTAATAATTGTTGTTGTCGTTTTTGTTTTAGGGTTTAATGCCATTTTCAGCACACTATAGGCTATACATGGCGGCCACTATTATTGGTGGAGGAAGAAGCCGGGAAAGCCCCCGGAAGAACCACCGACCCATGAGAAGCTACTGGCAAGCTTTCTCACATAACTACATTAGCCGAATCTTAGACTCACATAACTACATTAGCCGAATCTTAGACTCGAGCCCACGCAGACAGAGGTGAGATAGCAGTGATGCGTAATGGATCATGCGCTTTAGACCACTCGGCCACTCGCATTTAGTAATAAAGCACACAACATCGTCAATTAAATAAAAAAATTCAAATATCGACGTATGCGCAGTAAAATATTTTCTTATATTCTAAAGATATATGTGCATATTAAAAATGGAATATAAACTAATCATCCAGAAAATTTGACACGTACTTCTGGTATGTGTGAGCGTGTGTGTTCAGGATTGTTAGTTTTGACAATTGTTCAGTCATATCGCTACGATGTCTGCATTGTGACAGTTTATTGTGATGTCTGGCACTGGGGCATAATGCCGCAGACATACAGGCCGACCAGTCCTAACACTAACCTCTAAATTCTTAGCGTCAAGCGAGTGCGCTGTTAATACCATTCTGTAACAGTCTTTGGTATGACTCGGCCGGGGGTGGAACCCGCGACCTCTCACATCCGATGCGGATACTCAAACCACTTTGTCCACCTGAGCGGTTCGTAATGAGATAAACACTGCTGTTTAATAATAGTCACAATGACATTATATTAAGACAGCAATAAAATGTGTAAAATATGTACATACAATACCATAGGAACCAGTCAATATCTCAATTTGTACACAGGTATTTATTGCACACTTTTTTAATGTTCTTATATATTTACTCATGTCTAAAACAAGGCCCAACTGCAAACAACATATACCATGAAGCCAAACTTAAGAACTGCATAGGCCCAGATTGGCCGTTGCGTAGTACTAACAAACTGCATAAACCCAGATCTGCCAGCACATTTTGCTACAAGCTAACGACATATATAGATCTCTGCTATTTGCGATAGGATCTGACTTACGCAAGTATGTATACACACTCTCTTTATTGGCAAACAGGAAGTATTCTTCAGTGTAGGGTAATATATATCATGTGTAGTTATTTAAGGATATAAAAGAAGACAGTATGTAAAGACAACATACATGGAGTTCCTATTAGACGGTGTCGAGTATGGTGTGGCCGAATTTTACGAGACTTTCTGTCATCAGATTCCTATGCTTGTAATGATTACAGCCGGATATTGTTCAGACTTCACGGCAGAAACCTTTGATCAGGGACAGGTGAGATTTGTTGTGATCCAAAAGTACATAATTTATAAACTTCCTGGACATTGAAGTGTTAAAAGTAGAAAGGCATACACTGTAAAGTTGGTGGTTTTAGATCGTGACATGTTTTTCCCATCGGCGAAAGATCATAATTGCTGTCGAACTGTTGAACAAGGTTACTCAAACCTGCTTGGCAGAATTACTAAAATCATAACCCGTAAGAAAGTGATAATTGGGAATCTATTAGCTCTGGAGCATACGTCCGTCCGTCTGTCCTAGTGCTGGTTCGGTACCAGGCTTTGGACAAGTAGATTTAAAGTGTCTGCTTTATTACTCACTGCTGTTAATTGTTTTTCCCATATGAGTATGTGATCTAGATGACAGGTACAAGTGTAATATATGCTACAGCGAATTGAAACCGTTGTGAACCGACTACGATAATGTTAGCCACGCCAATACAATGCTGATTGTATGTGAAACGTTGTACGTTTATACTTCTATTTTTGTTGGTTTTAACTGAGCTAGAACGCCTATTACACAATAATCATGCACAGGACTGGGTACACGTGTGAAAAGAGACGTTGCGTTCATTTATTTTTGTAGGAATACAAACTGTTCTCTGTATGATGTTTGTAAAAAGAATTCGACAATTAGAATAAGAAAATAAATTAATTAGAAGAAAAAAATTAAACAAACTACCAACACCCCACCACCCCACCCCATAATGGAAATTGTACAGACTAACGGTTATATCTGAGATTAAACGTTGTCAATAATTAATACTTTAATTTAATAAATTCTTTTCTTTTTCCTGCTGATTTAGGTTCTACGTATCCATACTTGCTCACAACAAAAGCGCGTGGTTGCAAGACAGACAGGCAGAGTGAGGGAGCATTTGATCAGCATACCCTTTAATTATCCAATCAAATTTTGTGTGCCAAAAACCTTTGGGAAAGGTATTATTGCGCATGTCATTATTTTGTCAAAACAGTTAACGTTACATTTTCATGAAACAGTCTAATAAAGTCATAATTTTATTGCATTAGAATAATATAAATAATTGATATAATAGTTTAGGCATTTAGTTCCTTAATTTAAATCAGAATGAGAAGACAAACATTAAAATAAATAAACAACTGTTATTCGATTTATGATATTTGTACAATCCCAATTCAGCTGTTGAGATGTAAGTGGATACCGTTATTGTATACGTCATCGTCGCAAAAGAGAAGAGAAGATAGTATTGGAAGATACTGAAATTGAAGATGACGATGATGATTATTTTGATGACGATGATGATGTTGACGATAATGATGATGAATAAAAACAATATTAATTGTAATGATATAAATGAATATTCTAACGTGTGGTATACTTGAATTTATCAATGTCTAATAATTTAAGTGAAAATTATACAGTGTAAACTGCACCACATTTAAAGAACCATTGTTCACACGCATACATTAGCTTCCTTCTATGATTTTGATATTCCATTCATGTCTTTTTGCACCAAGTTAAAAGAGAGCAAAACCTCAAAGAAATCCTGGAAACCGGATCACTTCCAATGGTCGTACAGTTTGTCAAGTGTCACGAGTTTTATCTGGGGTCAAAGAAGGTGTCGACAGATTCTCTGCCAGCCCTAAATCTGACAGAAACGTTTGAAGAGACGTACTTCTTGAGTAACACTGTGTACGAAGGTAAGATATTTTCTTCTTGACTAACACTGTGTACCAAGGTAAGATATATATATATATATATATATATATATATATATATATATATATATATATATATATATATATATATATATATATATATATATATATATATTTCTTGAGTATCACTGTACGAAGGTGAGATATATACTTCTTGAGTAACATTGTATACGAAGGTAAGATATATTCTTCATGAGTAACACCATGTACGATGGTAATATATATATTTCTTGGGTAACACTGTGTACGAAGGTAAAATGTAAGATACTTTAATATATTTTAGAAACTACTTAAATATAAATAAATAAAACATTACTTTAATACAATTCAAAGAAAATATCAATCTTATTAATTTTACTAAAAATTCAATCCTAACAGATATATTCTTCATGAGTAACACCGTGTACGATGGTAATATATATATTTCTTGGGTAACACTGTGTACGAAGGTAAAATGTAAGAGACATACTTCTTTAGTAACAATGTGTACAAAGGTAAGATATATACTTCATGAGTAACACTGTACATGAACGTAGGAGATATACTTCTTGACTAACACTGTACGAAGTAGGAGCCGTACTTGCTGAGTAACACTGTACGAAGATAAGCTGTACTAAAACCTTTTGTTTTTCTCTTGTTGTATTGTTTTGCATTAACTTGTCCTCCGATTAAAAGATTTAGTCCACTAATATCAGTTGAAAAACTAATGTTATTTCCTTATAAGGAATGGTTTCCTGATTAGTTTTCTCTTTAAATTCTCCAAAGTTCATGTAAATCGATTAGAGTTCTTGCGTGTGACTTCTTAATAACACGCAAAGATGTTTAATGCGCTTCAAGATAATTTGTCCAAGTTGTTTTTGTAGAATTTATCAGTTAGAAGCCGCTGCTAGGATGTATCGACGAAAACAGCGCTGTGAGAGAGAGAGAGAGAGAGAGAGAGAGAGAGAGAGAGAGAGAGAGAGAGAGAGAGAGAGAGAGAGAGAGAGAGAGAGAGAGAGAGAGGCAATATGTTTATATACACGTATAAATAGGGTTTAATGGCATATCAGCACATTACTGCTCGTATAGTGCCTAATTGCTCTCGGCGTCTCCCCTCACCCAAATAAATAAATAAATAAATAAATAAATAAATAAATAAATAAATAAATAAAATAAACAAAATTGAAAAGGCAAACACACCTGTGGAAAAAGACAAACAAATGATACTATGCTTCAGCCAACAATTCTGATTTAGAAACAATTTGCACTCGACAAAAAGTGTATGATCTTATCTGGTTGAACACCATGATGGGACACATTCAGCCATCGCAACCATCAGTCGCTCACCAATAAATGCAGAAGCGTGTTTAGTGTCCTTTCTATATCCCAGAACCGCAGGCTGGTGTAGGAAGGGAATGGGCGATGAGAAAGAGATAAAACTGAGATGTATTTCTTTTCACTTGTATTTTCTTTTTGTTCTATGAAAAACATAATATATAGAGAATGTAAATATAGTATGTTTGTCATGTTAATTAGTTCTCTAATTTAATATGCTTTTCAGTCAGATAAATAAATACAAGATAATTAAATAAATAAATATTATTTATTGAAGAATTATTTGTGCAGATAATGTTTTCTGTAAAGATGAAGTTTTCTCAGCGAAAAAACTTCACCGTACGGTAGCATTTATAAAATTGTTTCTTAGTACTAACTTGACATTCCGCGAGGCATGGATGATGTAGATCAGATAAGTTGACCTAAATTCCTACCAATCTTTTTCTAATAGTGAATGTTGTTTATGGGATGTTTAAGAGCGTCACCATAACATACTTTATGACTTTGTATACGATTCATCGTTATTGCGTCGTCTAACGTATTAAAATACAGCTGACCACTTTCTGGATAATCATGTTTGAATACACGTTTTCTTTGTCCATGAAACATATGCTTTTAATATTCAGTGAGATGCGTGAAGAACATTAGCGCAAAAACACGAAACCAAATGATGAGAACAAAACAGGAATATTTTGATTTTTTTAAAATGTTATTGTTAGTATTTAAACTGCTGCAGTTGACAGGAAAGCACACTTTTTCAGTAAACTATCAGGACCATAATAAATCTTAGTTTTAGTTGAAACTATTTACAAACCTACTTATCTGTATAAAATAAATTTGCCCGAAAAGAAAGACAGCAACGCAAAAACGAAACAAGGAAGGAGGTTAGAGAAAAGAAACGAAAATTGAAAAAAGAAACAAAATATTTCCGCCGCAATTATATGCAGACTAAATTGCTGTACTCAGATATATATATATATATATATATATATATATATATATATATATATATATATATATATATATATATATATATATATATATATATATATATATATATATATATATATATAAACTAAACGCATGGTTTAAAGGAGACTACAAACCAGCGGAAATATACAATAATATTAAATGCACTGCAGAGAAAAACATGATTCTGAAGAGTCGTGTTCGACCGTACTGCCAATATTGAGATATTGGCATTTCTTCTAGGCGCTGAGTTTCCGTGACCTCGGATGCATATTTTCCTCGCCTATTCGGTTACTTTCGGAAAGTGACGTCATACTAGCGACTCCAGCATCCAGACCTACAGTTGCAAGGTTTATTTCATAGTACCATGCCGTTTTGCGTTGCTTACGGGTGTAATAGCTGTGGAGTTCATTGTTTTTTTTCCTCGAAAGATAAAGGCATAAAAAAGTATGGATACATTATTGCAAGCGAGTTGATTTCAAAGCAACACCATATAGCACTCTGTGCTCATTACATTTCTCAAAGGAATGTTACCAGAGAGATCCTAAAAAAACAGAACCTCTAGGATACACGAATGCTAAGCCTAGACTATAAGTTGAAACTGTTCCAGACATACCATTGTATATTTTAAATCCTGGTAAAGAGTGTCAAATGTAAGAGTTACGAAAATAGGCAGAAGGCCGAGTAAGTGCTAATAAAAAATATGACAGCCCGACACCTGATCGTGCTGATGAAATGAGTAAATGTTTTTTTCTTCTTCAAGATTACAATCTAAATAAAGTCACCACTGTCCTATGTGTAACTGAGATCCGACTTTAATCAAATGGAAGCTTGCTAAAAATAATAATAATAATAAGATTATCAACCCTTGAACTGTCGTGTTTCGAGAAAAACAATTTAAGTAATTTTAAAAAAATATTAAAAAAATTATTTTAAAAAACACGACCTTTCAGTCTATGATTACACGTAAAATGTATAAACGGAAATCTGTAGTGTTTGGAACTGATATAAAAATGTCCCTTGGGCAGTTTAAATAGCAGCGATTAAAAGAAAAGAGATCCGATATAAAATCAAAGTTTCACATTCACTGGCTGACAATAGAAATTGGGGAGGCGACTATTGACCCGCCCATTTGCCCCAATGTGCAATTACTCTCTGTGATACGCCTTATTATCCCCCAGGACAAGACATTTTTTCATATTCTGGTTTGCATAATAGTTAACGGTCAGAATTAAGTACACAAACATAATGACAGTTTAACACATTAACAATTATTCTTTATCATTGCACTTATCTTGTGAAATGGACTGGCCCTCTGACATAATTCAAAGAAACCATGTGCCAGAGAGTTTATATAAGCACCAGAAATTCATTGGCAAATAAACGATGCCGAATTTTGTTGTAACTTCGAGGCCAAAGACTTCATTTTAAGAGTTCAAATCTGCAGTCAAACGTTACCGTACATGTATGTGGCCATTGTTTTTCCACATTTTATATCCCACCCTATTACCTTTAGTTTAAGTGTTAAGATATGTAACACTGTTTACTGAATTAAATATTTATTTTGAATTAGTTTTTTAGGGGCACATAAACTGCGTCGTATTTTTTTTAATTTCTTCTTTTAATTTAATCATGGTAATGAAACTTTACATATATGGTAGAGGAATGCCAGGTGTTAACTGGCCTTGTTTTTTTTTTTTGGGGGGGGGGGCGGAAATGGAGATTTTGTTTGCAGAGAAAATTACGCAGCCTTCATTGTGATAATTCATGAATTTTAAACTAATTGGTGACAATTTTTTTTTAACAAAAAGTACTTCTGTAGTAGTTAAACAATCTGAAATTTACATGAATAATGTTTAATCTTAAATTATTTGCTGAAGACAAAAACTGTCCTTATGATATTAATTACTTCTTCACTACAATATTCACAAGTGATAAAATAGAATATGACATCTGTAGACTGCACACTTGATGAAACAATTATATATGGATTTCCTTCTTCTGAGAAATGAAAATTGAGAGACATATTGAAATAATCGGGAGTTAACTGCGAAAAATCAAGAGAGATATTACGACATAGGGAGGAAATACCTCCTAAATTGGAATTTATTTTCTTTCTTTCTTCTCCCGGCTAGAAAGTTAACATATATGAACTGTTCGGGTTTGTGGAATTTCAGTCAGGGCTAGTAAGTTTATTTAAATCATCAGCCCGGGGCCTGTGCTTAAAACATTTCTTTCAGCACTGACCAGTACAGTACGTAATCTATTTTAACGAAGCATGTATATACTTACAGATTTGTCATACGCTAACTGTTGCATGCATGTAAAATACACTGTAATTGAATCATAGAAAGGAAGCTTCTTTATGTTGAAATTAATTACGTATGATTTCCTCCTCGCAGATTTATTTGTGGAGTGTTGTTTTGTGTGTGTGTGAAAAATTACTTCCGATGAAAACCGTTTTCAATGGTCTTTCTCGCTTGCCATGTTTCTGTTTGTAAACGAGGACTGGCTAGTGTCACTAGACCACATGATCTGTCGTCTCATTAAAACTCGGAAATACTCGGCAATTTACGGAATCATTGTATCTTCTTCGCAATATAATCAATATCCGCACACGATATTATTTTTTTAAATATTATATTCGAATTAGAATTTGTAAAGAATTACATTTATAAAATAAAAATTTCTATTTTTCATTTCATTTCTATTTTCCTTTAACTTCCAGGAACTTTGGATAAAAACCTGATTCCAATACCACTTTATCTGAAGGACCTTCGACTGTGCCGAATAGTGGGCTTTAAAGGCCAATCAAAGCTTGATAAATGGGAAGACTTTTTAAAAGAGCTTGACAGGCAGTCTACCCATCTCATATACGACCAAACCTATGGAAATGAAGGTATGGTATAACTTAGAATCTTTATCCCACATTATTCCTTCTTTCAACAATTTATATATATATATATAAGCAGATTTTATATGTGATGAGATAAATTAAAATCTCTGTTTTGTGCTTTGTGTTTTGGATCATGTTAATTAAATCATTGTCTCGTAATTTCGCAAGATAACGAGTTTCTCTCTTTTATATGTCGACATATTTTGCACCTTCGGTCCCCATAGGGCCCTGGTGTGTGAGGATGGTCTTGGCTTGATCCTGGTGTTAGCGTTGCTGACTAGGTTATCTCTTTGTGGTTTTTCACTTGCCGTTTGTAACTACTAGTTTTGTGTGCTTGTTTTCTTTTGTTTCTTTTTTTGGAGGATGGACCAACTTCACGTGATTCTAAAATAGGTCACTGTTTCTAAAACTTGCTACCTACATTTGAGCTGTGTACATGGAAAACAATGTTTATCTTATTAGCACCTTTTCCTATGTATTATAAGACGTGATTACATCTGTTTATTATTGCCCACATTGAGATTTAGGTTTATCAGATGTTCAGATTATCCCATAAACATTTTAAAATAACTCTGGTGTGTGTGTGTGTGTGTGTGTGTGTGTGTGTGTGTGATTTATTATAATACAACTTGTAAATATATTGATGGTCACGTTATTAAAGTGTACTTCTTTTAATGACCAAATTTCATATCCTCTTTAAATAAAATATCTTCCTCTTCTTGTTCTCTCATGATCTGTATGGTGCATTGTGTTTCTTGGCCGTATTAACATGAGAACTAGTGCGATTACGAAAATCAAGAGTGATATTGTGTCTCTTCTAATGAGATTCGTTTCTACCATGTAATCCCCAGGTAAAGCATGAGCTTCATTCTCCAATGACTTGTCTTGTGCCTCTGGCTATGCCAATCAGCTTCTAACCATCGATGTTGCATAAAAGACATTTTGTAATAAGTCCATATATAGTCTTTAACTTTGCCTTCTGTAATGTTGGAGTACCATTTGATTGTTTTCCAATGAGTCCAATATTTGGCTAGACCAGCAGCTTTCAATATGTAACTAAAGCAGGTTTGTACTGGGGCAATTTGCATTTACCCATGGTCAGCATCTGCATTTACTTATCAAGTGATTTGGCGAAGCAGCAGAGAGGGTGAATCCTACAACGTTTTCAGACAAAATTTGATTGAAATCCTTAAAACGAGCCTTCCTACGATCTTATTTTAACCAAAAAAAAGGCGAACCCTACAACGTTTTCAGACAAAAAATTGATTGAAATCTACATACGAAATCATTTTAACTAAAAAAATGAAAACGATTTTTTAATTAATTTTGGTCGCAACTTGTTGTCATCCACCCTCTCTGCTGCTAAAGTTTTCAGTTCTGGGTTAACAAAAAATAATAAAATGATTTTAACCGAATATTTGATCCAGTCCGATACGATATCGTGTCCGAGGATCATGTAAATTTATTGTTGCGAATCCGTGCGGAATCGACTGAGCATGACTAAAGAAATCTCGAAATTGATTGAAGTCCATATCAGAACACCATGTCTGCCAAATATTTCGTAGCGTATGAGTATCAACTCCGTTGAATACAGAAAGAATATTGCAGTTATCTCTGATGACTTTTGGAACCTGAGTGTAGCGTTGAGTGACATATATCACGTCAGTGTTTTTGTGACGCCCACGGGAAAATATTCTAGCAGGATTTTTTTGTTTATCCAACATTATATCGTCGTATACGACTAAATTGTTAATATCTCCATCAATATCATCAATACTCGGTGCTTCATCGATATCGGTTATAAAATCAATGGCGTTCTCACCCTTAATTTCTGATGCATTCTCGTTAAAATCCTTTAACACTTCATAACATCGTTGATCATCTACGCTAGGGGCAATTAAATACAACTTATCCCACTTCATCCATCTCATTATTAAATTGAGCAACAATTGCGTTTTACCGGATCCAGATGGCCCGATTATAATCATCCGGATAGAGTTTGGTAGCGCTGCATGATGCTTAATTGGTTCTCTTGTTTTCGTCGCTGAAAAATCAATTATATCCATATTTCTATACATAAATTATGGATCTATATTGTGTGAAGTGTAAAACGCGTACTGGCACAGATGACTTGACGACGATTACAACTAAAAATAACCGATCAGCGCTTTCTGGTAAATGCGTGCAATGTGGTACAAAGAAATTTAGATTTGTGTCTATGAGATCTGATTTTAAAAAAAACGAGGAGGTGATATCGCAGCCAAATTAGCAAAACTCCCTGGAACCCCATGGGCAAAATACCCCGGAGAAAAGCACCTTCCAGGATATAGCTACTGTGGACCGGGAACCAGACTTGATATCAGACTCAATAATCAAAATCAACCCAACCCCGGTGAAGAACCAATAAACGCCATTGATAAGGCCTGTCACCTTCATGATGTTGCTTATAAAAGCAGCAATCTGCAACACAGGCATCTCGCGGATGTGAAATTAATTCATGCGTTAAATGCTATTCCTGATAAATCCTTCAAAGAAAAATTGTCTTCATTTTTGATAAAATCGGCTATGAAAAGTAAATTGATGTTAGGTGCCGGTAATTAATAATATGGAATCAATTTATTATTCTCCGAGGGGATACTGGAGGGGTAACGCTGCAATCAATAAACTCGCTAGAGCTGCAAAAGTGAAAAAAACCACTGCGGCTAATTGGTTATCCAAACAGGCACTATGGCAAATTTATCTACCACCGCCTAAACAAATTCAATTCTCGCATTTTGATGTGACCGCTCCTAATGAAGTTCATCAGGCTGATATATTATTTCTGCCACATGATCGTGGTTACAAATATGCGTTAACCGTAGTTGATGTTGCGAGTCGATACAAAGAAGCAGAACCGCTGAAAACAAAATCGGCCACTGAAGTCGCTTCTGCATTTGAAAGGATTTATCGACGAGGTCCTCTGCACTGGCCAAATCTGTTACAAGTTGATCCTGGCAAGGAATTTCAGGGTGCAGTGTTATCTACAATGAAACATCATAATGTCACCATACGACGAGGGCATACTGCGCTACATCGCGATCAGGCCATTGTAGAACGATTTAATCGGACGATTGCTGAGCGGTTATTTGGATATCAATACGCAAAAGAATTCATTCAAGAAAAGCGATCCAGTGAATGGGTTAAAAGATTACCATCTGTGATTACTGCACTGAATAACGAGATTACTAGAACAATCAACATGAAACCTATCAACGCGATTAAAAAGAAGTCAATACCCGTACAATCACAAAAAGATTTCCCTAGAAACGCTAGCGTTTCCCAACCAATTCTTGGTAGTAGTGTCATTGTGAGGTACTTATACGAACCAGGAGAGCTTGAAGGGGGTAGAAAAAGGGCTACTGATCCTATTTGGAGCGTCACTACGCATAAGATATCTAGTATAACTCGATCTACGGGTAGACCTCCAGTCTATAAACTGGATTCAACTGCTCCTCAGCGAGGATTTACTCGACAACAACTGCAAGTGATTCCCGAGGATACTCAATTGCCACCGCATGGTCTTAACTAGCGCCGTTGCGTCTATTGCACTCAAGACAAGTCAACATCACATTATTTCTGACATGACCGAGATTGTTATTTTTTCTGTCTACGGTGAATTGGCGAGGATCCTTATCCGAATACTGCCAACGCATTATACAATTGCAACTCGCGCAGTGATTATTCTGTTGTTTCTTCAAAGTGATTATTAATTTAGCATCAATATCAAATTCTCGTTGTTTTTTTTTGTCCTGTTGTTTGTAACCGGAGAGTTTTTTATTAATGATGCTAACATCAATATCACTTATTGTTGTGTCATTATCATCACCAATGATTTCATCATCGAGGACAACTCTTCGAAGTTGATTTATGTTTCGTACTCTAGACACTGCGAGATAGACTAAATTCGACCATTCTATGCGATTATCTACCATCCAAAGAGTTGTATCCGATATAGTCAATCCCTGTGAAGAGTGTATTGTTGCTGCGTATCCTAGCGTCCACGGGGATTTATTAGCACGCAATGCATCTTCAACGACATTGATATCAACCAGCACAATATCATTTAATACCAGAATTTGTTTTTCATTCTGTCCTGGAATATCAACTTCAATATTTTGTTTTCGTGTATCCGATGGCCGATAACAAAGGGGTACTGGAAGCGTTGCAAATTTTTCTTTATGCAATTCAAATAACTTCATCTGAAGTGTATCCCTGACTATTTTTCTACTTGCAATGATCAAATCGTTTGGTCTCCACGCTTCCCAGAAATCATTCATTGGGGTTTCTGAAATCACTTCACGCGCTATTTCGCATTGGATTCTATCCGGTTGTAATCTAATTAGCGCTTTGAACTCGCGTAATCGTTCATCAAGTGATCTATAATCAGTGGTGATTTCTTCATAGTAGTCTACAAAACCCTTTAGCCATTCATGTGGAGATGCACCGACAAATGGTGGTGGTTGGCCTTGATCACCGCACATGACGACTTTTGTGTTTTTGGTTAACAACCACTCAAGAAATGTTTTTAATACATCTAATGACACTGTGCATATTTCATCCCAAATGATGATTTTAGGAATGAATTTATCACCCATTCGATCAGGAGTCCATTTGTCACCCTTCCATCGAAAGAAGCTGTGATAAGTGCAAGCATTTACCCTCGTTGTATCATCTCTCTGGCGAGTCTGTGAGTCGGTGTTAGCACAATCATGTTTGTGAAATCCGTAGGATTTTTCCCACGGAATAATTCAATTGCACGAGTTGTCTTTCCTGACCCACCACAGCCGTTTAAATAAACTGTCTTGTATCTACAGATTGGATCAGATACCGGTGGTGCATTAGAAAATTCTGATTGAATTTCAATACGGTTACAACAAATATATTTATCATCCATGGCAACGTCTGCGGATTCACAATACTCATGTAGCATCTCCTTTTTAAATCGCCAACGCCCCCAATTTTCTTCGGGATCTGTGAATGCCGCTACAGCTGATTTGTACTTATTGTGTATATACATCGAATCAGTGGCTACTCTAACCGCGGTATTAGGAAATCTATTTATCATCGAAAATAGATTAATAGAAGCATAGGCTAGCATTGAACTTCTCAAATGTGTGTACTGGGAATTATATCCATCACAGTAGGTAACAACCGTACCTAATTTCTCACCATTGGATAGAAAAGCATCCTTACGGGATACAAGTTTTCCTTGTTTCATTAAATCCGCTACAATAAAATCGTATTCAGCGACATCTATGATCAACCGCGAAGAGTATTTTGCGTTATCGTATCGTCCACCCTGGGTAAATTTACCGATTATTCTTCTTCCGAGATCTTTTGCTTGTTCTTTTTTAATTTCAAATAACTTCTTAGACCAATTTATGATTTCTTCTTCACTGAAATCTGGAAACTGTTTTCGTAGTTCGTTGATTATTCTATCTAGATCGGGTTGTGGTAGCCAAACTTCTTTCTGAGCTCGATAGCATATAATAGCCTCGGAAACAATCAACGATATTAGCATACCACAATCAATCATATATCTCAATAGCACTATTGGCATCCAGGCCTTTTCAGATAGGTGTCTACCGAGCCAAACATAACTACACGGATGTAACCCTGTAGCTAATTCAAATGATATCACACGAGCGAATCCGGTTAAATCAAAATCAGGCAATGGTCCATTAATCGCAACACGAGTCATTTCATGCGTGGGGTGTCCAAATCGTTTGAAGTACTCAGCGCATTCCCCATATCCGAGAAAACTTCCGGGATAACACGCGGATATATCAATTGAAATCATACCATCACGTGAGTATTTCGTATTCCACAGTCCTCCATGACCAAATTCGACGCAACTCAATTTAACATCCTCGAGAAAATCATTTCGTGTTGGACGCCATGAGTTTTTTTCTCTTGCGAAGTGAGCTACCACTGATGGAATAGTAAAACTATCCGTGAGTAGTTTTTCATGGGAATTCTCCGGTGAAAAATCACTAGCGATTTTTCTCATTCTGTTATCTAATTCTTCAATGCGATATAATTCACCATTTGGTTTTACAAATTGATCGAATTCTTCATCACTTCTAAGTAACCACACTGACACAGGATCATCCTTACACAACGCATGAATAGCATCAAATAATCTCTCTTCATAGAAAACATCCCCGACGAACTCCTTAGGGATATATTTCACGGTTCGTTCTCGTGGAAATATTGTTACCGCAGGTGTCCACGCGTGTTTGTTATGATCAATAATCTGTATTGGTGCTCCATTTTTGTTATATTTCGGTTCGTATAAAACCTCTCCGGTTATCGTCATAACGGTTATTGGGAATCGTAATGATGTTTCTAATTTAGCTATATCAGAAATCTTTGCACCATGCTGTTTCACTGTCAGTTCCCACTCGGTTATTTTCCTACGTCGCAGATCAGTTAGTTTATTTCCTCGGGATGCATTTGTGAAGTGTTCTATTATTCGTTCTGCTACACAATTAAGCCCTGACGAATATTTCATAGGAGCTAGTTTTGCGATATCGGGTTTATCATTTAACGGATATATCCCATAAACCATTGCTGTTACGGGATAAGATCTTTCGTAGTATGGTTTATCAATGCCGGTTAGAATCCCTGGTTTGGAATCTCTACTCACAATGACAGCTTTTTTATTCTTGAGGATTGGTTCAAATTTATCCTTAATAATCCATTTGCCATCGACTTCGATAATGAATTTGATTCGGAAAAAATACTTTTTTTCCCCAACACGTGAAATTATCACTGCTGCTTTTTCATCATTCATGGTAGCATCAACAACACCATCAATTCGAAATGTTGACCAACAATAAGATGCTCCATCACGCTTGAATTCATTAAAACAATCTCTGATTCTACTAATCATGGCTTTATCAAGAATTGTATTCTTTGGTGTATTAGAAGCTATATCGAGATTGAATTGAGCATCTTTCCAGGGGTAATCTCTCTTGGACGTTTTTGAAATCCGAAGGATTTTGGGTTTATCGAGATTAAATCTAGGATTGATTTTCAATAATCTCTTAAACTCTTTCATGTTTCCGTCTATTGGACGTTTTTTGGTTTTTTTTGGTCTATCGAGATTAAATCTAGGATTGATTTTTAATAATCTCTTAAACTCTTTCATGTTTCCGTCTATTGGACGTTTGTTACGTTTTTTGGGTTTATCGAGATTAAATCTAGGATTGATTTTTAATAATCTCTTAAACTCTTTCATGTTTCCGTCTATTGGACGTTTGTTACGTTTTTTGGGTTTATCGAGATTAAATCTAGGATTGATTTTTAATAATCTCTTAAACTCTTTCATGTTTCCGTCTATTGGACGTTTGTTACGTTTTTTGGGTTTATCGAGATTAAATCTAGGATTGATTTTTAATAATCTCTTAAACTCCTTATCAGCATTTTTCGAAGGCGTTCTCCCTAATTCCTTCATGCTATAATTAAAACAAGCATTTAAATGAAAGATTTTTATATAATGAATCACTGCAAGTGGCTTATGATTGGATCAGTAATCCCGTGTAACAAATCATGCAGAAATGAGTTCTGTGGGTATCATATGCAAAGCTTTCGTCGTGGAAGCCTTGGTCCGTTACCGTGCATACGATGTGGGGTTGGGGTTAGGGGGAAATCACGGTTGTGTTTGAATTGCGGTGGTAAGCGATACAGGGAATTGAAGCGTTATTATGATAAAAGAATAAAAAATGGACAATCAATCAGAAATTTTGACCCTGAAAAAGTCCCTGACACTGACACTGTCACTGACAAAATCATAAGAACCCCTCAAGACTACATCGAAAGATTCATCATTAAACCAAACAATGAATTAGACAAACAATAGTATTATGTATACGAATGAACCAAGAATTCAGACAGCATCCCTTGATTTTAAATTATGAAGCATCCAGTGATGGTACTGTCAGACACTGCATTTTGAAGAAAACGGTCGGTTTTGTGACTAATCAAGGGTATTTGATGTTTAGCGCTGGAAAGAAGAAATATCACAATCATCGTTTCATATTTGAATGTTTTAATGGATTGATCGAGGATGGTCTTGTTATCGATCACAAGGATTCTAATCGAAAGAACAATTCTTTATCAAATCTGCAAGCTATCACACAGAGTGAGAATTCCAAACGAGGAAGGACTGGCACTTGTTCAAAAAAAGCGAAACCCGTAAAATCTTTGAATACAATAACTAACGAAGAAAAAATATTTCAATCAATATATGAAGCCGGCAAGTATTTCAATATTTGTGGATCCTCAGTACGAAAAGTTGCAGAGGGGATTTATCGATCGGCGATTTCAAAAAAGACAGGACAGAAAGTTAAATTTAGTTACGTCTAATGCGTCATATTTTTCATTTAGAAATATATCATTGTTATAGAATAATGAATTCTGAAAACATGAATAGCATCATATCCGAGATTTCAAAATTGAAAGGTTGGGATATTGAACTATCAGATGGGTTAAATCCTGATCAAATCATGTCTGATTTTCAGGACATAGAATACGGAGTTAGCACTAACAAGTATATGCTACCAAAGAAGTATGCGCTCATCAAAAGAATTCAGAATTCTATTAAGGACTCTCTCGCATTTT
Source organism: Unio delphinus (assembly GCA_029339505.1). Taxonomy (NCBI): domain Eukaryota; kingdom Metazoa; phylum Mollusca; class Bivalvia; order Unionida; family Unionidae; genus Unio; species Unio delphinus. The sequence goes on along the minus strand of JAQISU010000012.1, from coordinate 2,029,990 downwards.
CCAGTGACGTAAGTGTGTTCGCTCCGTTGTATACCATCGTAGAACGAATACGAAAAGAATTGGGGTACGAATACGAATTGAAAAAGGAGGTTAATTCTAAAGTTAGAAACCTACGGGCGTTAATTCAAGAAAATGAACAATTTTGATTGACCAACCATTTATCATTATTTGATTGTGACCGTCCCTCATAGAGATTTTAATTTTTTTTTAGCATTTTTTGATCAAAACTGTTGAAATCAGTGAATAAAAAATTGATGGCTGGTTCGGATTGATCACTTCCACGATGGTGTTAGGTTGGATTGAAAAATTGTTTTGCAATTGAAAAATTGTTTGCGATTTCAAATAATGGTCAATGAAGCATTAACAACCCGATTGGCTCGTGAACGACTGGATGCAATCAGGAGATTTGTACCAATTCGTGACTCTGTACGGAATAAACTACAACAACGACAGAGTCTTCAGACTGATTTTGCTGCGGGATCTGAAGAATTGTTTAAACCAGTAACCACAGCAACGAAGGGAGTAGAGCGCGCTATACTGGGAGATGGTCCCGAGACGGGAAAATCTGTTATTGGTGAACTTGAAAAAATAGCAGCGAAAACTGAACAAACAGAACAAATAGAACAAATAGAATCAAAAAGAACAGTTGATGATTTACGCGTGATATTTAACGAGGCGGGGTTAGCAGAAATTAATAAGACTGATCCAACAGGAATTCCTGAGCTTGTTGTTACGAATTATGAAAACAGGAAAAATATGTTGAAACCAGAATATCATAAGTTTGTTAGAAATATAACTCACTGGGCTGATATATTCTACAAAATCAAAACTGAAAAAACAGGTAGAATTAAGAAGGATAGTGCATCATATATTCAATATATCAATGCAGTGGGTATAGTGTATAAACAATACGAAGAGTTTAAACAACAACAAAAACCGCCAAAATTGCAAAGGCGGCGACAGCAACCTGCAAAGAAAATATCTTTTTCACCTAAAAAACAACAACTACCACCTGATGATGATTTTCTTGATTATTTATTACAAGAAGCCGATTTAGAAAAACAGGATGAAGCAACTGGTTATAGCGGAAGTGGATTGCAAGATTCCAGTGGAAACTCAAAGAGTGAAAACGCTAGCGTTTCATGCCCTGGTAGTGTTATCAATGATATATCACGATTAGAAGTTCTTGTAGGAGGTTTCCGAGCTGGAAATAACTCACCGGAAATAATTAATGAAGCAGCTGATATCTGTAGACGGTTATTTGCCGGCGGTATCATGGATATCAAAACATATCGAGATTTCATTGACGAGTTAGTGGAAAGTGGGTATCACAGTGATTAATCACCGAGACTGAATAAAAACGCTAGCGTTTCCAATTGAAAAATGGTTTCTGATTTCAAATAATGATCATACACTACAATCATGATAAACCAGCCCCCGTCTACGTAGTTAATTCACGGTTTCCAGTTTATAGAGCATACTACGGAGATGGTTTAGGCAATACCATTGCGGGGTTATTTGCGAGAATGGCTCCAAAAGTGATGCCGTTGGCTAAACAACTAGGAATGAAAGCCATTGAAGTTATTCGTGATAAGGGTATTGGTGCTGTTGGAGATCTTGCTGGAAAAGCATTTTCAACTGCGAAGAATAAATTAACATCATTAGTGAAATCACGAAAAAAGAAACCGTTACCGTCTACAGCGGAAATGCCTGCAAGTGTTAGTAGAATTATAAATAACGCAGTAGACGAAAAATTAGCGTCGATGGCTTTAACCCCCTTGATAAATCAAGGGGACCAAAGCAATATTGCAAATATGATAGCAGGAAGCGGCTTTAAAAAACTACGTCGATGAAAATCGTTTATGATTTCACGATTTAGACTCTGATAAATAGAATAAAATGTTCAAAAAATCACATGATCCGGCGTTTGATATAGACGCCCCAGTTGGCAAGGATGATTCTGTACGCGATTATCAATATTACGCTTATCATGCAATAGACGCAAATAGTCGATCGCGAATTGAACTTCAAGTCCATGATACCAGTAAATACTTTTTGCCCTGTGAAGCATTTATTGAAGTAGAAGGAGAACTTGTAACAGCTGCTGATACTACTGCTGTACCAGCACCGTATCCAGATGGTACTCAAGTCGGTTTTGTCAATAATGGTATTATGGCGTTATTTGAGAGTGCTAGATATCTCATTGATGGAAAAGAAATCGAGTCGATAGATCGCGATGTTGATGTAGCTACAACAATAATCGGGTTAGCGAGATATTCCGATGATTATACAAGATCAGCAGGACCCTCTATGATGTTTGCAAAAGATGGTAAGAATACCGCTGGAGGAAAACAATTCGTTGTAAGACGACCAAATGATCGTGCTGCTAACCCTGCTCCTGCTGGTATCGAAGATATGATTATAAACAACGATCCTAATTTCAATCTAGGAGCTGCAACACGAAACTCAATGTTGCAAGGAGCGCGTAAATCATTTTCATGCGTGATTCCACTGCATCACATATTTGGATTCTGTAGAAACGTCCGAAAAGTTATTTATGGGGCGAAGCATACAGTATCGCTTGTACGAAAAAGTGATGATAATGACGCAATTTGGAGGATTCCAGCAGATGCTGCAAATCCCAATGCTGATGCCGGTAAAGTCAATTTAACAAAAATATCATTGTGGATGTCAGTGTTGACTCCAGCAATCACCGCAGAAGAACGATTACTATCATTTATGGACCAAGGAGGAAAGTCGTTGTTGAGTTGGCTAACCGTGAGTACAGATGTGAAGCAATCAAATCTGAACGGGTTATTCACGTGGAATCTAGCATCAAAACAAGGTGTTGCTGCGCCACGTCATATATTTATTGCGTTACAGGATAACACACGAGTTGGCAATCAACTCTCCAGCCATATGATATTTGATCAGTTAGGTGTGAAAGACGTCTCACTGAGAATAAACGGCCAACAGGAACCATCCGAGGATATACAACTTAATTACACCGAAAATCATATTGCACGCGTGTATCATCGTCTGTTGTCATTTATGGCACGCGATCAAAATGTGGATACTGGTTTGCAAATATCACAATTTGATTTTAAAAATCTGTATCCGATCTATTACTTCTCACTGGAACATCTCGATTTAACAAGACAGTCCGTCGTTGATATACACTTTAGAGCTAATGTGACTCGTGGTGCTATTGCTAATTATAGAGCGGTTGCTGTCATTCTCAGCGACAAATCAATGCTACTCGAAGGTGTTGGAGGAAGAATGAGAGTGGTAGATGCACCAGTAGAAAACATGTAATTGAAATTGTAAACGATTTAGAATCAATCTATTATGTATAATGTCATATAGTGTTATTAGTGTTACGTTAACTCCCGGTCAATTAAAAAAATTGCAATCGGAATCAGCTAAAAAATGTGGAACCACAATCACGTTGAAACCTAATCAAATGACTGGTGGTGCAAATAAATTATCGCTGACAACTCGTCAGGTGAAACATTTCAATGATGCACTTGCAGCCAAAAAAGGTGTTCAGATTACTCTTTCTGCGGCTGCTATCAAAAATATGATTAAAACAGGCGGTATATTTCCGTTGTTAGCTGCGATTCCAGCATTGATTGCAGCAGCAGCCCCAGCGGTGGCTAAAGCAGCGGCGTTAGGAGCCGTTGGTACTGCAGCAGGAATGGCACTAAAGAAAGCAACTGGGAAAGGATATAAAAAAAAGGGACGATCCGTTCACGGATTGGGTCTAAGACTACCAGGAACCCCGTATTCGTGGTACAGCGGAAAGGGTCTAAGACTACCAGGAACGATTTATTAATTGAGGAACCTATGGTTCCCATGTCCAATTTTGATTTAATGGATGCGGCTAAAAAACTCGCGATTAAAAACTTCAGAGGTGTCTTTATGAAAGATCAATTACCACATCAACCAAACAGCGTTGAAACCGGAATCATTAATTTAGATAACAGCACCGGACCTGGAACTCACTGGGTTGCATACGCTATTGATCCACGTGGGATTGTCTATTTTGATTCATATGGATTAGCCCCGCCAAAAGAGTTTATGCGGTATATAAAAACCCTTCCAATGAAGACTTGGTATTCTACGCTACCAACACAACAAATGAATGACCCACCAATATGTGGCAGCGAAGTATTAAATGTCCTTGACGCTATTTCTAACTCCTTGAGTAACCCAAGCGGAAAACCACCACATGTTGTCGTGAATGAATACACTAGCAATCGCTGGAAATCGAAACGATTTTAGAGAGAGAAAGAGTTTTACAATAACATGATTGATATTTGGGGGAGATCTTTGAAACCCAAACCCGATGACACTGCACCACCTGATTCTGTCAAGGATATAAAAAAAATAATTGAAGATGAAATCGCTGAGACGTTGAACTTAACAAATGTTGATCCTAATGAAATAGTTGTATTTCAAGACAAACAGGGTAAATTGAAATCCAGTGATGTGTCATTGAATGACATTTTGATACGGCAGCGCGACGCCGCTGAAAACTCTATTGCGCTGTATTCCAACGACGGACGACTTAAACCAGGCGCACTTGTGTCTACGATCACCGACGCGATTGCTACCAACGAACGTGAGCTGAATGATTTTATACGAGGTTATAATGCTTTTCGCAAAAATGTCGTACATAAATTTTTTGGAACCCCGCTTGTGGTTGGCATGACTCTCGCTGAAATTAAAGACTTGTTGAATTCATTCTTCGCTAACAAGGAAGCTGGAAGGATGATGACTGCTTCAGAAATCAAGGCAAATTATCTCGAGATTTTTAAAGTAAGCGAAGATCAAAAACTCACAAACGACATTGTTGGTAGGTTCTTTGGAACCCCGCTTGTGGCTGGCATGACTCTCGCTGAAATCAGTGAGTTTATCGGCAAGCACACTCACAATGCCTACATCGCTAATAATTTCTTTGGTGTCCCGGCTACATCTACAATGACTCTCAAAGATATTAATATGTTTATGGTGAGACAAACAACACTTAATACCATCGTGGATAAATTTTTAGGGAGAACACCTGTGTCTGAAACCACATCGTTGACAGGCATGACTCTCGCGGAAATTAAAAGCGCTATTGACAAACAAAAGCACACCAGCGATATTGTTAATAAGTTCTTTGAGGGCAGTAGCCTCCAAGATATCACGACGAAATTTTCTAACATCGACAACCATATTAAAACCCAAGCAGAGCTTAAAGTTGAAGACCTTCTGGTTTCATTATTCTTCTCTAACAGGGAGGAGAGTGGAAAAACAATAGATCCTACCAAAATCAGGGTAAATTATCTCGATATTTTCGACGATCTTTTTAACCTGAAAAGAATATCTGAAAAGGTAAAGATTCCACATCACTACACGGGCGTTAAAAATATCGTGTATACGGTTAATCATGGAACCATGGATTGGATAAGAGACGGTTATACTACATTATCCATCGGTATCTTGGGTCTCCCCGGCATAGTGGGCCCTGACTACAAGCCAACATGGGTCGATGGTATCTACAGGCTAACGTGGATCTCTATCGATCAATTTAATATGATCGCGGACGGTAAAACCTACTCTGGTGGCACCGCGACGTTAATTATGGATGGTCGCAAAAAAAACTTTAATGTCGTCGCGGTTGATAGCTCCACCATTAGATCAAAAATAGCCTGGTGTTTAGAACTCGTAGCTCATTTTTCCGACTGAAGTACTAGCAATTCCCGCTAACGATGACAAATAATTGAAAACACTAGCGGATTTAAAATAACAACAATGACTTTGTCATCGACGCAATGTCGCTATGATCAGGTCAGAGAATTTCAGAATAGACTCAAAACCCTCACTGAGGAGTATCAAATAAAAATAAAAAAATACCGACGAAGAATCACCGCAATTGATGTTACTATCTACTCGGTGTCAAGCGTTCTCACTGGTGCCGGAATAATACTTGCATCGGTTACAATGATTGCCCCGGTCGTAGTTCCAATTTGCATTTCTGCGGTGGCTACAATCGGGGGTATATTAACCGGGATAGCAAAAAAGATATCATCATGCAGCCAGAGTAAACTGCAGAATTACTTACTTCAATTTCATATTGCATCAACCGCATACTCGCAATTATCATTGATGATATCGTCGTCACTCGATAATACGATTATATCAGATAGTGAATTCTCAGCGATGGTCAGTATTTTTGATTCCGCGATATCGAAATTAGAGCGACAACATGAGTATAATAACAATGACAACACCGATGGAATCAGAAAACACGAACCCAAAAAACAAAATGATCTCAATAATATCAACATTACCAGATTGTGAATTCTCAGTGATGGTCAGTATTTATGATTCCTCGATACCAAAATTAGAAATAAATCATGAGTATAATGACGACACAGCAGGAATTACTTCAACAAATAGTGGAGAACACGAAACCAGTACAAACGAGTATGATATCAATTACATCAACGGAACCCGAGTTTAGTGTGAATTTCCCCTCTCCGGTTCCTGTGAGTGAAATCGCGCTTGCAAAACTACGAGTATATCACAGTTGGCCTAATATCAGATCAAAACCATTTGGTGGTCAACAACCGAATAACTCTTTAGTGTTTGCAAATAAGAATAAACCCGACGGAACTCCAGACTGGAACGTCGTTTCGATACCAACAGGGTCATACCAAATCGAACAAATCAATAATGAATTCGCGCGTAGAATAAAATCGATTACTGGAAAAGAATCAAAAATCGCTATAACAGTTCATGAGCCGACACTATCATCCGCAATTGAGATAAGCACAGAAGGATACGTCGTAGATATCTATCAAAGTTCTATTAGAACCGTACTAGGATGGCCTGAAAAACCACCTGAAAAATCCACCACCGACTTAACCACGGATGTACAATCATATCATGAAATCAATCCCAGTTATCAAGATAATTTATCTGATATAAGAAAAGGAAGAATCGCCGATAGATTTATATTCACCAACAAAGACACATTGCAATGGGATTTTATCATTAAAAGAACAACCGACTCATCTGTTACTATTTCATTTACGCTAACTGACGTCCGTGGTTATTTTAATGAGATTAAACAATTATATGACACACAACTAGAACAACTACGGAAAACAAGATCGCAAAAACACGTTGAAATAATAAATCAGCTTATATCGGACATGAAATATATCTATGAACTAATTATTCAAACAATAATTAATGACAACAGCGACAATAAACAACGATTCCTAACCGATTACAATATCACAGAAGACAATCTGCGTAATTTCAAGTTTCCGAAATACAACGCTGATGAATTAGCAAAAATTGTTAAAACCGATATCAAAGCACTACAAAAATCAGACTCAACTGTCCTCCTCAAACATAATAATGATCCAGATGGTGGTGGTAGGCATATCGCTCCGTTCAACGTGAATATTTCAACGGTGATTGCACTTAATTTAGTGTGTGATGTTATCGAAGGAAGCTATCAAATTAATCTCGAACGATCAAATCAAGCTCAGCAAGGATATATTCTTTATTCATTTGCACCAACAGCTCCTCCAGGATTCCTAATTATTGAAAACCCAATTAATCCTGTCTACATGCGATGCCATAATAATTCATTAACGAGAATTAATTTCAAACTCACTGACCAGTCTAATAATCTGATTGATTTACAAGAAGAGGTGTTAGCGATTAGTCTGTTTGTGAAATCCTAAAGACTCGATCAAATTATTTATTATTTTTGTTAACCCAGAACTGAAAACTTTAGCAGCAGAGAGGGTGGATGACAACAAGTTGCGACCAAAATTAATTAAAAAATCGTTTTCATTTTTTTAGTTAAAATGATTTCGTATGTAGATTTCAATCAATTTTTTGTCTGAAAACGTTGTAGGGTTCGCCTTTTTTTTGGTTAAAATAAGATCGTAGGAAGGCTCGTTTTAAGGATTTCAATCAAATTTTGTCTGAAAACGTTGTAGGATTCACCCTCTCTGCTGCTGGCGACTTTTCTTTACTCTTTTAATTGTCTGTATGTTAAAGAAGCACTTTGACCTTTTCAACTTATTATGAGTAAGGGGTCTTTGTGATCTGTAGTCTTCCAAGGTGGCCAGTATAAATGGTGATGACAGCATCGTGGAAAACCCATGTAAGAAGCAACAATCCACGGGAAGCTACTGACAAGATTTCTCACATACCCACATTTGCCGTGCCCGAGCGTCGATGCCGACGCTGAAAGATGTGTGATGACAATGTCGGTAATGGTGAGCGCTTTAGAGAGTCTCGACCACCCGGGGTCCCGAAAATAAATTTGCATCCTGTTCAAATGATACAATAAATCTGGAGAGATGTTTGTCCTTTGCTTATTTATTATCCGTCACTCAACCATTCTCCTCCATCAACCCACAAACGCCTCATATGTAAACGGTAGAGCTAAATTATTATTATTATTATTATTATTATTATTATTATTATTATTATTATTGTTGTTGTTGTAGTAGTAGAAGTGACTACCCTGATGGTCAAAATGGTTAGAGCGTATGACTCGGATGCGAAAGGTCGAGGGTTTCAACCGGCCTAGTCATATCAAAGACTTATAAAAATGATACTAGCAGCTGCTGTCACAGAATTAGGCGAAAATTGAACTGATTTTTGTTCTACTTGAATTGCAAACGAAACTCACCATTTTTCTTGATTTCGTCGTACACGCATTACCTGGGGTGATTAAGTGGCGTGTAACGATTTGCATGTGCCAATTTGTAATTTACATGAAATCCGAAATACTCGTTGTACGTGGTGTACGTCAAGCTCGATGTGATTGATGTTCACCTATTGAGAGTATATAAGGCGATGGATTTCTCATTATTATTTACGGGAACTAAAATATCTAATCAAAGGATAGATAACCTCGTCTTGCAAATCTCCAGCCAAAGGGGTGAGTGTTAAATTTACATTTCGTTTTATTGTGAATTTTATTCAGATTATCATTTCGTATAATGATGCTTTATTGCAATTAAACGTGGAATATTTGGAATTACTAGTCACTTTTAGACTTTAAATACAATATCGTAATCTACGGCTTAGATTATTTTTGAGACAACTATTATTAGTCTGGTTTTGTTTATTATAGCTGATTGCGTCGTTGATTCCGTCGTTGATTCCGTCGTTGATACCGTAGAAGTACATCACTGATAGCGCATCTAATAACATCGTTGATACCGTCTCTGATACCGTAGCTGCTAACGTAGTTGTTACAATGTATCTGATACCGTAGCTGCTAATAACATCGTTGATACCATAGCTGCTAATAACATCGTTGATACCGTAGCTGTTAACACATCTGATACCATCTTTTGATAAACGTCTTTGATATCGTCTGATTTGTTGTGGGACATCTATTGTTTGTTCTGGAACATCTCTGTATAAATATCTGAATGTGCTTGTGCCGTTAATTTGTGCAAACGGAATTGAAGTATCTGTCTGTGTGTCGAACTGTCTGTTCGTCAACATCTGTGTAACATGTAAATATCCAGAAAGCTAGAAGTCCAAGTGTCGGAGCTGTCTTAGAGTTGTAAAACGTCCGGGTCGACATCTAGGGTAGTGAGGAACCGTTGGTTCTGGTAGATGTTGTATGCTGTCTGAACGTATAACTGTGGTGGATCCGTGTAGGGAAACGTCCGATAATAGTATTGGTCAACCCTAGGTTTTCGGGGAAACTGGGAGACGATTCAACTGTTGCTGAATCGTGCGGTTATACAGGGGAGACACATAGGTGTATTGAAATTGTAATATAATTTAATACATTGTTGTATTTGCATGCTTATGTCAGATCGCAATAATATTTCAAGTGATCACATAGATATCAATAAAAGCTAGCAACTTGATTGAATACAAGTATATGATCGTGCTAGTTATCGCAATCCATCGTGCGATAGATAGTTTGTCGTTTGTGTTTATTTTTTTCGTGAATCATACTTGCATTTATTTAACTTTCGTAAAGGATTCTTGGATCTGTGTATAATCCAAGAGATCCCTTTACATCTGAGATTCCTTTTGTATTGTTATTTAATTTGTTCATGTATTGTGAATGGTTGTGAGTTTAATTGTGGGTTGAGTGCATGAATTATTGTGTTGTTACATCTGTATTTTTTTCATTTATAATTTATTACATAAATTTATATTTTCTTTCACAAATTGTGTTTGTATTGTTCATTTAATCCACCCTCCTCTCGGTAACAATTCTGTTACAATGGTGTCAGAAGTGGGATCGTTGGATTAAGTGAACTGTCAATCATTTTTGTGAAGGTATACATTTAATGTTTATATTTGAGCGTGACCTTCTGTTAAGATAATACTCTAGTTGGAGTTTATTTTTGTTTAGTTTACCTAGGTCCGTGTGTCCAGTATAAACGTGTTTAAAGTATTAGTTTGGTTATATATCTATATTCATATTACAATTGTAATTGTCATGTCATCCCTTAAGGACTTGGTTGCCTTAGGCAAAGAATTTGGATATGAAGGTGAAAGCTTAAGGAAATTTATTCAAGAAGAACAAGCCCGGGAAAGGGAAGAAAGGGCAAGGGCAAGGGAAATAGAAAAGGAAGAAAGGGTAAGAGCAAGGGAATTAGAAAGGGAATTAGAAATGGAAAAGGGGGAGGCCGAAGAAAGGAAACGGGCATTAGAAAGGGAATCCGAAGAAAGGAAACGGGAATTAGATAGGGAATTCGAAAGGGAAAAAGGGGAAGCCGATGAAAGGAAATGGGCCTTTGAAAGGGAAAAGATAGAATTAGAGAAGCAGGCCGAAAAGGATAGGATAGAATGGGAAATGGAAGCGGAGCAAAAGCGAATAGAGTTAGATAAACTAGCTAAAGTAGAAATGTTAGAGTTAGAAGAAAGAGCAAAGCAACGGGATCATGAGCGTAAGGTAGAATTAGCGACATCTGGAAGAGAACACGATTCTGCCTTTAGCAAATTAAGGGGCCCCAAATTACCTCCCTTTGACGATGAAAAAGATAACATAGATAGTTATCTTCATCGGTTTGAGCGGTATGCCGAAAACCAGAAGTGGAGTCAAAATGACTGGGCGCTGCATCTGAGTGCTTTATTAAAAGGTAAAGCACTGGATGTATACTCGCGACTTCCTAGGGACGATGTGTTTAAGTACGACGTCCTAAAGGAAGCACTTCTCAAAAGGTACGAGCTCACTGAACAAGGTTTTCGAAAAAAGTTCAGGTATAGCAAGCCCGATAAGGGAGAAACCTTTGGTCAGTTCACCGTCAGAATTGCGAACTATTTTGAGCGGTGGATTGAATGCGGCAAAGCGGTGAAAACGTTTGAAGGGTTGACTGATTTCTTGCTCAGAGATCAATTATTTAATACAGTTGGGCGAGAATTAGATCAATTTCTGAAGGAGAAAGTCTTCACAAACGTAAAAGATATGGCTAAGCAAGCCGATTTATTTGCCGAAGCTCATGGGGGAACCCAGAACGTGGTTTTAAAAGATTTTAAGTCTGGAAACCAGTCTGTAAGACCTATGCCTAGGGAGCCTGTAAAATCAGCTGAGGTAAAAAGGTCAGTTGGGAGTCCAGTTTTTCAGCGTGTGCGGTGTTTCTTGTGTAATGCATTGGGTCATGTTCAAAAAGACTGTCCTAAAAGAAAGGCACTTATACATAAGGTAGCAGTGGCTATACAAAGTAAAGGTATAACTGATAACATCGTACAGGTAGAACCTTGTATTCATTCGCTTGGCACGTGTTTATTTCCTGAAGCGCGTGTACCAACCGCGAGAGGGTTTGTCAACGGTCGAGAAGTCGTGGTATTGCGTGATACTGGTTGTACGGGCGTAGTGATCAAACGTAGTCTCGTGCAGGATAACCAAATGCTCGGGTGGGAATCCCCATGTATGTTACTTGATCAGACGATGGGTCGCATTCCCGTAGCAAGGATCACAGTAAAAACACCTTTCTTAACGGGAACTGTTGATGCCCTTTGTATGGACAATCCTATTTACGATCTGACGATCGGTAATGTTGAAGGTTCCCGTCTTCCAACCATGGCCGATTTTAAAATACCTTTGGCCCAGGCAGTCGAAACGCGAGCGCAAACACGGCGAGAGAAATCCGCGTTTCATAAATTAATAGTCCCTGAATCGATCTCAGGAATTTCCCGTGATGATTTCAAACAAGAGCAGGAACGTGATGAATCCATCAGAACAATTGTTGAGAAAATCACGTCCGGCGCGATTAAACATTGCAAGCGTGGGGGTAGCTCTAGATTCGTACGCAAGAACGGATTAATTCATAGGGAGTTTAGCGCTCGGGAGGGTAAGAAGTATTGGCAAGTGGTCGTACCCCAGAGATATAGATCTCAAGTACTTAGGGTGGCGCATGAGTCAAGCATGGCAGGACACCTAGGTAAGGCTAAGACCACTAGCAGGGTAGTCGCTGAATTCTACTGGCCCGGTGTTAATGGCGATGTCACACGGTTCTGTAGGTCGTGCGACGTATGTCAGAAAACCGTCTGTAAGGGAAGGGTCACAAGGGTGCCCTTGGGACAGATGCCATTAATAGATACACCGTTTAAAAGAGTGGCAGTAGATATTGTAGGACCAATACACCCAGTTACCGAAAGAAAGAATCGGTACATACTTACTCTGGTTGACTACGCAACCAGATACCCTGAAGCCGTAGCGTTACCAACTATTGAAACGGAAAGGGTAGCTGAAGCATTAGTTGATATCTTCAGTAGGGTAGGGGTGCCAGAGGAAATCCTCACTGATTGTGGTGCCCAATTCACCTCTGACCTCATGGGTGAAATAAGTAGGCTGTTATCCATCAAACAGCTAAACACTACCCCATACCATCCGATGTGCAATGGACTGGTAGAGAAGTTTAATGGTACCCTGAAAAGCATGCTGAGGAAGATGTGCGCGGAACGTCCGCAAGACTGGGACCGTTATTTAAACGCTGTTCTGTTCGCGTACCGTGAAGTACCGCAGGAAAGTTTAGGGTTCTCGCCCTTTGAACTGTTGTATGGTAGAACAGTTCGAGGCCCGATGCGGATACTACGCGAACTATGGACTGGTGATGTCGCGAACGAAGAAATAAAAACGACTTACCAGTACGTGTTAGATCTAAGAAACAAACTTGAGAGTACATGCCAGATGGCACGTGACGAATTGATTAAATCGGGGCGCAGATATGCCAAGTATTACAACCGCAGAGCGCGTAATAGGAAATTTCTTGTGGGAGATCAGGTGCTATTGCTTCTTCCAACTAGTTCGAATAAGTTATTAGTCCAGTGGAAAGGTCCATATGAAGTTAAAGAAGTAAAAGGTGACATGGACTATAAAATTGACATGGACGGTAATGTAAAAACATTCCATGCGAACATGCTCAAGCTGTATATCAAGAGACAGAGCGACAATGTCAATAAGGGGAGTTGAAAATATAGGCGCAGACTACTTGAGTAGGGCGTGATGGGAAATTTGTATGAATTTGCCCAGTAATAAAATCCAGGTTGTAGTATAACCAGTGTAAATGTTGTAAGATATCATCAGTAGTTTTTTTTCTTCAATTCTGTGTTAGTTTTAAAAATGTGTACATTTTTATTCTTAGGGGGGAGGTATTGTCACAGAATTAGGCGAAAATTGAACTGATTTTTGTTCTACTTGAATTGCAAACGAAACTCACCATTTTTCTTGATTTCGTCGTACACGCATTACCTGGGGTGATTAAGTGGCGTGTAACGATTTGCATGTGCCAATTTGTAATTTACATGAAATCCGAAATACTCGTTGTACGTGGTGTACGTCAAGCTCGATGTGATTGATGTTCACCTATTGAGAGTATATAAGGCGATGGATTTCTCATTATTATTTACGGGAACTAAAATATCTAATCAAAGGATAGATAACCTCGTCTTGCAAATCTCCAGCCAAAGGGGTGAGTGTTAAATTTACATTTCGTTTTATTGTGAATTTTATTCAGATTATCATTTCGTATAATGATGCTTTATTGCAATTAAACGTGGAATATTTGGAATTACTAGTCACTTTTAGACTTTAAATACAATATCGTAATCTACGGCTTAGATTATTTTTGAGACAACTATTATTAGTCTGGTTTTGTTTATTATAGCTGATTGCGTCGTTGATTCCGTCGTTGATTCCGTCGTTGATACCGTAGAAGTACATCACTGATAGCGCATCTAATAACATCGTTGATACCGTCTCTGATACCGTAGCTGCTAACGTAGTTGTTACAATGTATCTGATACCGTAGCTGCTAATAACATCGTTGATACCATAGCTGCTAATAACATCGTTGATACCGTAGCTGTTAACACATCTGATACCATCTTTTGATAAACGTCTTTGATATCGTCTGATTTGTTGTGGGACATCTATTGTTTGTTCTGGAACATCTCTGTATAAATATCTGAATGTGCTTGTGCCGTTAATTTGTGCAAACGGAATTGAAGTATCTGTCTGTGTGTCGAACTGTCTGTTCGTCAACATCTGTGTAACATGTAAATATCCAGAAAGCTAGAAGTCCAAGTGTCGGAGCTGTCTTAGAGTTGTAAAACGTCCGGGTCGACATCTAGGGTAGTGAGGAACCGTTGGTTCTGGTAGATGTTGTATGCTGTCTGAACGTATAACTGTGGTGGATCCGTGTAGGGAAACGTCCGATAATAGTATTGGTCAACCCTAGGTTTTCGGGGAAACTGGGAGACGATTCAACTGTTGCTGAATCGTGCGGTTATACAGGGGAGACACATAGGTGTATTGAAATTGTAATATAATTTAATACATTGTTGTATTTGCATGCTTATGTCAGATCGCAATAATATTTCAAGTGATCACATAGATATCAATAAAAGCTAGCAACTTGATTGAATACAAGTATATGATCGTGCTAGTTATCGCAATCCATCGTGCGATAGATAGTTTGTCGTTTGTGTTTATTTTTTTCGTGAATCATACTTGCATTTATTTAACTTTCGTAAAGGATTCTTGGATCTGTGTATAATCCAAGAGATCCCTTTACATCTGAGATTCCTTTTGTATTGTTATTTAATTTGTTCATGTATTGTGAATGGTTGTGAGTTTAATTGTGGGTTGAGTGCATGAATTATTGTGTTGTTACATCTGTATTTTTTTCATTTATAATTTATTACATAAATTTATATTTTCTTTCACAAATTGTGTTTGTATTGTTCATTTAATCCACCCTCCTCTCGGTAACAATTCTGTTACAGCTGCCTCGCAAGGCGCTCAGCATTAAGAGGGTAATATTAGGACTGGTCTGCCTGGTATCAGGATAAAAACACTGGGTGACATGATGATACCTGTATGTGGCATGATACCCCAGTGCTAGTCATTACTGTAAACTGCCATACTGCAGACATCGTAGCGATGGGACTAAAATTGTTAAAGTTTCGTTAGAAATATTCACATTAAACACACAGTAGTAGCAGTAGTATTAACATTACCATTATTATTATTATTATTATTACTATTATTATTATTATTATTATTATTATTATTATTTACAGATATCGCAGTATATAACCAAAAGGACATACACAGTGTTTCACAGTATGAATATCTGCAGCCAGATAGATATTTCGACTTATCAGTCTTGTATGACACGCTGAATTCTGAAAACAACACGAGCGTCATGCAAGTGGCACCCGTGCCCAAATCCGCGAACTTTGTTCGTGGAAGGAAGAAAAATGACGCTAATGTATACACTACACTGCGACCAATGTCAGTGCAAGATGCTCAGATGTATACCACACTACGACCAATGTCAGTGCAAGAGTCAACGTTGCCGAAATCTTCCAACGTTGTTCTTACTAATATCAAGAAAACTGATGCCCGTATCTATACTACACAACGACCAATGTCGATGCACGAGATTCAATCCAGATCAACGTCAGAGAGTAGACCAATGTCAGCGTCAGAGACCGCATTAATCAACGAATTGAAAACAGAGTTAAACATAGGGGCGTCAAGAACAGACGACGTCAACCCTCCACATGTTTTTCTTAATCCAACATCTCGTTCTTCAGGACAATCAAAAGAAGCCCCATATCTTCCGGCAAGAAGAACGAAAATACCAACGCCACCCAATGAGGTCGAAACCTTCAAGGGAGACAACTCGTCTAAGTTTGACAACCACAATATTATTAATTCGACGGGAGAAACTACGTTCAACCAGGAACTCCCAGACTCTTCTCTTGCAGTGAGCCAGGCGAAGATTTCCAACGAAATCACAGAAGAGCCAAGAACAGGTTCCGATATAGATAGTACTGCAAATAAGACAGCGAGACCAGTGATAACAGGAAAAGAGCTGGGTTATGAGCACGTGACAGATTTTTCGTCACAGGTGCCAGCGAATCAGGTTATTTCTAAACTGACAATAGAGCAAGTTGGTCAGTATCTAAAAGTACTTGGTTTAGAATGCCATGTTCACACTTTCAAACGTAATGGCGTGGATGGTATGATTTTGGTAGAACTCGATGAAATCGTGTTGGTCGAAGAATTAGGATTCAAGAAACTCGAGGCTATCAAGCTAATGCAATTCGTCCGTAAGGGTCATATACCTAAATAATGAGGAGAAAAACATATTAGAATGAGGCATACACCAAAATAGTGTTAAAATAATGGAAAGGGTCATATACCGAAATGACAAAGGGTCATATACAAAAAATAACGACAAAAGGGTCATATATCAAAATAATGCTAAATTAATGAAAAGGGCCATATACCATAATAATGGTGAATTATTGGAAAAGGGCCATATGCCAAAAAAAAAAAAAAAAGAAAAGAAAAAGAACAGTTGCGATTGCTTTCCTCCTAAAGTAAATCCACTTAGAAACAAACAACTAAACAATTGATGCGGAGACATAGAAACTGTTTGACTAGTATACGCGTCTTCCTAACACATTTTGATTCGATCTGATTGCCACATTAAGCTGTTTAATTTCATTACACCCAGTATTTAAGTTAAACCCAGTTTATGTTGACCTCTCTTTAATACTTAGATACTTCTATCTATATGGAGGTTTATAATGACTTAGAATATCAATTTAGGGGGGAACATCATTCCTATCATTATAATTCCAGCTTTAGGATTATATCCATGATTTCTGTAGAGTTAGGGAGACGACTGTCTTGACTGTGTATATAAAGTTGCAATTGGGTTTGAATGTAAATATAACATGTTTTGGTTATACTGGTGGTGGGGTTGGGGATGGTGATCTATTTTGAGGAGGGATGGTTGGTTTTACTGAAAATGGCCAGCTTTATTAGTCACTGTAAAATGTATTACCCTGTGTTGGTAAAGTGGACAGAATCGCTTCATTCTTACACCAGATCTGCCATCCCGTTTTAAAATTGCTTATCCGGCATTGGACCTCTCGAAATAAAACTATTATTTGCTGCACAAAAATTACAATGTTAACATAAATTACAATGTTGACATAAATTACAATGTTAACATAAATTACAGTGTTAACATAAATTATAATGTTAACATAAATTAAATGTTAACATAAATTACAATGTTAACATAAATTACAATGTTAACATCATGAGTAGACATTTACGTCGGCTAAGTCACGGTTATTCGCTTAGATAATTTGACATTATTCTTCGCAGTAGTGTATACTGATACGTATATCTGATTTGATATTTACATACATACATACATACATACATACATACATACATACATACATTGTAATATAAATTTATTCACCGAAGATGATATTTTTTTCCAGAAAATCAATTGACCTGAATAATTCTTTCCTAATCACCTAATGCTGACACAGACACTGACCTTGACTGAAAGTTAGTATCAGCCAAGTAAACAAGTTTTTTTTTTTAAAGGATTGGTTGTTGTCAAGGTCACGTGATTTAAGATATAAATATGATCCTGAGACCCCCTCGATTTCGAAACTTTGGGATTTTCGACTTTTAGACTATGATATAATCTTTATTTTAGAGAAAAAATCTCAGTTTGGGACTTTTCCATTTGATATCAAGTTCTTCTGTTGTAGATACGTTTTGCAATCATGTTAAAGTTTCTTGGATAATTTGAATTTTAAAAGATCAATTCGTTTCTATTCAAGTCTTTGATGTGCTTATACAGAATTTGTGGACAAAGGCAGTTTATCAAACTTTTATTCTAATTTCCAACACCGGAGTGTTATTACATTTATTTTTTTTAAATACAAGGAACTGTAGATAAGCACTGTGCTAACTATAGCATACGTCATCGTCTTCTATCTTGGATTTTCCATCATGACTCAAAAGTTGAATTCATTGGAACATTTCATTACTAGGACTATTGTAATTTAATTCCTGGATTATTCCTGGATTATTTTTGCATTTGATTATTAAAACTGTAAGTTCTATTTTAATTTTTACAATATTCTTCCAGGGAAAAAATGTTTTGTCAAATGTTACAAAGCTTGTTGCTTTTATTTTTTCTGCGTTCCTGTTTATTATAGCATTAACAGCTAACAATATAAACAAAACTACACCCGTGGTTTTTTTTTCTTTCTGTGGACATGTTTGATACGGCTTAGTCATGCATACCTAATATTTCTAAATACTATTTTACGCCGCTCTATACCATGCAGAACTTATTCAGACCTTAGTACACGTTTGCCTCTCTGCTATTAGATAAGGAGCCCAAGCGTAACCATATACAATATAGAAACTGCGTTGTATTGTCATGCGCAAAGGGTATCTTTACCGATCGAATCAAACACTCGCGTGTGTTGTACTCCAAGTCTCTTGTTGTCCCATATTTCCAAAGACTTCTTGATAACAGTCTTTGTCAGGTGGAAATATGTAGGTTTCAGAAATTTCCTAAAGATGTTCGGTGTGAAGGCAAGAGTGCTTCTTGGCTAATTGTGCAATGTATGGGTATAATTGAGTGTTTCTAATTCAACTGTAGATTTTAGTGATGGAAGTGAGAGTGTTTCTTATTCAACTGTAGGATTTAGGGGTAGAGTTGAGTGTTTCTTATTCAACTGTAGAATGCAGGGGTGGAAGTGAGTGTTTCTTATTCAACTGTAGATTTTAGGGGTGGAGTTGAGTGTTTCTTATTCAACTGTAGGATTTAGGGGTGGAGTTGAGTGTTTCTTATTCAACTATAGAATTTAGGGATGGAAGTGAGAGTGTTTTTTTATTCAACTGTAGGATTTAGGTGGTGGTGGATGTTAGAGTGTTTCTTATACAACTGTGGGATTTAGGGATGGAGGTGAGAATACATCGTTGGCAATTGCAGAATTTAGAGGTGCTCCTGGGTAATAGTTTAAGTGTTAGATATTGCTTTCACGTGTCACTTGTATACTTTAAATTATTACGCAATAAAAATGGAAAAGAGAAATTTTGAAAAAGACCTAGACAACACCCAAATCCAGACAAGGTGTTTGTTTACACAATGTATAGATGATAACCTTAATTATTTATCATTTTTTAACGATTTGCAGTCAAAACATCAAGGTGCCAGTTTGTTTGTTTGTTTTCAGGGTTTAACGCCATTTTTCAGCACACGATAGGCTATACATAGCGGTCAGTATTATTGGTGGCGGAAAAACGCGGGAAAAGAGAAAGAACCACCGACCCATGAGAAGCTACTGGCAAGCATTCTCACATAACTACATTAGCCGAATCGTAGACTCGAAACCACGCAGACAGAGGTGAGACGGCAGTGATCCGTAACGGAAAGCGCTTTAGACCACTCGGCCACTCGGGGCCCCAGGTGTCAGTTTACACTACAGTATAAAAACCGGATATACTTGTCACCACTTCAAAGTCTTTAAAGTAAATAGCGAAAATCGTAAAATCCTCTAAAATTCAACAAATAATTATTTTAACAAATACAATGTGAAAACTTAAAATAACTTACGGCATTGTGAGCGAAATCCCAGTAGTCTTAAAAGTTCTATCACAAGTCCAAAGCATAGAGCATTCTAAATGAATTCCAGTTGTGTTCCAAATGAATTTCAATGGTCCTTTGCGTTTATACGTGTGCATTATGGAAGCGTCTTTGAATTCCTGGTGATAGTCTCTTGCTGCAACATTCGTGGAAACAGCTGGTAGAGCCTTTTCAATCAGGGTTGTGCCCCTTTCTTAACGACTTCAGCTGGCACACACCACACAATCGCAGAATGTTCCTGTACAGAAAAAATTGATATCGTAAAAGATTTTAGTAATCCTGTACCTCTTCCTCTGGAATTCTGTTTGGTATGGATATCTTGTAAAAAGTAAGATGAATAGGAGCCAAATTATTTTGTTCCTCGTCCGTTTGAACAATATCTGACCATTGTAAAACAGTCCTCTTATAGCATTTAGGTGCCAGTGGTTCCAACGATGGTGACGTAACGGATATAATTGTTCTCTGCGTTCGATTTGTATTTTAGCGAATTCTCGGTAAATGTGTTCTCTGAACTTCACAGACAAACCACGAATATTTTCTTGTAAAGTATCTATCCAGAGATTACTCAGGTCGTGCAGCTAAAGGTAGATAGCGACAGTCCGGAGGCCGTCGATCATGTTCCAGGTAAGCAGAAACGTTTTGCTCCCACTTGTAAAGTGAACCACCACAACAGTAACACTTTCCTTTATCTCCTTCTCCCAAGTAGATGAATCCGGCTCTTGCTAATTTCTCGGTGGTTGGTCCTCCCATATATTTAGGCCATTTTCCTTTGAACATTTGGAAACGACTTTGAAAGTCGCACTTTTCACGCAAACGTACAGGAAAAGAATATTCTTTTTTCTCAGGCTCATGTCGATGAGGTTACGGTGAAATCCGTGCGTGTTTTCTTAGGGAGGGTTGTATGACATCTGTATGGTGGTAGCCGCATGGTTTCACCTGAAGGATGATATATACAATGAAAACAATAACGAGTGGCATCACTTTTGCATCCGTCAGGTTTGACACACACAGCATCACTTTCCATAGTAGGTATGGTGGTAGTAGTAATAGTAGTAGTAGTAGTTGTCATGTCAAAGTTCCCATGCTGCTTTACTACATCACTAACGTCACAGCACACAGTATTCCTGCAATCGCAAGATACAGAATCGCACTCCACATGAGAATCACCGAACTTGAATGGTGTTCTTTTGCTAGGATTCATCTTTCCCGTTTAACGCTTGTTCTCACAATGAACTATCAGTCTATGACGTTATCCTTTTTCATACGCTGACCAATATCAGCAAGTCTATATGGTAAAGTGATGTGGTTGGCAAGCCGCACTTCTAACTGCTAGAACTACTGACAGGTGCCGGGTACAAGTCTACCATGGACCTTTTGTAAAAACTGATTTTTGGGCAACGTTTGAGGGCAACAGATGGGACATCCGTGAAATAAGCAGCCGTTAAACTCTCATACGATCTTGGGGTTTTCTACGTCTAAGCCATCCACTGAATGCCTTCCTATGGTCGTTTCGCCTACTCCGTTTTTGGGCGTGCTTGATCCATTCGTCTTCCTTGTCACACAAGAAATGTAGCCAACGTATAGCTTTGACCGAGTTTTGACGTTTGACAAAGTTTGTTGTTTCAGTACTTATGACAGCCAGAGTGCTTTGGGGCATTACTTGTTGACGGTACACTAACGAGCAATCTTTGGCTACGATGCAGAGTTCTTTCCAAGGATAGATCCCTCCGTGATCCATGAATAATTCTAAATGTTTTACGCAGCAACGTCGTAAAATGTCCACGTCAGAACGACAATATTTTAACATTTCTTCTTGAAAGCCGAATATAAACACACGCAGAAGTCCATCATGGGACAAAAAAAGGATATTTTGAGTTTTAATTGATTTTGGCAAAATGAATATTATATCTTTTCGAGCGAAGTGGGTGACCCTGAAAAATGACCGTTGGACTTTTTAAATTCGATCTCTTTTGGAAGTAAAACTGTGTAGGCTATGGTAGCCGCTGCTATACCATCACTTCTCATCTCCAATGCCAGTGCACCTGAATTCATCGTCTTCTTAGTTACCGTCATGTTCTTACTCTGTCGAATTGATTCGATGCGCACAGACGCTATTGCATCAATATAGGGAATGTGACGTCACAGATTGCTCTCTTTGGATCGGAAGACAGACTTCTCCCTGTGACTGAAGTTTTGTTACGCGTGTTTGGATTTGTGAAAGAACTCAGTCTGTTTCGATCCGCTCTTCCACTTAAAAAAACACCGCTTCACTTCATGTACTTCACCTGTCTTCGTCACTAGATGTGGACAAACATAGAATCGTCTACCTTCGTATCGTCAATGCTGTCCCACCCCGACTATCCCAAGTATGTCAAATCATCATGCGCAATCACCCGGATGACTGACACAGCTGTTTGGAAAAGAAAGATCTATGTTTAGAGACAAGGCTGTCTGAAGAGAGTCTTAATCTACGGACCGGAGGTCAGACAAAGTGTGAGGAAGAGAAGAAGATCCGTGAGATGCCCTATATGTTAACGGAATGGTGTTAACATAAACACCAAACGCCCTTGTCAGTGTCACCCCATTAAAAAGATAGATTTTCTCTTTTGCCTAAACATTTTTACTCAATGTTTTGTGTAATAGATTTATGTGCATAAATCTGTGATTTTGTGATATGTATATGTCTGCGTCTACGCCTCAAGCCCGTTCTCTATGTCTATGTCTCTGGTACCGTTCGGGTGGCCTAGTGGTTAGAGCATCCACCGCGGAAGCGAGATGTCGTGGGTTCGATCCCCGGCCGAGTCATACCAAAGACTAACACAAGTGGTATTAACAGCTGCCTCGCTTGGCGCTCAGCATTAAGAGGTTAGTATTAGGACTGGTTGGCCTGGTGTCAGGATAATGTGATTGGCTGGGACATCATCATGCTACATATCTGCGGCATAATGCCCCAGTGCTAGACATCACTATAAACTGCCTCACTGCAGACATCGTAGCGATATGACTGATTTAAAAAAAAAAAATCTACGTTAAAATCCGAATCATACACGTCTATGTCTAAGGAATATCGATCTCCAGCCCCGCCAAGTGTTCTTGCTTTTTATTCACCGCTGTCACTGTTTGGCACGATTAGTCAGTCCGTTGCAACACTGATGCCAATGTCCAGAACCGTGACGTCACCCTTCTTATAAACCCTGTTCAAACCAAACTTCCCTTGTCTATATACAGCCCCAATCTTTTGTCCGTAAAAATCTTGTCCGTAAACAGCCCCAGGAATATTTGTCCTTAATCACACCCACGACCTTTTTTCTTGGATTTCCACTGCCTACAAACAAACCCATTTTACTTCTAATAAGGTTCTACAACTATCAAAAATCAATTCGCCTTTGTTTCAGTTTCGTTATTTATGAACTAAACGTAATTACTCTGAGGTCATTCCAAACAAGTTTTGATGCCCAATAACTAAATATATTCTTTGCACAGTATGTCATTCCTAGTACAAGTAACGCTGAAAAATATATTTCGTTTCCAGAAATCCATTGATTGTAATGAAGCTCTGTTGATTTGAGCTCATCCGTATTGAAGAGTCGTAACCGTAGAGCTCGCATAATTATACATATATTAGACTCCTGTAGCAATTTAGAGAAAACATGGGAAAATCAATTCGGACTTGGGGGAAATGTTTCAGTAGAAGTAAGACTGAAAGATATGGTCAAATAAAAGGTTCTAACAATAGCAGCAGTTATTATAGAGACTACAAGGTCTTATTAAATGTTGCTGTCCATAGCTTATTCGGAAGTCCTCTGTTGTATTCCTTCTCTTCTACCGCACGTTTATCCTACACCTCCATCTACTCTCTCACTCCTATAAATGCCTCGTTTGCAGTTACATATATTTCATCTCCTTTAACTCCATGTACTCCAAGAAACAACACATGCTCCTGGTGAATCATCGATTTTAACACAGAAGATTTGAAAATGTTCGTTGACTGGTAGTTTGATTGAGACATAAAATAAAAACAAGTTTACCTAGTAACATTTCGGAATATTGCTTACAGAAGATAAAATTTTGGAAAATTTCAAGACCGTGTTATGCCGTCTGCGGTCCCCAAACATGTAAAGATGTGTGCTGTGATATCAAGATCTACAAACCACTAAACAATTTGAGACAAGTACCGTGATATAAAGACTCACAGGCCCTCAAACAGTTCAAGACGTGTGCTTTCAGGATCGCATAAATTACGAATCTCAAGAAATTAATGGAAGACATATGATTTGACCTCTTTTTACAAATGGTGTAAAAATAGACAAGAAAGGGTGCATGAATATATACATTGTCCCTTTCCGTTGTAATAGTTCTGCTCTACAGTTTTGTACTTTTCGCTGGGTTTGATCGTTAAAGAGAAATTATTTTCAGGTTTTCATCAATGTTTGTCCTGATGATTCAAAACAGACTTGGTATATCTTTTGTATTAGTTAAAATAAATTGTAATTTCCTTTATTTTGGTGTACGATTAATGCGTGTAATCTTTGTTATATAATACACAGATTGAATTATATTTAGATGTACTTCTCTCTGCATGGTGTTTTTTATTTTTTGAACGGTAGGTTAGAAGTATGCTAAAATTCTATCCACTGTGCTGATGCAAATACACCTAGGTTCCCGTTATCTCAGTGTCCTTATGCAGATGTACCTAATACGTGTAGAGCGAATTAATAAATAACAGAGTTTTTCTGCATCGCGTGTTATGAATCTAGCCAATCTAAACGCTTGTTACAATAAGTGTAGAGCGAAACTAGCCAATCTAAACGCTTGTTACAATGATTTGCTGATAATCTGTAATTATTATAATGCAAAATATTACGATCACTGTTGGTGTCATAATGAGCAGCAGAGAGGGTGAATCAGACAACATTTTTAGACAAGTTTTCACTGAAATCACGCTTAAAAACAATGAAACCAATGACATCAGGCCCAAAATGTGTGTGTGAATCTGATATCGTTTCATGGATTAGGATCAAATAAAAAAAACAACATTTTCAATGAAATCAGGTCCAAAAAAAATCAATGAAATTAATGAAATCCTCCATCGATTTTTGGGAAAAAGGGACTACAACGTCGTTGTCACTCACCCTCTCTGCTGCTAGAACTTTCAGTTCTGGGTTAACCGAATATTTGATCCAGTCCGATACGATATCGTGTTCGAGGGTCATGTAAATTTATTGTTACAAATCCGTGTGGGGTAGACTGAGCATGACTAAAGAAATTTCTAAATTGATTGAAATCCATATCGGAGCACCATGTCTGCCAAATATTTCGTAGCGTATGTGTATCAACGCCGTTAAATACACACAACACATTACAATTATCGCGAATCACTTTTGGTATTTGTGTGTAGCGTTGAGTGACACAGATCACGTCCGTGTTTTTATGCCTGCCTCGGGAAAATATTCTAGCAGGATTTTTTTGTTTATCTAACATGACATCATCGTATACAACTAAATTGTTGATACTTCCATCGAGGTCATTCACGGATGGCGCCTCGTCAATATCGGTTATAAATTCAATAACATCCTCGCCAGCAATCTCTGAAGCGTTTTCATTAAAATCTTTTAGCACTTCATAGCATCGTTGGTCGTCTACGCTAGGGGCAATTAAATACAACTTATCCCACTTCATCCATCTCATTATTAAATTGAGCAACAATTGCGTTTTACCGGATCCAGATGGCCCGATTATAATTGCGCGGATAGAGTTTGGTAGCGCTGCATGATGCTTCACTGGTTCTCTTGTTTTAGTCGCTGAAAAATCAATTATATTCATATCTCTATACATAAATTATGGATCTATATTGCGTGAAGTGTAAGGCGCGTACTGGCACAGATGACTTGACGACGATTACAACTAAAAATAACCGATCAGCGCTTTCTGGTAAATGCGTACAGTGTAGTACAAAGAAATTTAGATTTGTTTCTAAACCCAAGGAACCCAAGGAACCTTTAAAAAAAAACGAGGAGGTGATATCGCTGCCAAATTAGCAAAACTCCCTGGAACCCCATGGGCAAAGTACCCCGGAGAAAAACACCTTCCAGGGTATAGCTATTGTGGACCGGGAACAAGACTTGATATCAGACTCAATGATCAAAATCACCCCGACCCGGTGAGGAACCAATAAACGCCATTGATAAGGCCTGTCACCTTCATGATGTTGCTTATAAAAGCAGCAATTTGCAACACAGGCATCTAGCAGATGTGAAATTAATTCATGCGTTAAATGCCATTCCTGATAAATCCTTCAAAGAAAAATTGGCTTCATTTTTGATAAAATCGGCTATGAAAAGTAAATTGATGTTAGGTGCTGGTAATTAATAGCAACATGGAATCTATTTATTATTCCCCAAGAGGATACTGGAAGGGTAACGCTGCAATCAGTAAACTCGCTAGCGCCGCAAAAGTGAAAAAAACCACTGCGGCTCATTGGTTATCCAAACAGGCACTATGGCAAATTTATCTACCACCGCCTAAACAAATTCAATTCTCGCATTTTGATGTGACCTTTCCTAATGAAGTTCATCAGGCTGATATATTATTTCTGCCACATGATCGTGGTTACAAATATGCGTTAACTGTAGTTGATATTGCAAGTCGATACAAAGAAGCAGAACCGTTAAAAACAAAATCGGCCACTGAAGTGGCTTCTGCATTTGAAAGGATTTATCGAAGGAGTCCTCTGCACTGGCCAAATCTATTACAAGTTGATCCTGGCAAGGAATTTCAGGGTGCAGTGTTATCTACAATGAAATATCACAATGTCGCTATCAGACGAGGGCATACTGCACTGCATCGTGATCAGGCCATTGTAGAACGATTTAATCGGATTCTTGCTGAACGGTTATTTGGATATCAATACGCAAAAGAATTCATCCAAGAAAAAAGATCCCGTGAATGGGTTAAGAGATTACCAGGTGTAGTTACCGCACTGAATAACGAGATTACTAGAACCATCAACATGAAACCTATCAACGCGATTAAAAAGAAGTCAATACCTGAAAAAACACAAAAAGATTTTAGCGTTTCCCAACCAATTCTTGGTAGTAATGTCATTGTGAGGTATTTATATGAACCAGGAGAGCTTGAAGGAGGCACAAAAAGGGCTACTGATCCTATTTGGAGTGTTACTGCACACAAGATATCTAGTATAACACGATCTACGGGTAGACCTCCAATCTATAAACTGGATTCAACTGCCCCTCAACGGGGTTTTACTAGACAACAATTACAAGTGATACCCGAGGATACTCAACTGCCACCCCATGGTCTTAACTAGCACCCTTGCGTCTATTGCACTCAAGACAAGTCAACATCACATTATTTCTGACATGACCGAGATTGTTATTTTTTCTGTCTACGGTGAATTGGCGAGGATCCTTATCCGAATACTGCCCACGCATTATACAATTGCAACTCGCGCAGTGATTATTCTGTTGTTGCTTCAGAGTAATTATTAATTCAGCATCAATATCAAATTCTCGTTGTTTTTTTTGTCTTGTTGTTTGTAACCGGAGAGTTTTTTATCAATAATATCATCTATTGTGGTGTCATTATCATCGCCAATGATTTCATCATCGCCTGACTCTGTCAGGACAATTCTTCGAAGCTGATTTATTTTTCGTACTCTGGATACTGAAAGATAGACTAAATTCGACCATTCTATGCGATTATCTACCATCCAAACAATTGTATCCAATATAGTCAATCCCTGTGAAGAATGTATCGTCGCTGCGTATCCTAGCGTCCATGGGGATTTATTAGCACGCAATGCATCTTCAACGACATTGATATCAACCAGCACAATATCATTTAATACGAGAATCTGCTTTTCACTATGTCCTGGAATATCAACCTCGATGTTCTGTTTTCGTGGATCCGATGGCCTATAACAGAGGGGCACTGGAAGCGTTGCAAATTTTTGTTTATGCAATTCAAATAATTTCATCTGAAGTGTGTCTCTGACTATTTTTCTACTTGCAATGATCAAATCGTTTGGTCTCCACATTTCCCAGAAATCATTCATGGGAGTTTCCGAAATTATTTCACGGGCTATTTCACACTGGATTCTATCCGGTTGTAATCTAATTAATTTCTTAAATTCTTTTAATTTTTCATCAAGTGATCTATGATCGGTATCAATTTCTTCATAATAGTCTACAAAACCCTTTAGCCATTCATGGGGAGATGCACCGACAAATGGTGGTGGTTGCCCGTGATCACCGCACATGACGATTTTTGTATTTTTCAATAACAACCACTCAAGAAATATTTTTAATACATCTTCTGACACTGTGTCTATTTCATCCCAAATGATAATTTCAGGAATAAATTTCTCTCCCATGCGCTCAGGAGTCCATTTATCTCCCTTCCATCTAAAGAAACTATGATAAGTGCAGGCATTTACCCCTCTCTGTATCATTTCTCTTGCAAGTCTATGAGTTGGTGTTAGCACAATCATGTTTGGATTGGAAACACGAAATAACTCAATTGCCCGAGTTGTTTTTCCTGACCCGCCACAACCGTTTAAATAAACTGTTTTATATCTACAGATTGGATCAGAAATCGATGGTGCACTAGAAAATTCTGAACACTGATTGCTTTCTAAGTAATTATTTTCAATGGTAACATCTGCTGATTGAATATAATCATGAATCATTTCTTTCTTAATTCTCCATGATCCCCATTTCTCGTTGCCAGTAGCCTTAAAATCAGCCATTTTGCTATTTATGTAAAATGAATCAGTAGCAACTCTAACTGCGGTGGTAGGAAATCTATTGATCATTGAAAACAGATTGATAGAAGCATAACCGAGCATAGAAGCTCTTAAGTGTGTGTACTGCGGATGGTATCCATCATTGTAGGTAACAATTGTACCCAATTTGGTTCCATCGGACAGAAATGCGTCCTTACGATTGACATATAGGCCCCTATTCGTTAAATCCGTGATTACAAAATCGTATTCAGCGTTGTCTATAATCAATCGTGAAGAATATTTCGTATTATCATCTTTGCCACCTTGGGTAAATTTACCGATTATTCTTCGTCCAAGATTTTTTGCTTCATTGTTTCTGATTTCAAATAACTGTTGGGACCAATCCATGATTTGTTGTTCATTAAAATCAGGAAACAGTTTTCGCTCTTCGCTAATTATTTTTTCTAGATCAGGTTGGGGTAACCAGACTGATTTCTGTGCTCGATAGGATATAATTGCTTCACTGACAATTAATGATTTTAACATCTTACAATCAAGCATATACCGTAATAACACTATTGGCATCCAGTGTTTTTCAGACATGTGTTTACCAATCCAAAGATAACTACACGGATGAAGTCCTGTAGCCATTTCAAATGATACTACACAAGCGAATCCGGTTAAATCAAAATCAGGAAGTGGTCCATTAATAGCAACACGGGTCATTTCGTGTGTGGGGTGTCCAAATCGTTTGAAATATTTCTCACACTCTCCATACCCAAGAAAACTTCCTGGATAACACGCAATCATATCAACGGAAATAACGGTATCAGCGGTGTATTTTGTGTTCCATAATTCCCCATGGCTGTATTCAAGACAGGACAATTTGACATCTGATAAAAACTCACTTCGTGTTGGTTTCCACGCGTTTTTCTTTCTAGCAAAATGTGCTGCAATGGATGGTACTGTGAAACAGTTTGCTAATAATTGATCGTTGTTGAAATCTTCGATTTCCTCCCCAGAAAACTCACTAGCTAGTTGTTTCATTTGATTCTGCAGCTCTTCAGTACGGTATAATTCTCCGTTAGGCCTTACAAACTGATCAAATTTGCATTCTTCGTCTGAATTACTATGAAATAGCCACACTGACACAGGATCGTTTTTACTCAAATGGTAAATAGCATCAAATAATTTCTGCTCTGAAAAAAACTCTTCGGTTTGGGATAGATATTTTACGGTTCTATCCCGTGGGAATATTGTTACTGCAGATGACCACGCGTGTGCGTTATGATCAATAATTTCAATGGGGGTTCCCTGTGATTTATATTTCGATTCGTATAATACTTCTCCGGTGATTGTCCTTACCGATATTGGAAATCTTAATGATTTTTCTAATTTAGTTATATCCTGAATTGTTGCTCCATGCTCTTTTACCGTGAACTCCCACTCGGTTATTTTTTTTCGTCTTAGATCAGTTAGTTTATTCCCCCGGGACGCATTTGTGAAGTGTTCTATTATTCGTTCTGCTACACAATTTAGCCCTGTCGAATATTTCATGGGTGCTAGTTTTGAAATATCAGGTTTTTCATTGAGCGGATAGATCCCGTAAACAACTGCTGTGACAGGATAAGATCTTTCGTAGTAGGGTTTATCAATTCCAGTCAAAATTCCCGGTTTTGAATCCTGATTCACGGTGACAGTTTTTTTGCCCCTGAGAATGGGTTCAAATTTATCCCTAATAATCCATTTTCCATCCTCACGGATAATGAATTTGATTCGGAAAAAATGACTTTTTTCCCCAATACGTGAAATGATCACTGCTGCTTTTTCATCATTCATGGTAGCGTCAACAACACCATCAATTCGAAATGTTGACCAACAATAAGATGCTCCATCACGCTTGAATTCATTAAAACAGTCTCTGATGGCTTTATCAAGAATTTTATTCTTGGGTGTATTAGAAACTATATCAAGATTGAATTGAGCATCCTTCCATGGTGATCTCATGTTTCCGTCTTTTGGACGTTTGTTACGTTTTTTGGGTCTATCGCGATTATATCTAGGATTGATTTTTAATAATCTCTTAAACTCTTTCATGTTTCCGTCTTTTGGACGTTTTGGACGTTTTTTTGGTCTATCGAGATTAAATCTAGGATTGATTTTCAATAATCTCTTAAACTCCTTCATGTTTCCGTCTCTTGGACGTTTGTTACGTTTGTTTCCGTCTATTGGACGTTTTTTTGGTCTATCGAGATTAAATCTAGGATTGATTTTTAATAATCTCTTAAACTCCTTCATGTTTCCGTCTCTTGGACGTTTTGGACGTTTTTTTGGTCTATCGAGATTAAATCTCGGATTGATTTTCAATAATCTCTTGAACTCTCTATCGGTATTGATTTTAGCATTTTTTGAAGTCAATCTCTTGAACTCCTTCATGCTATATATAAAACAAGCATTTAAATGAAAGATTTATGTATAATGAATCACTGCAAATGGCTCATGATGGGAAATGTAACCCCGTGTAACAAATCATGCAGAAAAAATGAATACTGTAGGTATCATATGCAAAGTTTTCGACGTGGAAGTCTTGGTCCGTAACCCTGTATTCGATGTGGGGTTGGGGTTAAGGGAAGATCACAATTATGTATTGATTGTGGTGGTAAGCGATATAGGGAATTGAAGCGTTATTATGATAAAAGAATAAAAAATGGACAATCCATCAGAAATTATGACCCTGAAAAAGTCTTTGACCCTGACAACATCAAGGATAAAATCATAAGAACCCCGCAAGACTACATCGAAAGATTTTCCAGTGATGTAATTATTGAACCAAACACTGAATTAGACAAACAATAGAATAGTATATATGAACCAAGAATTCAGACAGCACCCCTTGATTACAAATTATGAGGCATCTAGTGATGGTACTGTCAGAAACCGTAGGTTGAAAAACCCGGTCGGTGCTGACAATGGTATGGGGTATTTGGTGTTTACTGTTGGAAAGAAAACTTATCTCAATCATCGTTTCGCATTTGAATGTTTTTATGGATTGATCGAGGATGATTCTGTCATTGATCACAAGGATTCTAATCCGAAAAACAATTCTTTATCAAATCTGCAAGCTATCACACAAAGTGAGAATTTGAAAAAGGGGAAGACTGGCACTTGTTCAAATAAAGCGAGACCAGTAAAATCTTTGAACGAAGAAAAAATATTTCAATCATTATATGAAGCCGGTAAGTATTTCAATATTTGTTCATCTTCGGTACGAAAAGTTGCAGAGGGGATGACCAAAACGGCTATTTCAAAAAAGAGTGGACAAAAAGTTCAATTTAGTTATGTCTAATGCGTCATAATTTCCAATTAGAGATATGTCATTCTTATAGAATAATGAATTCTGAAAACATGAATAGCATCATAGTTGAAATAGCAAAATTGAAAAATCAGGATATCAAACTATCAGATGGGTTAAATCCTGATCAAATTGTGTCTGATTTTCAGGATATAGAATACGGAGTTAGCACTAACAAATATATGCTACCCAAGAAGTATGCACTCATCAAAAGAATTCAGAATTCTATTAAAGACTCTCTTTCATTTTCCAGTGACATCAGTGTGTTCGTTCCGTTGTATACTATCGTAGAGGGAATACGAAAAGAATTGGGGTACGAATACGAATTAAAAAAAGAAGTCAACTCTAAAATTAGAAACCTACGAGCATTAATTCAAGAAAATTGATTACCCGACCATTGATTGCCTGACCCGTTATCATTTTTTGGTTGTGATCGACCCTCATTTTTTTTAGCCGACCCTCAAGGGGGATGTCAAAAATTGATGGACGATGTGTCAGATTGATCAAAACTAGAATGTTGAAACTATCAGTATTATTTATTTTATATACAATTTTGATACTTTCAACATCAATGATAGAGCTGTTAAAACAACAAAATAACACTTCTATGACCGTATCAAAAATCATCCGACATGTTATTGATGGCGAAACTATCAGTATTATTTTATTTATATACAATTTTGATACTTTCGCCACACCTGATAGAAGGTGTCTCACGATGAAATAACACTTCCATGACCGTATCAAAAATCATCTGACATGTCAAGTGTTTTGCAATTGAAAAATTGTTTCTGATTTCAAATAATGGTCAATGAAGCATTAACAACCCGATTGGCTCGTGAACGACTGGATGCAATTAAGAGATTTGTACCAATTCGTGACTCTGTACGGAATAAACTGCAACAACGACAGAGTTTACAAACTGATTTTGCTGCGGGATCTGAAGAGTTGTTTAAACCAGTAACCACAGCAACGAAAGGGGTAGAGCGTGCTATACTGGGAGATGTTTCCGAGACGGGGAAATCTGTTATCGGTGAACTTGAAAAACTAGCAGCGAAAACTGAACAAGCAAAACAAATGGAATCAAAAAGAACAGTAGAGGACTTACGCGTGAGATTTAACGAAGAAGGGTTAGCAGCAATTGATGAGACTGATCCAACAGAAATTCCTGCGCTTGTTGTTAAGACTTATGAAAACAGAAAAAAAATGTTGAAACCACAACATCATAAGTTTGTTAAGAATTTCACTCATTGGGCTGATATATTCTACAAAATCAAAACTGAAAAAAGTCAAAAAAAGACAGATAGTGCATCATACATTGAATATATCAATGCGGTGGATCACGTGTATAATCAATACGAAGAGCTTAAACAACAACAAAAACCGCCAAGATTGCAAAGAAAGCGACAGCAACCTGCAAAGAAAATTTCTTTCTCTCCTAAAAAACAACAACTGCCACCTGATGATGATGATTTAGAAAAACTAGATGAAGCAACTGGTTATAGCGGAAGTGGACTGCAAAATCCAAGGATTGGAAACACTTGTCCTGATAGTGTTATCAATGATATATCACGGTTAGAAGTTCTCATCGGAGGAAAACGAGCTGGAAATAACTCTCCAGAAATAATTAATGAAGCAGCTGATATCTGTAGACGATTATTTCAAGGCGGTATCATGGATATCAAAACATATCGAGATTTCATTGACGAGTTAGCAAATGGGTATCATAGTGATTAAATAACAATTGAAAACACTATTGTTTTTATAATAATGATCATCCATTACAATCATGATAAACCAACCCTCGTCTATGTAGTTAATTTACGGTTTCCAGTTTATAAAGCATACTATGGAGATGGCCTCGGCAATACCATTTTAGGATTCTTTTCAAGAATGGCCCCAAAAGTGATGCCGTTAGCTAAACAGTTATCAATGAAAGCCATTGATGTTATTCGTGATAAGGGTATTAGTACTGTTGGAGATCTTGCCGGGAAAGCGTTTTCAACTGCGAAGGATAAAATAACATCATTAGTGAGGCGAAAAAAGAAACCGTTACCGTCTACAGAAGAAATGCCTGCAAGTGTTAGTAAAATAATAAATAGCGCAGTAGATGAAAAACTAGCGTCGATGGTAAATCAAGGGGACCAAAGCAATATTGCAAATATGATAGCGGGAAGTGGCTTTAAAAAACCACGTCGATGAAATCCTATGGATTTTCACGCTAGCGTTTTTCACGATGAAAATCACGATTTAGACTCTGATAAATAGAATAAAATGTTCAAAAGGTCATCTGATCCAGCATTTGATATGGATGCCCCAGTGCGCAAAGATAATTCTGTACGCGATTTTCAATTTTATTCTTATCACGCAATACAACCCGATCTCCGATCACGAATTGAACTTCAAGTTCATGATACCAGTAAATACTTTTTGCCTTGTGAAGCGTTTATTGAAGTAGAAGGAGAACTTGTAACAAATGATGCTGCACATAATGATCCACCATATGACATTAGCCAAACTACCCGAGTTGGTTTTGTTAATAACGGTATCATGGCGTTATTTAAAAGCGCTAGATATCTCATTGATGGAAAAGAAATTGAATCCATTGACCGTGAAGTTGATGTGGCCACAACAATCATAGGGTTAGCGAGATATTCTGATGATTATACAAGATCAGCGGGTCCATCTATGATGTTTGCAAAGGATACCTCTGATAACGCTGATCACCTTCAATTCATTAAAGTGTTAACACCGCAAAACACTTCAGTTGCTAATCAACAGGAAGCAGCTAATCCAGAACGTCGAACTAGACCCGGAGCTGAGTTTGATATTCTCTGAGGCGTTAATGGTAATCTCAATTTAGGATTTGCAACACGCGTAGCATTGTTGCATGGGCAGCGTCGACGATTTTCATGTGCAATTCCACTGCATCACATATTTGGATTCTGTAGAAACGTCCGAAAAGTTATTTATGGAGCCAAACACACAATAGCACTCGTGAGAAAGGGTACTGATGATGATGCAATCTGGCGTAATGCTGGGGTTGCTCCCGGTAAAGTCATTTTAACAAAACTATCATTGTGGATGCCAGTGTTAACTCCATCAATCACCGAAGAACAACGACTACTATCATTTATGGACCAAGGAGGAAAGTCGTTGTTAATTTGGTTATCAGTGACCACGGATATTAAATAAGACAGTGTTGATGGTACATTCACATGGCACCTGGCATCAAAACAAGGTGTTTCAGCTCCACGTCATATATTCGTAGCGTTACAGAATAATGCGCGAGTTGGTAATCAAGAACGAAGTCATATGATATTTGATCAGTTAGGTGTTAATGAAGTCTCGCTGAGAATAAACGGACAGCAGGAACCATCCGAGGATATACAACTTGATTACGGTCAGAATCATATTGCACGTGTCTATCATAACCTGTTGTCATTTATGGCACGTGATCTAAATGTGGATACCGGTTTGCAAATATCACAATTGGATTTTAAAAGCTTCTATCCGATTTATTACTTTTCATTGGAACATCTCGATTTGATGAGACAATCTGTCGTTGATATACACTTTAGAGCCCGTGTAACCCGTCCGACTGGTCCACCAGTTGGTAGGGTACCTCCTATCCTTATCCCGAATTATAGAGGGGTTGCTGTCATTCTCAGTGATAAATCAATGTTACTTGAAGGTGTTGGAGGAAGAATGAGAGTGGTAGATGCCCCAGTAGAAAACATGTAATTGAAAATCCGAAGGATTTTTCCATTAGAATCAATCTATTATGTATAATGTCATATAGTGTTATTAGTGTTGCGTTAACTCCTCGTCAAATCAAAAAATTGCAATCGGAATCGGCTAAAAAATGTGGAACCACAATCACGTTGAAACCTAATCAAATGACTGGTGGTGCAAATAAATTATCGCTGACAACTCGTCAAATAAAACATTTCAATGATGCACTTGCAGCCAAAAAAGGTGTCCAGATTACTCTTTCTGCGGCTGCTATTAAAAATATGATAAAATCAGGTGGTATATTTCCATTGTTAGCTGCGATTCCAGCATTGATTGCAGCAGCAGCCCCAGCGGTGGCTAAAGCGGCTGCGTTAGGAGCCGTTGGTACTGCAGCAGGAATGGCACTTAAGAAGGCAACTGGGAAGGGATATAAAAAAAAGGGACGATCCGTTCACGGATTGGGTCTAAGACTACCAGGAACCCCGTATTCGTGGTACAGCGGAAAGGGTCTAAGACTACCAGGAACCCCGTATTCATGGTACAGCGGGAGATCCGTTCACGGATCAGGCCTGAGACTACCAGGAACGGTTTATTAATTGAGGAACCTATGGTTCCCAAATCTTCGATGGTTCCCATGTCCAATTTTGATTTAATGGATGCGGCTAAAAAACTAGTGATTAAAAATTTCAGAGGTGTTTTTATGAAAGATCAATTACCACATCAACCAAACAAAACTGAAACAGGTATTATTAATCTCGATAACAGCACCGGACCTGGAACTCACTGGGTTGCATACGCTATTGATCCACGTGGGATTGTCTATTTTGATTCATATGGATTAGCCCCACCAAAAGAGTTTATGCGTTACATAAAACAATTTCCAATGAAGACTTGGTATTCTACGCTACCAACACAACAAATCAATGACCCACCAATATGTGGCAGCGAAGTGTTAAATGTCCTTAACGCTATTTCAGCATCTAGAGAACCACCTCATATTGTCGTAAATGACTACACCAGCAATCGCTTTTTAGAGAGAGAAAGAGTTTTACAATAACATGATTGATATTTGGGGGAGATCTTTGAAACCCAAACCCGATGGCACTGCACCACCTGATTCTATCAAGGATGTAAAAAAAATAATTGAAGATGAAATAGCTGAGACGTTGAACTTAACAAGTGTTGACCCCGGGGAAATAGTTGTATTTCAAGACAAACAGGGTAAATTGAAAACCAGTAATATCTCTCTGGATGATATTTTAGTTAAACAACAAAACGCAATCGAGAACACCGTTGCGTTATTTTCCGATCAGGGTAAATTGAAAACCAGTAATATCTCTCTGGATGATATTTTAGTTAAACAACAAAACGCAATCGAGAACACCGTTGCGTTATTTTCCGATCAGGGTAAACTCAAACCGGGTGTACTCGTTTCGACGATTACAGATCGATTAAAAATTCTCAACGATGAGTTAAACAATTCTGTGTTTGTACTAACAACACTTGAATCTAAAATTGAAGAAAACGGAAAACAGTTTACATCATTTCGTAGAAATATCATTGATAAATTTATTGGAACCCCGTTAGATAAAATTGAAATAAAACTCCCTGATATTAAAAAATCCATCGATGAGACGAAAACTTTCATCGAAGCCGTCAAGGGTGATTTTTCGAGGATGATAACAGTCATTGAAAAAACAAAAATTCCTCATGAGAAAACCAACAACATAGTATATACAATCCAACACGGATCATTTGAGTGGTCACCTACAAACAACAAATTAGATATCACTGCAACCGTTAAGGGTATTTATCGATTAACACTAGTAACACCATTGTCTCAATTTAATATTTCATCGTCCAGTTCATCTGGGGTCAATAAGACGATTTCAACGATCATCGACAAGAATACAACTGAAAAGTTCACAATCACATCTACTGATAAAAATTTGACTAAAACTTCGGTATCATGGTATGTGGAATTCGTAGCGGATTTAAGTAAATAAATTGAAAGGATTTCACAATTGAAAACGCTAGCGTTGTTAAAATAAAAAATGATTTCATCATCGCAATATCGCTATGATCAGGTCAGAGAATATCAAACTAGACTCAAAACCCTGTCTGAGGAGTATGCAATGAAAATTAAAAAATATCGCAGGAGAATTACCGCAATTGATGTTACTGTGTATTCAGTGAGTGGTGTAATCACCGGAGCCGGTATTATACTGTCTTCAGTGACAATGATGGCCCCGATAGCTGTTCCAATTTGCATTTCTGCGGCAACAACAATCGCTGGAATTATTTCAATAATCACAAAAAAAATATCATCATGCAGCCAACGGAAACTACAAGACTACATAATTCAATTTCATGTTGTGTCCACTGCATACTCGCAATTATCCTCATTGATATCGTCATCGCTCGATGATACAATTATATCAGAGAGTGAGTTTTCAGCGATGGTAGATATATATGATTCTGCGATGTCAAAATTAGAAATACAAAAACATGAGTATAATAACAATGACAACACAGATGGAATTACTTCAACAAATAGTGGAGAACACAAACCCAGTACAAACAAGCATGATCTCAATAACCTCAACGAATCCAGAATTCAGTGTGAATTTCCCCTCTCCGGTCCCAGTGAAGGAGATAGCGCTAGCAAAATTACGAGTATACCACAGTTGGCCAAATATTAGGTCAAAATCATTTGGTGGTCAACAACCCAATAATTCCCTGGTATTTGCAAATAAGAATAAACCCGACGGTACCCCAGACTGGAATGTTGTTTCCATACCAACCGGATCATACCAAATCGAACAAATCAATAATGAATTCGCGCGTAGAATAAAATCGATTACTGGAGTAGAGTCAAAAATAGCTATAACAGTTCATGAACCAACACTATCATCTGCGATTGAAATAAGCACAGAGGGTTATGTCGTAGATATCTATCAAAGTTCTATTAGAACCGTACTAGGATGGCCTGAAATCCCACCCCGGGAAAAACCCGTTGATTTACCAGAACCAAAAAAATCTGATTATGTCACAGACAGGATAAAATCTGATAATCCAGTAAAGAGTTATAGAGATTATGACAAATTGAATTTTTTTCTTGAAACGATAGATACCGTCACTAATAAAAGATACCACACACTTCTACAGAGTAAAACCACTGAAAATTTCAGAGCGTTCAATAACGATATTTCGTTGTTGTTAATATCCCTTAAATCCGGTACTCTCACCCGAGACGAATTTATCAGCGTTGTAGAAACATGTAACAAAATCATCAATGACATGGAAACATTTCATTCACAAATTATTCAGGGTATATTAGATGACGATATCCCCCTATCGAAAACAATATTTGCAACGAAGTATAATATACGCGTAGAAGATATCCCCACATTCAAACTACCAGGATATAATATCTTAGAACTACAAAAATCTCTCAGTGACACCATCTATGTTGGTTTTAAAATAATTCATGATGCATGGAAAAAGCAACATCACCGGAAATAAAAATCCTGACCCATAATAATGACCCAGATGGTGGTGGCAGGCATATTGCTCCGTTCAATGTGAATATTTCAACGGTGATTGCGCTCAATTTAGTATGTGATGTGATCGAAGGAAGCTATCAAATTAATCTAGAACGATCAAATCAAGCTCAGCAAGGATATATTTTGTATTCATTTGCACCAATAGCTCCTCCAGGGTTTTTAATAATTGAGTCCCCGGTGAATCCAGTCTATATGCGATGTCATAATAATTCATTAACCAGAATTAATTTCAAACTCACTGACCAGTCTAATAATCTGATTGATTTACAAGAGGAGGTTTTACAAATTAGTCTATTTGTGAAATCGTAGTGATTTTCGTCGTAGTGATTTACATGACCCTCGAACACGATATCGTATCGGACTGGATAAAATATTCGGTTAACCCAGAACTGAAAGTTCTAGCAGCAGAGAGGGTGAGTGACAACGACGTTGTAGTCCCTTTTTCCCAAAAATCGATGGAGGATTTCATTAATTTCATTGATTTTTTTTGGACCTGATTTCATTGAAAATGTTGTTTTTTTGATTTGATCCTAATCCATGAAACGATATCAGATTCACACACACATTTTGGGCCTGATGTCATTGGTTTCATTGTTTTTAAGCGTGATTTCAGTGAAAACTTGTCTAAAAATGTTGTCTGATTCACCCTCTCTGCTGCTTAATGAGGTTATGTCATAAATGTTTAACTTGACACAACTGGAAGTAATACTTTGCCACACAATACAGTAACACAAATTACTAAGATAAAACCCTTAACGTGACATGACTTGCGGAATCTTAGATTTGTGATCATTTTTAAACAAAACGCTTTTGATTCATGTTGAATAATACAATACGCCATTTGCACGTGCCGTTTGCACGTTAAGACTTCTGTAACATACTCTGTGTGTCCAATGTATGCTGATCATAACATAGCTACATGTCCTCTGGTCTTGTTTGTTGGTTTTAGTCCTTATGTTTTCATTTTGTTCATTCATAGGATGAATCGGATCTTTGGAATGGTATTGATAATTGTATGTAGTGCATAGTCCCTTTCAAATGAAATAAGTATGTTCTCTCCCGTCACCAGCCTTACTATTTTTCTTTTCACCTGCGTTATTTGTTCGAAATCGTTATATTAATTAGAACGCATTAAGCTATTCTCCCAGCTAATACTTCTTTTAAACACATTAATAAACAAAACATTTTGTGCATACACAGTTTTACTTTCATCGTTTCAGTGTTTGTCTGGGAGCTATTGCAATTAGTCGAGGTAGGTAGTTGTTAATAAATTAACAGTACTCGAATGTTTGAGAGAAACCTTAATTACAAACACAAATTGCATCAGTTAATTACCTAATCTTTTGAGTATCAGTTTCATACTGTCAAAACCCTGGCGCGAGTCACGCTGGAAGTCATATGTTTTCCCCAAATTTCCAAAGACTTCCATACAACTTGAGTTGTAAAATGGAAAGAAAGACGTGTCTGCTATAATTATTAATCTTTGCTGTAATCAATGGGCGACCCAGAGGAGACAACTTGCCCAAACGTCCATTAACTGCACCTTTACATGGTTTTTCTTCATTATCATCCGTTTTCCGTACCGATAGCTTGTCATGCCATAGAAATTACACCAGTATTCCCTTACTAACTGGGAAATATTTAACTGCGCGACCCTAGGCCAGTCCATCCACAGAATTTCCGGCGTATCACACTCATATACATACGCCAATTTTCCACTATGGCCACATAAACGGTACCTACCAAGTTCCAACTTATTGATTCCATTATATTCTCCCCATAAATACTGCCATTTCAATCACATCACTTTTATACACCGCGGAATTTTAATATGGACTATGTTACTACAGGGACAGCCATTCGGCTTGTACCCAAAATCACTACTAACGACCCAAGCATGGTTCAAATTCACTAACACTTACTCCAAATTTATGACAATACAAAACAAATCTTGTACTGCTAGCAACTTTCGCACGCAAAACTTCGTAAACATTCTTTTTACACACCTCTTACAACGCATTAAGCTATTCTCCCAGCTAGTATTTTTTATATATAAAAACACATTGACAATCTGAGTTTTATTACGGGTATACCGATTGTTTGATCACGGTCACATTCTGAATTTTTATTACAGTTATACGGATTGTTTAATCACGGTGACATTTTGAATTTTATTACGGGTGTACGGATTGTTTAATCACGGTGACATTTTTCATTTATTTACGGGTATACGGATTATTTGTTGATATTTATCGCTTCAAGTGATTCATCTTTGAAACAATTACAACCAAAAAGACCAAATTCTCTCGGCATCATCTTCCAATATGGCGCACTTTATAAGGGGTACACTGAATTACATAGGTAAAGAAAAATTACAGGTCGTTGCACATTTGGGATACCAGTATTTAAAGGGAAGTCTATAACCAGTATACAACGCACTATATTAGGGGAAGTATCATATTACACACTGCATACATCTCGTACTGCATTCAGCGAAGGACAGGTGATTATTTCAGTTCAGGTAAACATATTTAAAAAGGATTTAGGAATGTGAAATGTGATTAATATAGACACTACAGCTGTAAATAAAAGCAGGTAAACTTTACCGATAATATACAGACTTCATTCGGTTACAAAAGAATGTCTAGGCATATATAATGCAGAGAACACATGTTATTCAGGTATTTTTTTAACAGCCATGTACGGTGTTTTTATTTGTCGCACTTAAAAACACTAGTAAAACTTCCTGCTTTCCGCACAGAGCCTTATATAGAAAATAATAGCGAATGGGCAGTGGTTGGTTTTGTCAATGATTTGATCGGATGAGATTTTAATACTTATAGTTATCGCTATAAAAGCTGGGATACCGTTCATTGGCAATACAGGCAGCATTCATCGGCAATACAGGCACCATTCATTGCAAATTCAGGTATGTATCTATTTATTTATATATCGAATTTACTACAGAAATACTTAATGGTGAAAGGTACATGTTTTTCTGTATTTCTACAGTTTCTCTATGCTGCAGAATAGTCGAATGAAAAGTTAAAATATTGATATCGAAATGCAAATAAAGACGTCACTGATTGTATTCCGGATAATTGACTACCATCTCTCTCTCTCTCTCTCTCTCTCTCTCTCTCTCTCTCTCTCTCTCTCTCACACACACACACACACACACACACACATCTCTAAGCCTTGCTGGCTTTGGAAATAACACAATGATCCTATCCTACGATGAAATACCTTCATAGCATTATATATTTAGATTTTGTAAACATCCGTTTTACCTTTTATTCAAGTCATCAAACACATTCTCTCTTCTTTCTCATTGGGGTCTGGGTGGCTTAGTGTCATAAATGGCACGTTTTGGCATATAACGCACATCTCACCTCGGATATAAGGTGCTCGTCTTTAACGGTCACCCACACCTCACCTGTTTCAGTATAGGTTAACGTCACGACGGGATAACACGCACCAGAAGCTTTCCTGGGTAGGTGGTTCTTCCTGTGATCTTCCGGGGCTCGTTCGCCACAAAATATACTGACTGCCCTGTATAGCCTTTCATGTGCTGAAAAATGGCGTTAAATGAACAGATGTACGAACGCATATGTAAAAAGTATCTTACCTCAGAAAAGCGAGCCTAATTAAAGATGTATCCTCAGGTGATCTCAGGTGATCTCTGTCACACAACTGAGAGGAGAACACACCTGCTAAATATCAAAGACGCTGTTTCGTCATTTGACTTTTCTGAAAACATGGAACTCTAAAATAAAACTTAAGAAATTTACAAGGGGCATAGTGGACACTGATTCAACAATTATAAATGAAATCACCTGTTCACTAGGCGTCATATTTGTGCTCCGAAGAAAATATTATTGGTATATTTCAAATGTCATTCACAAGCATATTAAAATATAGCATGCTGGGAAGACGAGGATTATAGATACATGTATTAACCCAGGATAAGCTGACATCCATATTTTGTACCAATTTCTTTGTCAGTAGCATGTTCAGGTTAAAGTTTACATACGATAGGTGTAACATGGATATTCAAATACAAACACATGGAATGTCACAGTTAACTAGCGTTGGCTCAGTTCAGGTGAGGCTGTTACTAGAAAGGTTTAACTGCGGAAGTATGGAACACCGGGGCTGTTTTATATTGTTTTCAATTTTTATTTGTATTTGTTAGTTTTATACTTATATTTGGTGCTTCTTTATTATATGTTGAGGTTTTCTATCTAAAAAATATATTGATTTGTCTTAGTATGTGATGGTGTCTTTGTTGTAAACAGTAGTTTAGACATAAAAATGCAATGGTTTAGACATTATATATGCGGTGGTTTAAGCAACTAAATGTGTCACTTTTTCTGGGCCCATATTCTAAAGCCCATCGAGTCAGAGAAAGGAAACTCAGTTACTTTACGTCTTTCCGTAAATTCCGTATCGATGTCACAAAGGCGAATATCCTATCTCATTGTTATATGCTTTAGATAACCTCACCATGGTTGGCAGGAACCTAATATTCACTGAATGGGCTTCATGTTTTCTATTTATGTACACTTTGATTAGAATTAAGGTTAGATTTAGGGTTAGACAACACTAATATTCACCGGCCTATAAATAATGATCTTTCACTTTAACCCGTTACTCACTAGACTGTTATCCAGATTCTTGCTCTTACGAGTTTTCCCATGTTTATTCTGAAAATGTTAAGGAA
Source organism: Unio delphinus (assembly GCA_029339505.1). Lineage (NCBI taxonomy): Eukaryota > Metazoa > Mollusca > Bivalvia > Unionida > Unionidae > Unio > Unio delphinus. Next base: position 1,985,886 of record JAQISU010000012.1, on the reverse strand, counting down.
GGTTTGGTGAAATGTTTCTTTTGTTCGTATGTAACCCGTTCAATTACTTATGCTGTTTTCGTGTTGTAAGTATTAACAAAGGAGAAAATTTTCTCCAATTCTTGTTGTAAATTAAGGCCACCAATGTGTTAATGTCTTTAACAGTTTATTCAAATAAATTTCATACCCTTTGTATTTCATTTAATTTTACTAACCGAGTCTGGAATGACAAAACTATCGATACGGACTAACACAATATATTACTAAGGTTGGAAACTTATTTGTTTATATTATGATTTGTATTAGAGTTTTGTCTTGTAAATCTCCCTTTAGATATGAGACAAGACGAGATTGTTTTTACATATTATTTATAACATTTTTCAGAACTAGTGAAGTAAATACTTTTCAGAGACTCGCAATAAAAATGTTTGCTTTATGTAGCATCTTTGTTTATTCTTTTGGCAAATGCATGGGTTTGTTTCTCTATGAGAGGCATGTGTTGCAGTGATCATCAGTTTCATGACTCAATATCGTTGTTCCAGAAATGTACAATTAAAATACATGTTCGTTAGGTAGTATGCTTACTAGGCACCTAACTGCATAGTTGTGGTATCCAGGAACAATTGGCAATGTCATACTAAAGGATGCTGATTTGCTTGCAGTTTCAGAAGAAAATACAATTGTGCAATGTAACGAATATATTATAGATGCAGTTATTCAGGGAGGTAAAAAAATGGCAAAAGGGAGGTTCGGAATTTGATGATGCTTAGATAACAATACTGAAAACATTCTTCGATAAATCACATAATTTAATTATATCGTAGAGTGTTCATGCACAAAACCATGATGTGCAATGTCAAAATTCTGCACCATGTCAAATTAGGTATCCATATATAGATCCGAGACG